>CATIXQ010000026.1:576872-588156 GCA_949711755.1 Leptidea juvernica
ACTTGAAACTAAATACCTGAGAGAAACCCGCGCGGTATGTCGCTCTACCCGCAGTGGCAGCGAATACCGTATATGAATCGAATGCGAATCATGTATGAATAGACCTTTATACTGCCATGCGGGGAAAGTCACATCAGACCCGTTTTAACATTAATGTGTTAGTGGAAAAACATCAACTAAGTAAGTAGAATCTAATTAATAAATAATCAAGATTAGTCATACAGTCGTGGACACGCGTTGTTGGTAAAGTGTTTTCCTTACACGTGGTTGTCTTGAAAGTCGTCGAGGTCCGGTATTCGATTGAAGTTTTGCTGCGCGGTGCTCCAGTAGTAGAAGGGCGGCCCGGCGGAGAAGCAGTACTTCATCTGCAGAGGAGACGTGTTCTCCACCCAGTACATCAGGTAGAAGTTGCACATCTCGTCTTTGTTTGTTGCCCTGGAATCAAAATCGGATCTTTTAGCTTTGTTGCCTGTATCCCAGGACTGGATACAGTTTGTAAATTTTAAAGTGATATCTATATTAAAATATGTAACCAAAATTTATGAACGATGCGGTACTCGTAACGGCGGGTCTCGGGTTCCATCCGAGCGATCTACTACTGAGCCAACCGTTCGAGTGACGTAGGTATCATTCGTAAATCTTGGTATGTGTTGTTCAACTCTTACACGCTGTCGTTCCATCTACAGGATCTACTTTACAGTTAAATGCACCTCCTTAAGCAGTATCCCCAGAAAGATTCAACATAGGTACTTTGAAACGAAAATGCAATTTCAACCAATTAAAGGGCCAGCAACGCTCCTGGTTCCTCTTGAGTGACAAGAGAGAATGGGCTGTAGTTATGACCCGTATGCTCGTTTATCTTCCTCTTCCATCAAAAAGTATTAGAAGTCCGGGAGTTACGTAAGAACCATAGCCAATGGAAGCTCACCCAATCTTGACGACGTGGTTGTGAGTGTTGTTCATAACGCAGCGAGCGGCCACTATGTCACCAGGCCGGATGGGCGTGGGATCCTCCACGGGGTAGAACATCTGGGGTAACAGGGGGTCTTTGCTGCCGATCAGGTTCCACTTGTCCCCACGCTCCGATTGACGCACCACGTACCCTGACACTAGCTTACCTGGAATTGAGTAATAGATATTTAATATCCCGATGACCGAGCCGGATTTTTAAGAGAGTACAAAACTTGAACAAAAAAAAACTAATAGGAGATCTGCATTCGAACCGGAGTCTTCTGCTTTCCGGATCATCCAATGTCCCATCTGAGCTGTTACAGTCTTGTATATAGTGGCGAAATTTACCTTAGTATTCTAATGTTATTGTAGCTGTTTCTCATTAAAACACGGATAAAACAATTTTTTTTAAAATTGAAAGACCTAGCTAGATCGATGTATCGCCCCCGAAATCCCCTGTATACTAAATTTTATGAAAATCGTTGGAGCCGTTTCCGAGATTCATATATATAAGATACTATAATATCGCTATTAGACAATAATTAAGAGAGCCGTCGGGGCACAGTTTTTTTCTGATTCATAAAAACAATTAAACACTGGTTATTTATAAATATTAGGATATTATTTAAAAAAAAAAATGATTTTTTTATTTAAGATACGAAACTTGGCGTGCAGATTATTTTAAAACACATAACCGATTTCTTAGCTCTTATAAAATGTATCTTATATCTAGCAACGTATTTCAAAGAAACTGAAAAAATATATCACAAATAAAACAGGCGGGTCACATTTTTGTTTGTTTAAATATAATATTGAGAGATAGTATCCTTTATCAAGACAAGCCAATCTTTTACCAGTGGGCTTTTTTGCACAGGATGCCGCCTAGATTATGAGTAGGTACCACAATGGCGCCTTTTTCTGCCGTGAAGCATTACTGTGTTTCGATCTGAAGGGCGCCGTAGTGAAATTACAGGGCCTTCAAATCTTATGTCTCAAGGAACGCATTTATAGTGCCTGCGCTCAGAACTTTCGGGTTTTTTAGGATATCCTCTGCTGCTCTGCATTGTAATGGGCAGGCGTTTCAATTACCATCAGCTGGACGTCCTGCTCGTCTCGTATTGTCATAAAAAAGTCTCTAATGAGCTTAACCCAAAATTTTTCAACACAACGCCACAATCCCGTCACCGCAAACTCACCAATGCTATGCGTGTGTGTTCGGAACGCAAACGGGTGTATCACTTTATCCTCCCGGATCGTGCAAGCTGTCTCCATATGTTCCACCCGATTCGGACCGATCACGCCACTTGTGCCCATCAGCAGCACTCCTGCTTGACGACGCATTCTACAAGAAAATATAATACAAATATAACTTAAAAACAAAATTTATCAATGATGCGGGCCTCGAATCCGCGAACTCTCGCGCGTGCGAGCGCGATTCTAACTGAGCCAACCGTTTGAGTGACGTATTCTTGATAAGGGCCCGTCCACAACACTGCGTTGCGGCATCGCATCGTAAAAATCTACGACGTCGCAGAATATTAATTATACAAAGAAAAATGCTTATGAAAAAATACCAATCGAATTGAGAACCTTCTCCTTTTAGAAGTCGGTTCAAAAATTTCAAAATTTCTGTATCGAATCAAATTTATATTCTGAATATTACGTAAAAATAAGTTTTCTGTACGATGCTTGTTTTTGCGATATGACGCCGCAACGCAGTGTTGTGGTCTGGCCCTAAATCTTGGAATGTCTTGTTCAACTCTCAGGCTCAATTTACAGGTTCTACTTTACAGCTGTTGATAACCTGCTTAACACCAATATTTGCATAATAGGAAATTGACTTGAGATCGCTCTTGCAAATCTAAACAATGTATTATGTTTTAAAGTGATAACCCTCACTTCTTGGATTTATTACACAAATAAAACTGAAAACAAAATTTAATTAACGATGCGGGACTCGAATCCGCGACCTCTCGCGTTCCGTGCGAGCGCTCTTCCAACTGAGCCAACCGTTCGAGTGACGTATATTTGATAAATCTTCTATGCTTTGTTCACCTCTCAGGCTGTGGCTTCATTTACAGGATCTACTTTGCAGTTGATAACCTGCTCACCCGAAAATTTGCATATTAGGAAATTTACTTGAGATCGCTCTTGCAAATCTAAACAATTTGTTATGTTTTAAAGTGATAACCCTCACTTCTTGGATTTATTGCACAAATAAAACTGAAAACAAAATTTAGTGAACGATGCGGGAATCGAACTTGCGACCTCTCGCGTTCCGTGCGAGCGCTCTTCTAACTGACTCAACCGTTCGAGTGACGTATCTTTGATGAATCTTGTATGCTTTGTTCAACTCTACTTTACAGCGGTTGATAAGCTGCTCAACCCCAATATTTGCATATTAGGAAATTGACTTGAGATGTCGCTCTTGCAAATCTAAATAATTTGTTATGTAAACAATTTGCAACCTATTTTCAATGAGGATTTAAAACATTCTGCAAGTAATTGGCGTTTATGAACACTGACTTATTTATGACTTTTGCATATCTTATTTAATTGGATTTATGACAAGGATAACAGAATACTCACTGTTTTGTCGTATACTGTAGAAAAACACCAGAGTCGTCCGTTTTGCCTTCTGCAATAAAAGTCATTTTTCGATCATTAATACTCTTGCCTGACACAGTGTGTAGACAATCGCATAACTGTTTCTCAGTATCTGTCTGTGTATCTAAAAATAGCTGGTATTATAATAATAATATTGACACACTTTTTACACAAATTATCTTGCCCTAAGTTAGGCATATATAGCCTGTGTTATGGGTTACAAGACAATGATATATTTAATACAATATTCTCACTTAAACATACATTAAGTCATATAAACATACAAAAATACATTTAAACATCCATGACTCGGAAACAAACATCCATATTCATCATATAAATGCTTGCACCTACCGGGATTCGAACACGGGACCTCTATGGATTATTATGGATACTGCTACCATTATTTGAACACGAAATTAATACGCAATACGTAATAAATAACAAAGTTTATAGAATAGAATACAATAATATTCATTTACAACAATGACAATAACATAACATATTGCAACAACACTTGGTAAACGTCATAGCTACATCAGATCGTAAAGGGGCTTTGACATGGAGAGAAGAAGTGATAAGAAACTCAGTCAGTCACTCCCAGTCATAGAACAACATAGCCTCTTTAATATCTAATATATAAAATTCTCATGTCGCGGTGGTTGTTGTTAAACTCTCTCATTCTCATGATTCTCATGAAATTTTGAGTGACTATTGGGTAGGTCAGAGAATCGGACAACATCTATTTTTCATCCCCCTAAATGTTAAGGGTGGTGCACGCCAAATTTTTTTATAATTTCTCTGATTATGAGTCTTAAAAAATACATATAACTTCAAATTTTCACCCATCTACGATCAACAGTTACTTTTGTATCGCGCCGTTTAATATCGGCAACACAACGTTTGCTGGCTCAGCTAGTAATATTATACAATTATTATGGGTAACCTGCGCAGAACCAGACAAGACGCATGCATCATTATCCTCTATGTAATATAAGTGTATAATATATTTTTTTTTTATGGAAAAGGAGGACAAACGAGCGTACGGGTCACCTGGTGTTCCGAGAATGTGTATTCTCTTGCATCATCAGAGGAATCACAGGAGCGGCCGACCTTTAGTATAAAATATAATATTTTAGTTTACAAAACTCTACTTTAAGCTTTAGTTAAGTTTTAGTTTTAAGATTTAAACGATACCTAATATTTTTTTCCGGTAACATTTGACTTCATAAGATTTTCTGAAACCGACATTAACCCAAAATATATCTATTGGTTGGCTTTTTTGTTGTATAATAATGAGCACTTGGTTGTGAAGTAGACACATCTCCTTTGATTGAATAGACTAGATAAAGTAATATTATACCTGGAAACTTGGCCATATAGTGGACTTGCAGCACCAGGTACTTAATAGGCGAGCCATCGCCGATCAGAAAGCCGACATCTTGAGGCAGCTGGAGACTCGGAGCATCACGGGCCCAGGCATACACCACCTGCAAAAAAGAAAGTGTGTGTCAGCTCCGACGCACGACTGGAGTTTACTCCTCAAGAACGATTGTCTTTGAAAAGGTAAACAAAATCAAGTCCAATGGAGTTGGTTACAAACAGACATACAGCAGATGCTAATAAAAGCGTATTAATTAAAAAAGATAGACATCATATGTAAGGGTAAATAAACGTATTTATGAAAATTCTTAAAGAATATATACATTTTAGTTTATTTACTTTTTTTTTATTTGATTTTGTACGAAGAAAAATTAATGAGTCCGTAGGTACGTCTGAGCATTAAATTCTCAATCTTCTTTTAAACTACTGTTTATTAGGTCATATTATATTACCAGTTTTACCAGCAAGTTTGTGCTGCAGAAGCAATTAAAAACCCTTCTTCACAGGCTTGTTAATGATAGCTCGTTTACAATAACCTACTTTAACCACAATGTATTAATTGATCATTATTTATTAACATATCTATAGTCATCAAAAGTATCACTTAGTGGAAATATTAAATTGAATAAACAATTAAAACTTTTGAAAACTTCTAAACTAATTTGTCTTTCCTCCAGCGAAAAAATTAGTTTTTTTTTAATGAAAATAAGGGACGAGACGAGCAGGAAGTTCAGCTATTGATTAGCCCTACCCATTACAATGCAGTGACGTTCAGGATTCTTGAAATCCCCAAAAATCTGAGCGGCCCTACAGTACGAAGTTAAGTCTCATCTGCCCCGTAGTTTCACTAGCTACAGACAGACGGAAGAAATAGGCGCCGTTGTGGTACCCATAATCTAGCCGGCATCCTGTACAAAGGAGCCTTCCACTGGTATGAACTTCCTCTACCACGGTAATGACATGCTACTGTAGCTTCTAGGACTCGAATAAGATAGTAAAATGACCACATATATAAGCCTAAATGCGATTTGTTCGAAGGTAAGCGGAGTATTTTATTGTACAGTATTTTTTTGTTTTCTGTGAGAATAACATAGTATTTCAATTTATATGTAGGTAGGTAGGTACTCAAATCTTTAATTAGTGTAACTGATCTACGACTGTACTGTTTAAGGTAAAATAAATAAATAATTAACGAGAAACATTATAATCTTTGTGATAAAGAAAATACAATATTATTTCATATAAAGTATTGAATTTTCCGCAGCACAAATGAATTCGTATGCATGAGATTGATTTTATATGAGCATAAAATCAATTTTATGAATTTGTCGTACACGACGAACAATAATTCATTTTATATTTATGTTACGCACTTACATGTTATAAATTCTTAATTTAATTACAGCTGGGTTTTTATTGTATACTATCTGCTGGCCGTGACATCGTCCGCGTGGACTCTTAAAGCTGCAAAAACACTTTGCTGCATCTGGCGTGATAATATGAAGACCTACGGCCGTTCCCAATATTCAGTCTATCTCTTACTTGAGATAAAAATCGTAACTATCGTTGACTTTTCTGTCCCAATAAACTTATTGACGGTAACTCACCTTATCCGTACACGCTGTCTGTCAATGGGACGACGTATAGCTTACCAGCGATAGAAGTTTGTATGGAAATTGCAATTCACGCGTCCCAATATAAGACGATAAGAATGACCAATCGGGTATATTGGGACAGCTTAAGATTATTGACAGCTAAATACTGACAGTAAAAGGTTGTAATTTATCTCTATCCGTAGATAGATATATTGGGAACGGAAGCTAATATGTTGTCCCGACTTCTCGTAAGAATTCATGCAAAGTTTGAATTCATGAGTTCTGCTATTTGCCGGGATATACAGAGAAAAATTGTATAATTTCTGGAATTTAAAAAATACTTAAGGTACAGTATTGTTACGAGTTTATAATAAAATATGTATAGATGGAACGAATGGAGTTTCTACAGATGATGAAGGCTAAGTGATCGCCGCCTCATATGCTCTCGCTGGCAACATTACAATGACCAGGCTAGAAAATCTTCAGAGCATCAATCTAGAAACAAACGAAAAACATGGCCAATGGATTTCCATTAGCCAGCAACTTACAAACTAATTTGTGCCGTATATTACAGCCATTGTAATTGTAATATGTTCTTCTCACGAACTCCACTTTTTCCGAACATATGGTAGATTTTGCAATTTGAAATAAATATTTATAGTGACAATTCAAAAGCGCTTATTTTAAGCCTAATTGAATAAAGTTTATTTGATTTGAATTTGAGTTTCAGAAATGCGATCACTAGCGAGGGGTATAATAGGTCAAGTGGTAGGTAGCGGGTTCGATTCGGTTCGACGACCGTGTAGTGCAAATTGCACGTTTTATATATAATTTAGATCCAATCTCCCAATTAGCTCAACCGACGGATGATACTAATAACCTGCCATCAAGTGAGTCCCGTGAGGATTTGTAGACAGTTGACATAAGAAAGAAGCATAAAACCTCGTTGGACGACCATACCTTTTAGCCAGTGTTATGATTGAGTGTAGATGGCACAGATATTGTAATAAAAGGTGTACCTACATGTGACTTTAATCGCAATTTGATTCGATTTTTAAACTCTACATGCGTTGATGATGATTTGATGAGTTTCTAATAAAAATTCTATTGAAGTAGGCGTTACTTTGCGGAAATCCATAAGTTTTCTTTAGTGTAAATTCCGCCAATATTTGTCTTTAAGCAATTTTGGCAATTTTGGCGAGACAACACGTCCTGAGGATGCCTCGTGTAGAGGCGAACCACGTGTCGAATTGTTTAAAGACAAATATTGGACGAATTAACACTAAAGAAAACTCAAATCATTTGTATGAGTTTCTAATGTTCGGTTAGCTGGCTGGCTCGTTGAGGTTGTTAAATAGTATTAATTAGGTTATTTATTAGAGACAGAGAAGAACATTAAAATGATAAGAAAGCGGACATTAAATGCTGTTAGCAAGGCAGTTGACGGCGACATAGTCGTAAGTCACACTATTTACAGTTATATACACTAGTCGTTAAATAATACGATCCTTAGCGAACTCAAAGTATTAAGTATTTCTTGAAAACCATCCACGAGTAACGTACAGAAAGGAAAGTTACTTTAGCCTAGTACCTTACCAGTAGGAATCCCTTTGCACAGGATGTTAAGGCTTTTTTTTATGAAAATAAGGGACGACACGAGCAGGACGTTTAGCTGATGGTAATTAATACGCCATGCCCATTACAATGCAGTGCCGCTTAGGATTCTTGAAATCCCATAAATTCTGAGTGGCACTATAATTGCGCTCGTCACCTTGAAACATGAGATGTTAAGTCTCATTTGCCCAGTAATTTCACTAGCTTCGGCGCCCTTCAGACCGAAACAGTAAAGTATAAATATTACTGCTTCACGGCAGAAATAGGCGCCGTTGTGGTACCCATAACTAGCCGGCGCGATTGTAGTGCCGCTCAGAGTTTTTGGGTTTTTCAAGAATCCTGAGCGGCAGTGCATTTTAATGGGCAGGGCGTATCAATTACCATCAGCTAAAACGGGCTGCTCAAATTTTTTTTTTATGGAATAGGAGGACAAACGAGCGTACGGGTCACCTGGTGTTAAGTGATCACCGCCGCCCACATTCTCTTGCAACACCAGAGGAGTCACAAGAGCGTTGCCGGCCTTTAAGAAAGGTGTACGCGCTTTTTTTGAAGGTACCCATGTCGTAATGTCCCGGAAACACCGCACAAGGAAGCTCATTCCATAGCTTTGTAGTACGAGGGAGACAGCTCCTTGAAAACCGCACTGTAGAGGACCGCCACACATCCAGATGGTGGGGATGAAATCCTAACTTGTGGCGTGTCGTGCGAAGGTGGAATTCGGCGGCAGGAATCAGGTTATACAGCTCTTCGGAACACTCCCCGTGATAAATGCGGTAGAAGACACACAATGAAGCGACGTCTCTACGCAACGCCAAGTGATCCAGCCGTTCACAGAGTACTGGGTCCCCGACAATTCGCGCTGCTCTGCGTCGCACGCGGTCAAATGGATCGAGCTGATACTGGGGTGCGCCAGACCAGAGATGACAGCAATACTCCATGTATGGCCGGACCTGCGCTTTGTAGAGCGCTAGAATGTGGGCCGGCTTGAAGTATTGCCGTGCTCTATTGATGACGCCCAGCTTCTTAAAAGCCAATTTGGCTTTGCCCTCCAGATGGCCACGGAATTGGCAATCGCTCGAGATTTCGAGACCCAGTAATCCGATACTAGGCGCGGCTTTAAGAGAAGTGTTCTCGAAGAGCGGTGATACGACAAATGGGGTTTTTTTAGTGGTAAATGCGCAAACTTGAGTCTTCTGGGGGTAAAATTGGACAAGGTTCAATTTACCTCATTCCGCGACCTTCTCGAGAGAGGACTCGATAGAAGACACAAGTTTCTCCCGGCACTGGTCGACGATTTCCCGAGAGAGACGTGCATGGCCCGTGTATACGGCATCACCAGTGCTGTCGTCCGCATAGCAATGTATGTTGGAGGTGTCCAACATATCATTGATATGCAGAAGAAACAGCGTAGGAGATAGCACACAGCCTTGGGGCACTCCAGCATTCACGGGCTTCGGGTTCGAGCAATATCCGTCGACAACGACCTGTATGCTACGCCCAGTGAGGAAGCTGGAGGTCCACTTGCACAAGGTCTCGGGAAGCCCAAATGATGGAAGTTTTGAGAGGAGCGCCTTGTGCCATACACGATCAAAGGCCTTCGCTATATCCAGGCTAACTGCCAGGCCTTCCCCCTTGCTTTCAATAGCCGCCGCCCATCTATGTGTTAGGTATACCAGAAGATCACCTGCCGACCGTCCATGGCGAAAGCCGTACTGTCGGTCGTTGATCAACTGGTGACCCTCTAGGTATACTAAAAGCTGGTGGCTAATTATGCTCTCCATGATTTTAGAGAGCAGGGAGGTGATAGCAATAGGCCTGTAGTTCGCCGTATCCGAACTGTCTCCTTTTTTTTGGATCGGATGGACAAGGGCTGACTTCCATGAGTCAGGGACTACGCCTTTGGAATAAGAGTGCCGGAATAAACGCGTTAGCACCGGCGTCAACTCAGGGGCACACGTTCTAAGCACGATTGGAGAAATACCATCCGGCCCGCTCGACTTCCTGACGTCCAACGAAAACAGAGCTCGCCTAACAGTATTCTGTCTGAACTGCACTTCAGGCATAGAGCTCTGACACCGCGGGATGGTCGGCGGTGTATTTCCGTTGTCGTCAAGAGGCACGGTTATATTTCCTCTTAAGAACTTTGCAGTTCGGATCCTTTGTGCCCAGCGCCGCAACCCAAGTTCGATACGCCTGTTTTTGCAGTCAGATGCTGCTTTAACTGACGCATCGAACCAGGGTTGTGATCTGCCACCGATCGGTACTACAGAGCTTGGTATAAAAATATCCATGCCCTGCAGTATCACATCGGCTACTGCAACGGCGCAGGCACTAGGATCATCCGAAGGGAAACAAAGCTTTCCCCAAGGGTAGGATGCAAAAAAGGAACGCATCCTATCCCAATCTGCTGACTTGTAGTGCCAAACGCGGCGGGTCGCTGGTGGTCTGCGACGTTGGCGTCGGATAGGCACTACACTCCTGAACAGGCAATGGTCGGACGTTCCGAGAGGGGCGTCGACAAAGACCTGGTAACCATCGGGATGTGTAGTCAGCAGAAGATCTAATAAGGACGGCATGTGGCTATCCACATCCGGGAGCCGCGTTGGCGACTCAACCAATTGGGACAGACCATACGCCAATGCAAAATTATGCACAGATCGCCCTGCGTAGTCTGTGGTACGTGATCCAAGCCATTCGGCATTGTGCCCGTTGAAATCACCCAAGACTACGATTTCAGCGGAGGGGATCTGTGCAAGCACGTCGTCAATTGCCGCTTGAACGCAGCCCATGAGATGATCGGTTTCTGCGTTACCACTATGGGACCTGTAGACACACGCATAGATACGGACGCGGTCCTCTAAATCTACGCGGAGCCAGAGATTAGACAGGTCCCTACCCTCAAAATTGCCGAGACGGCGACAGCAGATATCCTCCCTAACGTACACACGTACCCCGGCATGAGGCAAAAAATTGTGCTCAATTTTGTACCTGGGGTACGTTAAATATGAGGTATTGCTAGGTCGAGAATTCCCCTGATATTGCAAAAGTCCACGTTGAGCGTGGAGCGGGGTGCCGTGGTGTTTCTGCCTCGTATGTCCTCGGTCATGCGCGGTTCTGTGCCCACCCCAGAATAC
>CATIXQ010000026.1:607303-770607 GCA_949711755.1 Leptidea juvernica
CTTAATTAACTAAATAATATTACTCTAATTGAATACAAACATATAAAAACATGCCGACGAATTGAGAACCTCCTCGTTTTTTGAAGTCGCTTAAAAAACTCTTAACAATTTGTTATGCACAAATAAAATTTGAAAAACAAAATTTTATGAACGGTGCGGGACTCGAACCCACGACCACTGGCGTTCCGTGCCAGTGCTTTGCCAACTGAGCTAACGGTTTGAGTGACGAATCGTCATAAAATCTTCTATGTCTTGTTCAACTCTCAGGTTGTGGCTTCACGCACGGAATGCCAAAGCTCGTGGGTTCGAGTCCCGCATCATTTATAAAATTTTATTTGAGTAAAAAACTCTTGTTCAACAAAACTAGGCACATTATATTGTTATTTAATGCTTCTGCATAGTTTTCGCTGTCACAAACTGTATCGTACACAGGTCACGTACGATTATGTATCGGGCACATATGTCGGACATCCCTGTCTCTCGTTCACGATCACGTTTGAAGTTTGACACGGATTTATACGTGACCTTATTAGGTTTGTGGGTAAATGGAGCACAGAGTATAATTCAATATCAAACAATATTATACGGTTCGACGTATTGTTATATATTTTGTTGTATATTTTGATGGATATGTTTTACTATTCCTTTTATAACTTTGAGATTGATTGTAATATGCTGACATTTTATGGCAGATCATGTAGTACCATCATCAGTTGGAAGACGTCCACTGCTGGACAAAGGCCTCCCCCAAAGATCTCCACGACGATCGGTCCTGCACTGCCCTCATCAGACGTATTCCGGCGATCTCCACCATTGCTCGCTTCATCTTGTCGGAGGTCTACCAACACTGCGTCTTCCCGTACTTGGTCGCTATTCGAGGACTCTACTGCCCGAACGGCCATCTGACCTTTGTGCCCTGTCCAGTGCCACCTGAGTTTCGCAATCATTTGGGCTACTTCGGTGACTGGTTCTCTTACGGATCTCCTCATTATGTGGTATAAATATTGTGACATACTTAAGGAATGCTATTTAATTATCTTTTTTATCCAGAGGTGCCCAAATCTCTTCGATCTCTCCTACATTAAAAATTTGAAAGATTGAAGCGGTATATTCGGTCATTGTGGGAATGAGAATGTTGCTGGTCCATATGATAAAATTATTCCATCTTTTCTATTTGCAAAATAAGATTTTTGTTAATTTTTATAATTTTCATATATCGTCTATAAGGCAGGAATTGTGGCTAAATTTAAATTTCAAACTAAATTTTCAATTTAGCTTTCTATAAAAAGCGTGTTTTTTAGTTTTTTTTTTTACTACTATTTATTTATTTATTTCGAATATAAAAGTAATCCAACTTAATAAAAAAAGTGTTATAAATAAATATATCATAAAAGCAAAACACATTCCTAAATATGCAACCATTAACAGTACCTATTTACGAGACTTGTAGAACTACGTAAAGAATAACCGTGAACCCATATCTAAATATTTATGTATTGCAATCGAGTTGCAGCCGTCCCCCTAACGAATGCTTCGATAGGCATGGAATCTTTTTTATCATTGTTGGGGAAACAAGTGTAGGGGAAAAATGATCGTCGATATGAGAATTGCTTACGTTTTGCCCAAATTGAATTCCGGTTCAGGCGGATGCATTTTACTGTTGGTTTTATTTCGCAGCGTATAGATAAGTGGGATGGATTGTTTTAGTAAAAGAAGCTCTGGGATAAATTGCGTGTTTTGGGAGAAATATTATTTCTGGTTCTTTCCTTCCTTCACTTTTATATTACTTGCGTATAAGAAAGCGCATATTAGTACCAGTTAGGCTTGATTATGGGTACCACAACGGCGCTTTATTTCTGCCGTGAAGCAGTAATGTGTAAGCATTACTTTGTTTCGGTCCGAAGGGCGCCGTAGCTAGTGAAGTTACTGGGCAAATGAGGCTTAACATCTGATGTCTCAAGGTGACGAGCGTAATTGTAGTGCCGATCAGAATTTTCGGGTTTTTTGAGAATCCTGAGCGGCATTGCATTGTAATGGGCATGGCGTATCAATTACCATCAGCTGAACGTCCTGATCGTCTCGTCGCTTATTATCATAAAAAAAAAGTATTACATTACAAGAGTGGCTTGCCTAAGAGGAAATATATAAAAAAAATACATCCATATTGGCCTCAAGATGGTCTTATATATAAGCAATTTATTTTCCAGTGACAGTCTGGAGTTCCGTCCTAACATCCAATATAAACTCCTATTTAAAATTTATTTCATCACAGTTGTTTTGGGGGAGTTGAGTATTCCGGAGGATGACTTCTCTCCTTATGCTGTATGTTACTTGGGCTGACTTTTGGGTACTGACATTAATTCTTCACTTATTCAGCCACTTTTCAATTTGAATAAGCTGCGTTGGAGAATCATGGACGCTTCTCTAGGACATATACTACGAGATAGAATTGCCGTGTCATCTGCGAACGTAGACACTGTCACTTCGTTGCAACGAGGTACTCGTATATCATGTGTAAATAAGGGTAAATGTATACACTTCTATAATAAAGTCCCAGCCACTATTCAGGCATTATCTAAAAATAAATTTAAATGTTTTATAAAAAAATGGCTCTGTCGTAAATCCTATTACTCCACTGCTGAATATCTAAATGATCGGACAGCCTGGGACTAGATTGTGATTATTTTAAGGCGACAGAAATGACTGTACAATATTGTATATTTTTATTGAAAAGAGCGCAAAAAAAGATTGCTGGGAGAGTTTCTTCTCTCTCAGAGCGCCATTTGTTTGTTTTGTATCTTGTAGTTATTAGAAATGACATCAAAAAGAATTCTAAAGGAATCAATTTTGAGAAAATAAATGCCTTTTATGCCTTTTATATCGTGTATAGGACTGCACCTTTAGTGCATATTTTATCTATTGTTTTGGAATAGTGTTTTTGAAGTCGGTTGTTTTTTTGTTAATTTTTTTTAAATGAAATTAATTTATCTACCATATATGTTTATTTATACAGAAATAAAAAAGTATATAATACAACAATGAACATAAAACTAATAACCTTAAAAAATATAAAATAACTAGTGGACCTCACAGACGTTGCCTTGTACACACGTTTTAAATTTGAAGAATCAGTCCAGCCGTTAGGAGGAGTTCACAGTGTATGTTACACATGAGCAGGAAAATTATATTATATGGACGGAATTGAGAAACTAAACCAATGTCAAATTCACTGGATCTCTCAAAAAAGTCATCAAAATCGGTCCAACCGTTTAGCAGATAGTTCAATTGTGAATCTAAACCATTCTCGAATCCACCTGAAGACACACAGAAAGTTTCATTAAAATCGGTCCAGCCGTTTAGGAGTAGTTCAGTTGCAACAGACGCACAAAAGAAATAAATATATTGAGATAACAAAAATATATCATTTAAAGGAGTCCCTTTCGGCTACGTCCCGAAGATATTAGCAGCGTCCCCCCTTTGAATATCTAGACTAATTCTTTGTCCGAGGTAGATGCCTACTCTTCGGTCTTCTGTGATGTCGACTAACCTTTTTGCTATTTCCATAAAAAGCCTTATAGCACTTAGACCTCACCGACCAAAGATCTAGACACCGAATGTGACAAATTCATATTCGGAGGCTAAACCCCTGTATTTGCATGCTTAAGCTTTTTCAGCCGCTTCACAAGCCGCACCAGCTCTCTTGTTGGTTCCGTGTAGATGGGAAGGGCCCAGTGTGTCTGAAGAGGTTGCATCCCATGCCAGCCCATCTTCCATGGAATCAAACGCATACCGTCCGGTCTCTTGCCAACGTGTCTTGCAATACCAGTCGGCTCAAGTAGACTTGACACATTGACGGTGGCAAGAGACTGGCGTATGATATCGTTAAGTACGTAAGTATCGGCATGTCTCGAGAAGATGACAGTCTATGATGTCCTAGGTTGTCGACATCACTGCCAAATTATAAATTATTTATTCATGTGCTCCTGGTGTTGCGGAAGTCCATGAGCAAACGCTTGCCACTTTTCCTCACATGAGCCTTTTGCCAGTTTGCCTCCTATCATATAAATAAATATATATACTACTTCTTTGTTCCTGCCCGTAGCTTTAAACAATGTTGACTCTACTAACAAGCTTCGACCTCTTTACTTGGGGACTGGGAAGCACATTGTATTTCGTATTGTCACGCAAGGTCAGCTATTAAAGCCACTTAGTACTTCTTGAAAAATACTTAATATATTACTCAGATACGAGTATAAATGGCACAAGCCTAGAACAATCATAGTGGTTTGTAGTTGTTATAGGAAATATTTGAGAGAGTACAGCTGTTGCAAAAGAAAATTTATCAGTTACCGGTGGCCCACTAGTTGCTTCATTTAACCACGGAACAGAAAAAAGACTATGTACAGCATTAATAGTGACAACACTAATGACACTCGCGGACGTGATTGACAGAATATAAATTATTATTTTCTTTGATTAACGCAAGTGTTCCACATTTAAATAAAACACTTTTAAAGGATTAACGCGTGTAATTGTAACTGTGTTTTTTCATTCGATTTTTCCGTAAAAGTTACATTTTTTTAGGTAGCCCAGCGATTCAAGATCTTTCCAAATCTCGTTTTCAGGGGGACTGCAGATGAAATGAGTCAAAGATAGTATTTTGTCATAGTTGTCATTATGAAGCTTAGGGCCATTTATTGCTTCAACAAATATTATCTTTGACGTTTTCGTTTTAAATCATTTAAAAGTGTTTTATTTAAAAGAATATGAATTGACCACTACGTATTTAGCTGAAAAATATGAAGTTCATTACGCAACGCATGTTCATCGCACGTACAAACGCTCGGCTCGCTCCGTTCACACTAACCAGCTCGGAGAGGAGAGTTTTATGACGTTTAAAGCAAAGTTTTGAGTCATTGTAATAAGGCTTATTTTTACATTTCACTTCTTTTGTATTGAGAATCCTTGAGAACAAACCTACGCGCTTAGTGTTAAACAATAAGAGGAGCCAACCAGCACCCACTGCCTCTGATAACGTGTTCACCCAAACGGCTCTGTGTGCTCTTCCAGCCGGTCTACGTAAAACGGCTTGGTTAACTCCAGTCAGTTGCAAGAGTATAACTCGTGGCGGAACAGAAGAGTCATTGCCAGTCGATGCTCTCACGCTGATCGAGGGGCGCGGAAGTAAGAAGCGGGAGGGTGAACTCACGGACTTGTGGCGATTGCGATTACAGTGCAGTGACGTATCCACACTTCATTAACTTTTAAGGATGTTTGTTCAAATCCGAATTATTGTACACCTATCCTAAAACACATCCAGCGCTTTTTAAACATAAATACATTTTTTGGTAGTTTAGTAGTTGGCAGTCATATGGCTAAAAAAGTTAACTTCTCATTTTTTACTCATCAACTCACTATAATATTGTTGTTTTTGGGTTAATTTTCTTGAGAATTTATCAATGTAACTCGGGTTAACTAAATAAATACTATTAACCTATAATTTACACATCATCATCATCAGCCGTAAGACGTCCACTGCTGGACAAAGGCCGCTCCCAAAGATTCCACGACGATCGGTCCTGCGCTGCCCTCATCCAACTTATTCCTGCGATCTCAATTAAATTAATTAATTAAATTAAATTAAGTAATTATATGTTAAATTGAATTAAATTATTTAATGTCTTAATTTACATAAACCATCTAATTTATGCTCTTTGGTTTTTCCAAGAATATTTCTCACAATGCTTTAAAGTTCTGTTCAAACTGAGGCGAATAACGCGCGGGACGCGGGACGGAAGTCGCTCGCGAGTCGCGCATATTGTGTCGACTTGTATGGACGTGTTCAAATTGACGCGAGTAGTCGCTCAAGTTGAAGCGAATCATGAGCGGGACGCCCGGCGGGATTGTTTGATCTCACAATGCATGATGTTTCTCCACTGAAGAACCAAAAATGACACGCGGGAAGTCGCGTCACTTAGAGCAGCTAACTTACTTACTGTTCCAATTTTTTTTTTTTTTATGGAATAGGAGGACAAACGAGCGTACGGGTCACCTGTTGTTAAGTGATCACCGCCGCCCACAATCTCTTGCAACACCAGAGGAATCACAGGAGCGTTGCCGGCCTTTAAGGAAGGTGTACGCGCTTTTTTTGAAGGTACCCATGTCGTATCGTCCCTGAAGCACCGCACAATGAAGCTCATTCCACAGCTTTGTAGTACGTCGAAGAAAGCTCCTTGAAAACCGCACTGTGGAGGACCGCCACACATCCAGATGGTGAGGATGATATCCTAACTTGTGGCGTGTCGTGCGAATGTGGAATTCGGCGGCAGGAATCAGGTTAAACAGCTCTTCGGAACACTCCCCGTGATAAATGCGGTAGAAGACACACAATGAAGCGACGTCTCTACGCAACGCCAAGTGATCCAGACGTTCACAGAGCACTGGGTCCCCGACAATTCAAGCTGCTCTGCGTTGCACGCGGTCAATTGGATCGAGCTGATACTGGGGTGCGCCAGACCAGAGATGACAGCAATACTCCATGTGTGGCCGGACCTGCGCTTTGTAGAGCGCTAGTATGTGGGCCGGCTTGAAGTATTGCCGTGCTCTATTAATGACGCCCATATTCTTTGAAGCCAATTTGGCTTTGCCTTCCAGATGACCACGAAATTGGCAATCGCTCGGGATTTCGAGACCCAGTATTCCGATACTAGGCGAGGCTTTGAGGGAAGTGTTGTCGAAGAGCGGTGATACGACAACTGGGGTTTTTTTAGTGGTAAACGCGCAAACTTGAGTCTTCTGGGGGTTAAGTTGGACAAGGTTCAATTTTCCCCATTCCGCGACCTTCTCAAGAGAGGACTCGATAGAAGACACAAGTTTCTCCCGGCACTGGTCGACGATTTCCCGAGAGAGACCTGCATGGCCCGTGTATATGGCATCACCAGTGCTGTCGTCTGCATAGCAATGAATGTTGGAGGTGTCCAACATATCATTGATATGCAGAAGAAACAGCGTGGGAGACAGCACACAGCCTTGGGGCACTCCAGCATTCACGGGCTTCGGGTTCGAGCAATATCCGTCGACAACGACCTGTATGCTACGCCCAGTGAGGAAGCTGGAGGTCCACTTGCACAAGCTCTCGGGAAGCCCAAATGATGGAAGTTTGGAGAGGAGCGCCTTGTGCCATACACTATCAAAGGCCTTCGCTATATCCAGGCTAACTGCCAGGCCTTTCCCCTTGCTTTCAATAGCCGCAGCCCATCTATGTGTCAGGTATACCAGAAGATCACCTGCCGACCGACCATGGCGAAACCCGTATTGTCGGTCGTTGATCAACTGGTGACCCTCTAGGTATACCAAGAGCTGACGGCTAATTATGCTCTCCATGATTTTGGAGAGCAGGGAGGTAATAGCAATGGGCCTGTAGTTTGCCGGATCCGAACTGTCTCCTTTTTTTTGGATCGGATGGACAAGGGCTGACTTCCATGAGTCAGGGACTACGCCTTTGGAATAAGAGTGCCGGAATAAACGCGTTAGCACCGGCGTCAACTCAGGGGCACACGTCCTAAGCACGATTGGAGAAATGCCATCCGGCCCGCTCGACTTCCTGACGTCCAACGAAAACAGAGCTCGCCTAACAGTTTTCTGTCTGAACTGTACTTCAGGCATAGAGCTCTGACACCGCGGGATGGTCGGCGGTGTCTTTCCGTTGTCGTCAAGAGTCGAGTTGGAGGCGAAAAGAGTGCACAAGAGATCGGCTTTCTCTTTTACCGTATGGGCCAGGGTGTCATTCCTCATGTGCAATGGCGGCATGGACGCCTGGCTGAAGTTACCAAGAGCAGCTTTCGACAACGACCAGAACTTGCGTGTTCCGGTCGGGTAGTCACTAGGATCATCCGAAGGGAAACAAACCCTGCTCCAAGGGTAGGATGCAAAAAAAGAACGCATCCTATCCCAATCTGCTGACTTGTAGTGCCATACGCGGCGGGTCGCTGGTGGTCTGCGACGTTGGCGTTGTATAGGCACTACACTCCTGACCAGGCAATGGTCGGACGTTCCGAGAGGGGCGTCGACAAAGACCTGGTAACCATCGGGATGTGTAGTCAGCAGAAGATCCAATAAGGACGGCATGTGGCTATCCACATCCGGGAGCCGCGTTGGCGACTCAACCAATTGGGACAGACCATACGCCAATGCAAAATTATGCACAGATCGCCCTGCGTAGTCTGTGGTACGTGATCCAAGCCATTCGGCATTGTGCCCGTTGAAATCACCCAAGACTACGATTTCAGCGGAGGGGATCTGTGCAAGTACGTCGTCAATTGCCGCTTGAACGCAGCCCATGGGATGATCGGTTTCTGCGTTACCACTATGGGACCTGTAGACACACGCATAGATGCGGACGCGGTCCTCTAAATCTACGCGGAGCCAGACAGTGGACAGGTCCCTACCCTCAAAATTGCCGAGACGGCGACAGCAGATATCCTCCCTAACGTACACACATACCCCCGAATGAGGCAAAAAATTGTGCTCAATTTTGTACACGGGGTACGTTAAATATGACGTATCGCTAGGTCGAGATATCTGCGTCTCAGTAAGGAAACACAAGGCCGGCTGCGCCGTCTCAAGGTGGTGGTGGACGGCGTTTAAATTGGAGTGAATTCCCCTGATATTGCAAAAGTCCACGTTGAGTGTGGAGTGGGGTGCCGTGGTGATACTGCCTCGTTTGTCCTTGGTCATGCGCGGTTCTGTGCCCTCCCCAGAATACGAAGGGCAGCCCGAGCTAGAGTGCCCGGGGAGGGATTCTCCAACTCTGGTAGAGCCGGTACCCTCATGGGGTAAAATCTTTTTTAGTACCGCTGTCATATTCGGGTGGAGGGGGGGGGGAATGGCCACCGGTCCTCGACACTAACCTATGCGAAACATAGCGGCACTAGGCCGCTACTTCACGCCGGTATTCTGTGCGAGTGTGGTAATTAACCCGGACGAGTCTGGCCCGATTGTGCTGACGTCAAAAGACGGCAGCGTGACTCTCCCACTTCTAAAAAGCCCTTAGTCGCCTCTTACGACATCCATGGGCCTGGGACTCCCCTATTCTTTTTACGCCCCGGGAAAAGTACAGGGCAAATCGCTTATCACATACTTCGTCGTTGGACGATTAATCCTCCCATTTTGATTGCCTTTTTGCCTTTTTCGATAAAGAAGACCGACTGTCATCTCTTTAAATGTCGATAAAAAATTGATTCTACCAAAGAAAAGCTCGCTGAGTTTCTTGCACCCATTCTTGTTAGGTCTCAGGCATACCTTATCGAATAGGTGGTAGTTTTTTATAATAAGTGATGTTACATCCTTTTTTGAATAAAAATATTTGAATTTGAATTGAAAAAATCGCGTAAATCACTCAAAAGGCAGGCAACGAACCAGTGATTCCTCTGGTAGGTGCGGTGCACATTTCATCATTATTCCATAAAAATGACATTACTTACTCTTGCCGATATGCTAACGCCATAGTACTGTGAACTAGTGATTTTTTTTCTGAATTAATTTATCACTGGGAAATGCTTAACAAACAAACGCTTTTGAAGTCTATAGGACTTCAGTGAACGTGACAATTGGCGTGGCATTCGCGTGATTATTAGCTATTAACGCTGTAACACATCTGTCACAACGGCTTAACTGGAAAATAGCGGGGTCACTGGGTTAACTGGAGTAATTCAGGAACTTTTACGACTGTCGCTAATAATTAAACTGTCACTTAAGAACTATGGTATTGTACGTATTTTATACGTAACTTTGTTGTTCATATAATAATTATTGAGATCCATATATATTTTTAAAGGTTTCCGTTCTAACCGAAGCTCAAATAGGGAATTTCGTAGAATTTCACGTCTGGATGGGATCCTACTTGGAATGCCGTGTTGCTAAACGCATCTCGGAATAAGAACTTTACCAGTAGGAGACTCCTCTGCACAGGATACCGACTAGATTATGGTTACCACAACGGCGCCTATTTCTGCCGTGAAGCAGTAATGTTAGCATTATTGTGTTTAGCTCTGAAGGTCGCCTTAGCTAGTGAAATTACTGGGCAAACGAGACTTAACATCTTATGTCTCAAGGAGATGAGCGCAATTGTGGTGCCGATCAGAATTTTCGGGTTTTTCAAGAATCCTGAGCGGTACTACAATTTAATGGGCAAGGCGTATCAATTACCATCAGATGAACATCCTGCTCGTCTCGTTCCGTGTCATAAAAAAGACCCATAGTGCCGATTATTGTATAGTGGACATTGTGAGTACATTTGTGCACTCACGAACATCAATAGTAACACAAAAGTTTCAGTGCGTCCGTGCGCATCGACAATTCATCAACGCGCAATCTGGCGCAAACCACGCCGCCGCCCTGTCAAGCCGCGCACTGCGAGCGCAAATCCGCACGTTGAAACGGGACATCACAGCAAACTCACTACACTCACCCTGATGAAAGAACTCCGAATGGACCGAAACTAGTCGGTATCAACTCCGAAACCACGATTAAAGCTGTTTTAAATAAATAAAGTTCACCTACCACAATGTAACTTGGGGAATAGCAAGATCATACAGCAAAAGAAATAGAGAAAATTAGATACTTATTTTTCGTTCTTCGAATTTATTATAAGGTTTTTTGGAGAGTGAGGCAAAAGTACTTTTAGTTCTTCCCAAAATATTGATGGAAATCGTGTTTTTCTTATTCATGACAGAGAAGGAAAAACGAGCGTACGGGTCTGTCGGTCTTCTAGATCATGCTTTTTTGCTATTACCAATGTCGTATCAACCTGAACACCACAGAAAGAAGCTCATTTGACAGTTCAATTGTATTTGGCAGACAATTCCTTGAAAACCGCAACGTGGACGAACTAGCACACATACAAGAAAGTTATGGTGATGATTATTATGGTGGTCCTTAGAGATATATATATCTCTTCGGAACTTTTCAGTCTTTTGATTTTGATCAAAAGAAATATATCGATTCGTAAGAAAACAACAACGTGAATTGAATCCACGAAAGGAACGATTTCAAACAATAGTTATTAAAAACAAACATCTATGAAGAGAAGTCGATCAGGCGGTAACGCAAACAGATTTCAAATTAGAACTTCACAATATGGAAAGTTTATTGGTGCGGAAGGGACCAGCGCTTCGCTTCGTATGTAGCGAGGCTCGAGGATCGCTCGGGGAGTTTATACAGGATGTGCATTATTGGACTATTATCAAATGTCTGAAATTCGTTCCAACGTTGATCTTCAAGGAGTATTTTAATACTTTGAAGTACATGAATTACAATAAGAAATAAATAAGTACTGTTTTCTTTTAAAATCCTATAGAAAACTAAGCGATGAGATATATCTACCTTTCTGTAAATTTGACTTATTTGGTACACAGTGTAGAAGAGCGCTATTAGCGCTATTTATAACCTAGGTTCTGCAGAATCATTGAGAGCAAAATTTAAATAAATAAATATCTTAACCGTTGCTTCTCAATATATTATTGATAAGGTTATGTATGTACATAGGCACATAAGTGAATTTGCTAGAAACTGTCATAACCATAATGTTAACACCGACATAAACTTATACTACTCTGTAAATACGAGACAGTAAGTCTTTTGTTTGTGCTTTTACAATGAGATTCCTGAAAAAGTTCAAAACAAATGTATTACGAAATTCAAAAGAGTTGTATAAAAACGTGTGTGTGGTAAAGGTTACTATAACATAAATGACTTTCTTAATGATACCACACATTGGTAATGGAGCGACCCCCCTCGGGTTATTAAATAATTAGTTTTATAGTACGATATAACATTGTTACCATATTTTTATGAAAATAAAATCCGCTGAGTTTCTTACGCCCGTTCTTCTCAGGTCTGAGGCATACTTTTTCGAATGGGTGTAGTTTTTGAATTGCAATAAGTGATATCATATCCTTTGAATTTGAATGGTCTTGGGCATAAAATATAGATTATAATTGTCTTGTACAATGTGCCATCCTTATAATATAATATACTCTAGTATATATTAAAGGTTAGAACAATCCAGACATTCAGAACTTTTAGTACTTTTCTCATGGATAGCAGTCGTAGTCTTTTTGCGCCTCACTTCCAAACACAGATTATTAATTTTTTATCGTTTATTCAGCTGGAAACACATATTTCACATCTCTTTAACTCTTTTTAGAAGTGAAAACAGCATTAGGTGAACTAATCATTTATATTGTGTGAATTGAATGAAGCTAAGCTGTCACGCCCGTTATGATTGAAATCAGCTGGTGTCAATTAAGGGAGCGTTCACAGTCTATCTAGACGTTAAATGATCTAAGATATGGCTAATGTTATTTATTTATGATTTTAGAACAAGAAAAATAATTTATTAAGAATGACATACGTCATCTTTATGAAGTTTTCACTTCTATCATGGAAAGCAAATGCAATTTTTTTTTCTGATCCAAGGAGTGCAAGGGGCGGATCGGTAGTAAATAAAAATGGAAATTAACTGCTTAGTTACATATGAGATCTTTGGAGGAAAACAAAAAACACACTTTATTTACGTTTATAAAAAATATATTTAAAATTAAATTAGAGCCCCCTGTAATGAAATGATATTGTTTATTTTTATCGTTGCATTTAATACTGATTTGTCACGGGTTCCCGATTCACTCCAGTGAATCATTTCCAAGATTTTGAGTTTGAATAAGCTGTGACATGAAAATAATTTGTTAATGTGACAACGTACCTTTTAAATAATTTATCTTTTGTTTGATATAATACCCCAATATACCGATATATTGTAATAGCCCAAGAAGTGTTAAATCACATGCTGTTAAAACAATTATAGTTGTTCAAATTTTCATTTCACTTAAAAGAACAAAGTCTCGTACAAATTTACTACTCTTACTTATAATCTTCTCTTATATAATATTTAAAATTCTCGTGTCAAACATTGAACTCCTCCGAAACGGCTTGAACGATTCTTATAAAATTTTGAGTGCATATTGGGTAGGTCTGAGAATCGGACAACATCTATTTTTCATCCCCCTAAATGTTAAGGGTGGTCCACGCGATTTTTTTTTAAATTTGTTTGACATTTTTTTTAAATTTGTTTGATTATGAGTCAGCATTAAAAAATACATACAACTTCAAATTTTCACCCATCTACGATCAACAGTTACTTTTGTATCGCGATTTTAATATCGGCAATACAACGTTTGCTAAGTCAGTGATAATATAATATTATTATATTGACACACTTTTACACAAACTGTCTTGCCCCAAACTAGGGATAGTCTCTACTTTGGGTACAAGACAAGGATAATATATATTTTAAAGAATATAATTACTTAAACATACAATAATATTCAAAATAATTTATTCAAATAATATAGCTGCTAGCGCTTGGGTTTTGGTTAGCCCTATTGAGGCGAGAAGATTGGACTTTCTACTATTATACAATAATATTGAAACACTTTTACAAAAATTATCTTGCCCCAAACGAGACATTTAGCCTGTACTATGGGTACAAGACAATGATAATAATGTTTTAATGAATATGATTATTTTAAACATATATTAATACTTATAAACATCTATGACTCGGAAACAAACATCCATATGTTATTCGAGTCATGGATTTTTATCCTCATATTTTACTCATCATATAAATGTTTGCATGGGATTCGGGATTCGAACCCGGGACCTCTAGGTCAGGCAGGGTAACCAACCACCGGGACTAAGAACTACAAAATTAAATTTAAAAAAAACGAACTCTTAATAATAGGGGTTAAAGTATAAAATTGCCGTTTTATTGTAATAGTTATTCCGAATTGACATAGAATCTTCATGGTTTGAGATTTTTGAGTAAAACTTTTTTCACCTTTAAAAAAAAATGTGCTACATTCGATTATCGACTTTCAGTTGTTTTTTTTTTTTCATTCAGCTTAGATAAAAAAGATGGATACTTCGAAAATTCAAGTGACTTTAACTAACTAACGAACTAACGCGGCAGAAACAGCATCAATATCAATGTTGCGCTTGGAGGGGGGACTGCTAATGATCGCACCGTGCGACTTTTGGTTTAAACGTTTGGTAAAAACGTGGAAGACCGCCCACACAGGTGAATAACAATGAATTGAAAGACATGGTGGAAGCTGATCCGAGCCAAACTACCCAGGAATTAGCGACATGATGTAACGTAACGTTACCATCAACATTGACTCATTTGCGTCAAATTAATAAAATAAAACATACCAAAAATGGGTGTCTCATGATTTGATTGATATGTAGAAAGAAACGCATGTTGAAACTTGTGTTGCCTTGTTCAATTGATACAGAAACGAAGAAATATTGGATCGAATTGTGAGATGCGATGAAAAGTGGATTATTTACGATAACCGTAAGCGAAGAATGCCATGGGTGACCCCAGGCCAAACACCGCAACACTGTCCTAAAGCAAAACTTACCAATAAAAGGTTAATAATGGTAACTGTTTGGTGGTCTCAGCATGGTGTTATTCACTATAGCTTCCTCCGATCTGGTCAAGCAATAGCGGCAGATGTCTACTGTGCCGAACTCCGAACAATGATAGCAAAACGAGTAGTGAAACAGCCCCGACTTATGAATCAATCTTCAACATTATTGCTCCATGATAACGCGAGACCTCATACAGCACGAGACACCGTTTTAACTCAACAGGAACTGCAATTAAAAACCATTCGTCACCCTCCGTATTCGCCAGACAATTTTCTACGTGATAAAACGTTTCCTTCTAAGGAGCCAGTACAAATTACAAAATACTTTCACACAGTTTGTCGAATCTAGATCACCACAGTTCTATCGCAAAGGCCAAAATGATCTTCCTATTAGATGGCAGCAATGTAAAGAAAATAATGGTTATTATTTTTACTAAATGAACAAAAAACAAACGAAATTTAATTTTTCAGTATAGATCAGCAACTTCATACTTTAACCCCTAATATTTAAAAAACAAGGTACATAATTTCTTTAATTAATAATTAACAAAAAACTATGTTTCCGCCCGGGATCGAACCGGGGGCCTTCTGCGTGTTAGGCAGATGTGATAACCGCTACACCACGGAAACTTATTTAAACTAGTTTTAAATTCGATACAGTAGCGAGTTTATCATAACCGGTTTTACTCTTCGTTTTAATTATCTTATCAAGTTCTCTCAAGTTTAATATTATAATTATTTTATCATACGTTATTTTATAGCATTATAACATAATTATCCGAGACTGGTCACCTACTCACAAACAAGTAAATTTTATCTTTAAATTCCTTATTTCAATAATTCTATTCTCACACAATTTACAGTGGAAATTGATATATGTTATATTTACATAAATAACTATGAATTAGGAATTTACTTTTTTGAATATTTTTAAGCTTCAGCTTAAAAAGCGCACTTTTTTTTAATGATAATAAGGGACGAGACGAGCAGGACGTTCATACAAAAAATCCGCAGTGTCAGCTGTTACACCGTGTAACGAAAGAATATTTTTTTATAAGTAAAGCTCGTGTAGGCTATAGCTATATTTTTTACATTAGGTTTATGCATTTATTTTTTCATTATTATTTCTTAGGCCAACATTTTATTGGTAAGACTATTTGTTTCCTCTACCGCAATTATGACGGAGAGTGTTCCGAAGAGCAGTTTCACCTGATTCCTGCCGCCAAATACACCTTCGCATGACAAGCCAAAAGTTACGCTATCATTCTCACAATCTGGATGTTTGACGGACCAACACAGTGCGGTTTTCAAGAAACTTTCATCCGCGTACTATTTAGGTGTGGAATGAGCTGCCTTGTGAGGTGTTCCCAGGACGGTACGACATGGGTACTTTAAAAAACGTACACCTTTCGTATGCCTATATTCGTCATACCATTATCAAGAATATATTGAGATGCAACAGTTAAATTTGGTTATTTCTTAAACAAAAATCTTTTAATGATTCTTTAGCACCTAGGTTATAAATAGTGTGTATAGCGAGGGCTAGTCTGCATCACAAAGATGGTATTGTTATAAGATGTACAGCATTAACAATATAAAATAGGACATAATACTATGAAAATGCCTTTAATGGTAGCGCGAACCTTGAAATAAATTACTGTCGTTTTATGTTAAACGCTAACAAAAACCAAAGACAAATTAGGTAGTATAAACGTAAAACGTAAGTTTGTTGCATCATTTTACATTTTACATATTATATTTAATCAAAACAAATCTTATAACAATATTTACAATACTACGACTACATAAAATTAAAACTATCATTACGTGGAAGCGTACCAAGAATACTGGCAGCATTACCGCGTTGGATAGCAAGGCTGATCCGTTGACCGAAATAGCTGCTAGCGCTTGGGTTTCCAGTAGCCTTAATGAGGCGCGAAGATAGTATTTTGAACATTCTCCGCGCCTCTGGGCCCCACGGGCCAAGTGTCTCGACACCAAACGGCACAAAGATGTATGACTCACTGAGACCAACATATTTGCGACGCTTGCTGTCGCGCACGCAGCAGCTGGGGCTGCTGCTTCGACTGCCGAAGACTGCCGAAGCTGACGTAACTTGGACATGAGAAGGAGCCAGAGTGTCGACGCAAGTAGCGTCCCACACCAGCGCCCTTCCCCGTGCCCAAGCCACCAGCGTCATACCATCAGGACGCTTGCCATCGCGGCGGGTAATACCATTTGGCTCTAAAACAGCTGGTATATTAAGAGCGGCAAATGCCCTGCGGATGACTTCATTAATGCTGGCGTGACGACTGATACGGCCTGCCGATTTTAGGCAGGATAACCCGTGGCGTCCAAGAGCATCTACCTGAATGCCACATCTACATTGATGTGGTTCATTCAGTTTTATACCTAGCCGGAGTGATACGCATATTGACAATGTCATATTGTCAAGTAGCAAATATATGTAAATGTACATATTATATTGTAATTGAAATGATTTGTAAATCGATGTAAATGTAAAGACGATATAAAAGAGTGGCAATGAGTTTCTTGCTACTTCTTCTCATTAGCTCAACCCTTTACAAAGTAGCGGTAGATTCAATAAGAAAAATATTTTATTTTTTTTGACATTCATAAGTGTCATTTCCGTGACCTACGTGAATAAACTGATTTTGATTTGATTTGATTTTAAACAAAGCCTAAATATGGAACTTGCTACATATTACACCTCAGATCGCCCGTAATTTATTTTTCCTTTCATTTTTGTTACATTCTCTTCCGTTTCCATTGGGTTTCATCCTACTATTATTTTTTATTTCACTTTTTATCATTTTCAAAGGCTTCAGCACTGGTTTTTAAGCGTATTTCATTGACATTAAGTAATTTGGGCAACACGTGGCAACACGTAAAACGTAAACCTCTGCGATTTATCGGTTACCGTAAACTTAATGGCGGAAAAAGGATAAAAGTTTTAGTACCTCCATTGTTTGAGATTGACTGCTTACCGTATATTTTAATACATTATGATAACGTAATTATTAATGTTATTATTAAAGCGATTCGCGTTTCTAAAATTTATTAAAGACTACCCGATGCCCGTGACGTCGTCCGCGTGGACGCTATGTGCTATATTTCTCCAATTTTTGTGAACATTCATGGAAAATTTTAATTAAATCTTGTTTATAATAGCATTTTATTATGTATGTTGTTATTATCATCTGTATGTACCTTATTCAAAAAAATATAACTGACTGATTGATTAAACTACTAAAGAAATAAAGGAAGAATGTGTCTTTTGTTCTATCGAATGCCCAAGTTATTAGCGATTCAGTATGATGGTATTTATATATGTATGTTTTATTTTTCTGTTTGTTTTATAAGCTTTATTATTGTAAATTTTCATGAGAATCCATTTAGTAGTTTTTGCGTGAAAAAGCAACAAACATACACCCATACATTCTTACAAACTTTCGCATCTATAATATTAGTAGGATTTTGTTAAATTGTAAAAGATTTTTGCACGAATTTAATATAGATTTTACATCAAGTAACCAACACAGGCCTGCTAAACCAAGTATCGCACTCTTAAAATTGTAATAACTTTTTAAGTATACAAGATATACTTTTGAATTAAAAAGAACTCGAAAAAGACTTTAGTTTTGTATAAACAAACATAAACTTGTTATACCTACTACCCGGTTAAGTCGAGTTAGTAAGTCTTGTATATGCTTCTACAATATGATCCTAGAAAATGTACAAACAAATCTGTTACGAAATTTTAAAGAATTGTTAAAACGTTTGTGTGGTAAAAGTTACTATAGCATAAACGATTTTCTTAATGATACCACAGACTGGGAATGAAGCGAACACCCTCAGGCTCTTTAATTCATGTCTATTGTACGATATTACATTGTAATCCATATGTTTCTAAAAACATGCCCTATTAGTTTCTTGCACCCGTTCTTTTCTGGTCTGAGGCAGTCTATTTAAATGGGTGGTAGTTTTTCACGTCCAATAAGTGATTTTAAATCCTTTTTTGAATGAAAATATTTGAATTTGAATATACAAAATTTCATAATCGTAACCTTCTTTTAAGAAAAGGCTGGAAAAAAACTTTAATAACAAAAATGATCGTTTTCGAATAACAATTTTACAATTCACATTTTTTTTTTGAAATATTGTTACAAATTTCTCGTGATCAATGTTTATATGAGTCTTATCAGGAAAATAAAGCTTGAAATTTGTAGCATTTTTTTTTAAATGCGCTAAGAGATGAACGTGAAATTTAATAATTACATTAAATTAATTATGGTGGTATATAGTCTTTGATAAGTAAACGTTAATTCATTTTAATCTTAAAATTAAATAAATTATATAGTAAATTTTGATTTAAAGAGTGGCAATGAGTTTCTTGCCACTTTCTTCTTCAGCTCAACCCTTTACGAACTGACGGTAGATTCAATTAGAAAAATATTTTTTTTGACCTTCATAAGTGTCATTTCCGTGTCCTACATGTAATAAAGTGATTTGGATTTGATTTGATTTGTTTTATTTTCAAATATCGAGCTCTGGGTGACCACTAGTAGGAATATCAACATAAAGCGCAAAAATAGAGCGCGAAAAAAGAATACTGGGAGAGTTTATTGCGCCGCTTCTTCCCTCTCAGAGCGCCATTTGTTTCCGAAGCGGTAGTAGTATCTAGTATATAAGAAATGACATCAAAAAGGCTTTTAATGCCTTTAATTAGTATAAAGAACATAAGCCAAGTGAGGGCTAGCCTCATAATGACGCGGTACAACTACCCTCGTCAGTGTCGAAGCTTTGACGGCTTATAAGGCTTATAATAAGCTATTACATGAACCTTGTACAGTGCGAGTATCCGAGATACTAATTATTAATCTCATAACACCAGGGATCGGGTATATCCGAGGTTACGGATCGTAACCTTAATAAATGAAGGCAAATAATGAAATGCCTGTCTTTTGAGCAACAGGTAGCTGTTATACAAGCGCGCTACTCTGACTTTTCCCGCGTTGATTTAGCTTAAGTGGCAATTAGATTTGGACTTTTAAAGGCTTAGATTTTAATGCACTAAATCTTATTTTATTTTCATAAGTAATACAATCAGTTTTAATAACTAAAGCTAACTTAAAAAGAGCGCAAAAAAGAATGCTGGGAGAGTTTTTTGCGCCAATTCTTCCGTCTCAGAGCGCCAATTGTTTCTGAAGCGGTGGTAATGTTTATTTATTTATTTATTAAGGAAACAAACAGATACATCACTAAAGTACAAATAAAGTTAAATAAATATACAAATTACAATATTGGATATATCCTAGAACAGTTTCACTGAGAACACAAAAGAATAGAATTTTACATACATGACAACAGAACGATAGGATAAGTAAACATTAGAATACACAGTATTATATAAATAAAGACACAGACAGGGATATAATAATGAATAAAGATACAAGGTTTAAGGTAAGGACAGTAATTGTTGTTTTAACTTAGTCTTAAATGCAGCAGTAGAGGAGTGCGAAAACAGGTCGACATTAATGTGAGAATCCAATGATGAACACATTCTGTGAAGAGGCGCGCGAAACCCAATATTGGTTCTAGGAGTCGGTAGGTTGAAAGTTCTGTGTGTGTGTAAAGACCTGGCAGGAACATTGAATGGCAAAAGCTCGAGAAGTTCAGGACAAGCTAGTTCATTCACACATATTTTTCTTAAGGTGACACAGTCTATTAAGTGACGTTTTTGGCTAAGTGAAAGTAAATTGTATGTTTTTAAAAGTTCATTGTAGTTAGCCCTACCACAATTCATACGATAGTTTAAAATGCGTAAGAATTTCTTTTGTACAGCCTCCAGCTGCGTAACATATATAGCATAATGGGGATTCCAGATTGGACAGGCATATTCCAACTGAGACTGCACGAGCGTTTTATAAAGGTAAATATATGTGGCTTTATCTTTGAAAGGTCTGGTGACACGGGTTATGAAGCCTAACATTCGGTAAGCTTTATTTATAATTATGCCCACATGCTTGTCCAAGGTTAGTTTAGGGTCAAGAAGGACCCCAAGATCCCTGACAGAGTGAACAGATTCAAGGGCATGGTCTCCAAGGGTGAGGTTGGACGTGATTATATTATGGGTGTTTCTAGTAAAGATGACATGCTGACACTTATTATAATTTAGAAATAATTTGTTTCTTTTGCTATATCGTCGAGCCTATCAAGATCTTCCTGTATCAGTGATACATCAGAAGGTGTAAGTATCTTTTTATATAACTTTAGATCATCTGCATAGAGTAAATAATTTCAATGTAGGAAGCACGTCGATATGTCGTTGATAAATAAGCAGAAAAGCAACGGCCCAAGGATTGAGCCCTGGGGTACGCCGGATGTCACTAATACTTGAGATGAAGTATACCCATTTATAATCACCGATTGAACACAATTATGTAGGTAAGCTGTAAACCATCGCAAAAGATTTCCTTTAATACCATTAAAAGACAACTTTTGTAAAAGCATTATATGGTCAACTTTGTCAAATGCCTTCTGAAAATCTGTATAGATTGTGTCTATCTGATGTTTACTATCCAAACCGCTAAAAACATAATTAGTAAAAACAAGGAGATTAGTGAGAGTAGATTTGCCCGTTGCAAAGCCATGCTGTTGGTCTATAACAACAGGCTTTAGGCAGGAATAAATGCTTCGGTGCACTAATCTTTCGAGGACCTTAGGGATTGCGGAAAGGATTGAGATTGGGCGGTAATTTTCAACATCACTCTTAGAATCTGACTTAAAAATAGGCGTTATATAAGATAATTTCCAGCAATGAGGAAAATCACCACCGGAGAGACACTTATTGAATAAAATCTGTAGAGGTATACACATTGACCGATATGTACGCTTGAGAAAAACTGGCCTAATTTGATGGGCCAGGGCCAGGGCCTTTATTAGAGTCAAGCATATACAATTCTTTACTAATTTCCTCTTTACAAAAACATAAATTATTTGTAATGATATGCGAGTCACTGGAATGGCTCTCGTCAACCGTGTAACCAGTGTCTCGACTTGAACCAGTTTGAGATTCAAAAACTGACTGAAAATATTTTGAAAACATGTCTGCTATTTGTTTAGGGTCGTCAGATGTAATAGTGCCATATTTCATAAGCTTAGGGTATCCTGAGTTAATATGTTTATTTGTCGTCGTGTATTTAATAAAAAATGTAATTGTAATTAATAAAAAGTATCCTATCTCTCAAGTTGGACTAAACTGCACACCATGAAGTAATCCCCATTAAAATCCGTTCATTAGTTTAGGAGTCCATCGCGGACAAACAATGTGTCACGTAATTTATATATATAAAGATGTATATATTATTATTGGTATAACTTTTACGCAAAAACCCTAGTGCAAAAATATGGTTACAATTAAAATTAATCCATTTTAAAGCATTTTATGTAAATAAAAGCTACTTCAATAAGTCTCTCAAAATTAATTGTTTGTTCTCTTTGCAAAATCTTCTTCAGTTCTATGGACTTGATACTTTGTTACGAGTTCCCTGGTATAATATTATGTCCTTTTTAATCACCATCTTGCAGTACAGGCACAAGGTACTGTTGTATGTCACCAAAACTAAATTTTTTTTTTAAATTAAGATCCAGGTATCATTTTCTTTTGAATGAAACCTATAAATAATCAATATAATATAATAATTTTCCTCCACGTCCGCCACTGATAAACAAAATGTTAGTTTTTATACTACATTGGTGGTACAATTAAAATTATTACCAACTTTCCCATTTGCTAACAAACCGAAATCATTTGAAACACTCAATCAAAATTTTCAATTGAAAGTTTTCTCAATCAATGCTGTCTTAATTTGTGTTCCAGCACTCTCTATTATGACACAAAGTAGGCTTCCAATAGGCTCTAGACACCCTAGGCTACGTAATTAGCATCCTGCCCCGCCTGAGAGATATTTGAATAAAGAGTAGTCGATTATAAGGCTACGTGTACACAGTACAGTACAAAAATCTTAGAAGTTAACTGTGTTATTTTTTAGAGATATCTAGAAAAAATATGTTTTTCATTACGGTAACGGTTAATGGTTAGCTCAGTTGGGAGAGCACTCACACGGAACGCGAGAGATCGTGGGTTCGAGTCCCCCATCCTTCATAAAATTGTGTTTTCAAATTTTATTTGTGTATGTTTTTCATACCATTTATTTGAAATGAGGCGAAGGTTTTCTCGATGAGTGTGAACAAAATGGGTCATACAGATTTTTGTACGACAATAAGGGACGAGACGAGCAGGACGTTCAGCTGATGGTAATTGATACGACACAAGAAATCTGAACGGCACTACAATAAATGCGTTCGTCACCTTGAGACATAAGATGTTAAGTCTCAGTTGCCCAGTAATTTCACTAGCTACGACGCCCTCCAACCGAATCACAGTAATACTTACACATTACTGCTTCACGGCAGAAATATGCGCCGTTGTGGTACGCATAATCTAGCCGGCACAGTACAGGAGTAAAAAGGAGCATCCCACTGGATCCCACTTATAAAGTTTGAATGTACACTTTAATGTTTATAAATAGAAATACAAAATGTTATGTGTAAGAGAAGCTTTATTAAATTAATTTTAAAATAAATTAATTTTACTTATTACTCCTGCTTTAAAAAGCTTAGATATTTTTAAAAGAGGAGGACTTACTCTCTTGTAACAACAGAGGTATCACAAGAGCAGACCTTAGGTTCGAATAAACGTACATGTTTGTGTGGTAAAGGTTACTATAACATAAATGACTTTCTTAATGATACCACAGATTGGGAATGGAGTGACCGCCCTCAGGCTATTAAATAATAAGTTTAATTGTACAATATTACTTTGTAAACATATTTATTCGGTGAAAAAAAAAATCCCGCTGAGTTTGTTGCGCCCATTCTTCTCAGGTCTGAGGCATTCATTTTGGAATGGGTGGTAGTTTTTGACTTTCAATAAGTGATGTCACATCCTATTTTGAATAAAAATATTTGAATTTGAATTTGAATTTGAAAATATAAATTCGAAAACCGAAAACACATTGGTAAGTGGCAATGTGTTTTCAGCAAGTCAAAGTCAAATAAACTTTATTCAAATAGGCCAATGACGTTCTATATATTATTATAGAACGTCATAGAAATAATAATTAAAAATGAAAAAATATCTATTAAATGAATATCAAAGTCAGTATTCCAGCATTAGTTGCGTTCAAAGAGACTAGGAGCTTTTTGTTTTGTTTTATTTTATTTAATTATTTGTCATTATTTTATTAATAATTATAATTACTATTTTTATGTTTGCTCTTGTTTTAAGTTTAGTTTAGTAGTTAATTGTTGTAAGTTTATTAGTATAGTAATATTTTAATACAGGTGAGTTGTCGCCCTCGAGGTTCATGTGTCACTCGGGGGTCACAGAAGATCAGCGTTGCAACACACTTGTGTTGACACACATGCTGAGTGGCTCCTTTTTAAACACCACACGCTTTTATATTTGTATACATTTTTAATTGCTTAATTTTGTTATTTTTCTGTATGTGTTGAAATAAATGTTTTTTCTTTCTTTCTCTCTTCCGGCACATAATATGAACTGTTATTATCATTAAGATATTTAATTTATATTACTGATTCTATCTGATTCTTATATTATATATCGAGAAAAAGTAGAGCTTGTAAAAAGAATATACAAGATACTCATCGGATACAATATTATAATATATTAATCCCTTTTAATCCACAATGTGTTCTCACCTTAACTATAGAACGGGACGCGTATAGCAAGCAGTGTTAACGCTCCTCTGGACACGTTAATTGAAATTGGATTGGAGGTGGCAGTGTAGAACCGGCTTAACTTTTTTCTTCGTAAAGAGTTGTATTGAATGTTGACAATTCCCTTTATGATCTGATCCTTTTTCATTGCATAGAACATAATACCTAAGTGATAAAAAATAATGTACTGCACTTGGCTATTGAATAGAAATCAAAGTACTTGTTTATTCCCATCTATCTACTGACTCAACAGAAATGCATTTGCATATGTACATATCACTACTTGTTATAAAACAAAGTACTCCGCTGCGTCTGTCTATCTCTTCGCAATAAACTCAAAAACTTCTGCACTGATTTTCCTGCTGTTTTCACCAATAGATAGCGTGGTTCTCGAGAAAGGTTTTAGTATATAATTTGTTAAGGTTTTGTTTACATCTTATAATATATATATAAATTACGTGACACATTGTTTGTCCGCGATTGACTCCTAAACTAAAGAACAGATTTTAATGGGGATTACTTCATGGAGTGCAGTTTGGTCCAACTTGAGAGATAGGATAGTTTTTATTTCGATTTGGGACCCATACTTATTTTTATTTTCAATATTGGTTTTGTATCGACATTTTTTCTATGAGAGAATTTATTGACGCACTGTTTGACAGTTCTGCTGTGAAACGATTTCATTTTTTAACGACAGGGAGCGTATTTTACGAAAAAACAGTATTTTATTAATTATGTACAGAACAACGTCTGTAGGGTCAGCTAGTTTTTATATAAATTAACGATATTTGTTGGTGTCGGAAAAAATAAGGCATCTGGGAGCTTTCTACAAAACCGCTGTCTAAGCCCTTTCAGATATATCAAAATAATGTATAATTGAATTGTGTATCTTATATAGGTCTACAGAAGAGTTCGCGATGGTACATAGGCTGCACTAAAAGTATCGGGAATGGAATATTTCCACTGTTCCTGTCATATTAAGATCTTTTTAATTGAAAACTCCTTGGTTTTAAAAATCGAAAATCATTTATTTATTTAAAAAAAGATTCTCTGTCTTGTCACAAGGTCTTGTCAAACTTGTTGAGTCGTTGAGAAATTGGAATTGACTCGAGAAAATTCTAGAGCGATGATTTATTATGACTTTCGAAGTGGTTTAACACAAAAACAGTGTGTTGACCGGATGATTTCTGCATTTGGCGATGAAGCCCCATCCAAAACCACAATTTATCGCTGGTTTGCTGAATTTCAACGTGGACATGTCAAGCTCAGTGATGATCCCCGTCAAGGTCGTCCAAAAACTGCAGTCACCAAAGAAAACGTTGATGCTGTGCGTAAGCTGATTGAGGAAGATCGACATGTGACATACCGCGAAATTCAGGCAACTTTAGACATTGGCATGAGTCAAATACAAATAATCTTGCATGAACAATTAGGTGTAAAAAAGTTGTTTTCCCGATGGATATCGCATTTGCTCTGTGAAGAGCAAAAAGCGGCTCTCGTTACTTGTTGCGTCAGAACTCTCGAAAGATTCCACGCAGGATCCTCAAATGCTGTATACAACATCGTATCAGGTGACGAATCCTGGATATACGCGTACGAACCTGAAACAAAAAACCAGTCACGAGTTTGGGTGTTCGAAAATGAGTTAAAGCCAACAAAAATTGTTCGTTCACGGAGTGTTGCAAAAAAAATGGTGGCCACGTTTGTCTCCAAAACCGGCCATGTTGCGACTATTCCTCTTGAGGGACAAAGAACGGTTCATGGAGAATGGTATGCTAACATTTGTTTGCCACAGGTCGTTTCTGAACTCCGTAAAGAGAACTGCAACCGCCGCATCATCCTCCATCACGACAATGTGAGTTCTCACACCGCGCTCAGAACAAATGAGCTTTTAAAGCAAGAAAACATAGAATTATTAGACCATCCGCCGGAAAGCCCCGACCTAAGCCCTAATGATTTTTATACTTTCCCTAAAATAAAGTCAGATTTTCATCACCTGAAGAAGCTGTGGACGCCTACAAATCGGCCATTTTGGAGACCCCAGTTCCGAATGGAATGTTTGTTTCAATGATTGGTTCCATCGTATGGAAAAATGTGTCAAATTTCGCGGAGAATGCTTCGTAAAGCAATAAATACATTTTTAAATAGTAATGTTGTGTCACTTCCTTGATTCCCGAAATTTTCAGTGCCGCCCTCGTATATGCCTATCTCTAAAGGATAACATACTATATCCATTTTAATATTGGCAATTATAAAGCTGTATTGTATAAGCTGTTTACACAAATACGCTTGTAATCCTTATCATTTTATTATTACATTTTTAACTCAATCAATTTTATTACACATTTCCCATGGCGTTAAACTTATTATTATTTACGAATACTTATATATTTTTTTTCTAATGACAGAACAGCGTCTTTCGTGTCAGCTAGTTTTTTATAATTTTCAAATCTTGTAATGCGACACAATAGGTACATTTCTTTTAAAATAATTTAAATCAAATTTAGTCAGTTGATCGAATTTATAGCAAGAAACATATTGAACGAAAATTAATTCAGTTTTCTATTCAGCCAATCTTTTTAACAATAATAATATTCAATCCAAAGTATTCAGTGTATATTTACGTTACCACAGACATATTGTTTCATTCATTGAATACAACTTTCTTCAGCTATGTCAGCGCCGCACTATAACTAACTGTGTAACTTTAAAGAAGATATGTACTGGTGAGTTGACATCTACTGAGCTCCTCAGTCTCGTAGGCTCTTATGTCCCAGCCAGGTCTCTCCGCTCATGCATTACTTTTGAGCTATCGTCCCCAAGAACAAACATTGGGTTTCGCGCGCCATTACACATAATGTGTAAATCTTACAGCAATAGTTTTCTTGACATCGACATATTTTCGTGCTCCTCTGCTGTGTTCAGACACAGTTTAGAATTAAAATCGTTGTTATCGTTGCCCCAAGTTTAATTAATTTAATTTGTTTACATCTTTTGTATCAATGCGCATAATCAAATTAGTTACTTCTGTGAATGTTTGCGGTTGTGTTGACTGTTTTTTGATTTTTCTTTTTGTTATTATTGTATGTGTGAAACATGTGTTAGGACGCATCTATATTTATATTTTGTATCTCTTTCCTATATTGTTCAGTTCTTGTGATGTGTTTGTTATGTTTCCTTGTAATAATAAATAAATAAATTCAGTCGAAGCAAGAATTGCCAGAGTAATTTATACATAGCTATATTTATACGAGTGGATATTGTTAATGTAAAACTTTTATAAATACAAACAATTTGTTATTTTTTGAAGTGACAACCCTCACTTATACAAATTAAATTTATAAACAAACTGAGAGTTGAATAAGACGTATCAAGAATTATGAACGATACCTCTATCGAACGGTTGAATCAGTGGACGAGCGCTCCCATGGAACGTGAGAGGTCACCGGTTCCAGTCCCGCATCGTTTATAAATTTAATTTGTGTATGTAATGAGTATAGAATAAAAAATAATTGAATTCCGCATTGTTAACCTTGCTTTAATGGAGTTATCACTATATAAATGTTTTGAGTTTTTTTAAGTGTTGATTCCGCCAATATTTGTCTTCAAACAATTAGACACATGTTTCGCTTCTACACTATCCTCAGACACAAGACTGAGTTATCACATTTTTTTCAGCCTACAAGCATTTAAATATATTGAACTATTTTTTATGGAAGAGTAAGAACCGAATGTACGGGTTAGTTGATTTAAAATTAATCCCGCCGCCCACATTCTCTTGCAACACCAGAGCAATAAGAGGAGGGTTGCCGGATTTCAAGGAAGGTGTTCGAGCTTTTTTGAAGGTACCAATATCGTATACTATCGGTACTGGAAGCAACGCATAAGGAAGCTTATATCATAGTTTGGTTGGACGTAATGTCAGACATCCAGAAGGTGGGTATGATATCCTTATTTGTGGCGTGGTGGAAAGGAATCGGTCAAACAGCTCTTTGCAACCTCCTCCTCCTCCTCGCATCGTATTCATCATTGCTGAGGGTCGTGATTTCTCTGGGAATTCAACTTTTTGACAATAGTTCACCATCTGTGTCTATTTTTGGCTACGTGCAGTGCGTCATGAAGTCCGGTATCTAGAGATGTGCGGATTTGGTCTGACCATCTTAAAGGGCTGCGATCTCTTTCGACGTCCATCTACCTTCCCAGTAACCATCAGTTGTTCGAGGTTGTGGCCATCTTTTCTGGCGATATGTCCAAAGAACTCTAAGATTCTACGCAGGCACATGGATGAGAGTCTTGGTTTTACACCTAGAGTGTTAAGGATGGATTGGGTGGTGCGGAATGCTGTCCCCCTTGGACAGCAGCAAGGCATCAATCCGATCTCTGTCGGCCTTCTTTAGTGTCCATGTCTCGATAGGTCATGTTTTTGCAACACTGCCCGTGATAAAAGCGGTAGAAGACACACAAAGAAGCGATGTCTCTGGGCAATGTCATGTGTCCACTGAGCACTTTTTTTACGACTATAAGGGACAAGACGAGGACAACGTTCAGCTGATGGTAATTGATACCCTATTACAATGCATTGCTGCGCATAATTCTTGAAAATCCCCAAAAATTCTGAGCGGCACTACAATTGAGCTCGTCTCCTTTAGACATAAGAAGTTAAGTCTCGATTGCCCAGTAATTTCACTAGCTACGACGCCCTTCTGACACACAATAATGTTTACACATTGCTGCTTCACGGCTGATTAGGCGCCGTTGTGGTACCCATAGTACGACCTGTATAGCCGAGTGGTTAGCGATCCTACCTACTAAGCTAGAGGTCCCGCGTTCGAATCCCGGTAGGTGCAAGCATTTATATGATGAAAATGGATGTTTAAATGTATTTATGTATGTTTATATGAATTTATCTAATATCTTTAAATGAGCAATTCTTGTATATATATATATATTCTGAATCTCGGAAACGGCTCCAACGATTTTAATAAAATTTAGTATACAGGTAGTTTCGGGGGCGAGAATTCGACCTAGCTAGGTTTCAATATTAAAAAATGTAATTTATCCGTGTTTTATATATATATATATATATATATAGGTTCGAATATATATATATTCGAACCAGGGTCTTCTGCTATTAAATATATCATTGTCTTGTAACCCATAACACAGGCTATATATACTTAAATTGGGGCAAGATAATTTGTGTAAAAAGTGTGTCGATATTATTATTATTATTATAACCTAGCCGGCATCCTGTGCAAAAGAGCTATGCTGAGCGAGTCGATACGAAAAAGTACTCAAAGCACTCGTCAGAACATTATTTGAGCCGTCTTTCATCTTTAGGTACTTATTTAAGCGCTAACCACAGTTTCATATTCCAAATGCTGCAAAAGTTACTTTAAATCCCGTTCTTCGTTTTTAGCGGGTTAATACAATTATACAGGATCTCGACTGGCTAAAAGCCCGTTTATAATGACATTACTTTCATTTTCGAAGCGGGCGCGGCTAAGTCAATTAAACTGAGTCCTCTGTATTCGATTACACTGTGCTATGATGGTTTGTTTTATGTTTAATTTATAGCTGTTAGCTTTCATTTTGTTTGTGGCGGTAAACTTGACTTCTGAAACTCAGTTTTTTTTCGGTGCAATTTATAATATTACTTTTTGTGGAGGACCGCCACACATCCAGATGGTGGGAATCGTATCCTAATTTGTGGCGAGACGTGCGAATGTGGAATTCGGCGGCAAGAATCAGGTGTCGAGTTGATACTGGGGTGCGCCAGCAATACTCTATATATAAAATTTTCAACAAAGAGCCGCTATATAGAATTATACTCCTCGAGTTCCCCCAATTACCTACTCATACATTTCATAATTCGATTTATTTGTTTTGCTATGAGACCAATCTGCGAGAATATAATTTCAAACAAAAAGAGAGAGAAATATAAAAAAAGTGTGTGTACACTTATATAATTATAGAAGTGTAACTTCTTGCGTGCGAATAACAAAACAAATCCTTAACCTTATTAATTCATCGTGCTATTCTACGTTTGTAGAAAGAACTACATTGTATAAATCGTGAAATAAATTATTGAATATTAACGAATACGGCTGTATTGGCTTGAAACCTTTGCCTGACCTAATAATGGACGAAGAAACCAAACAAACAATCAAAGTAATTTGTTAGAAATGTGTCAAATATCATTAATTGTTAATTGTCAATGTATAAAAGACATATTTTAATAACCAACTTCAACCTGTTACTTTTGTGTTAAAGTGATGCGCGCGCATCTCAAAATTTCACTCTCATAATTTTTTCATAACGCGCCTTAAGAAGTATAACTTCAAATAATACACTGGAATTAAGTACCTCTTTTTTGAAGTCGGTTAAATACTATTTAATCTCTGTTCTATCAAATAGTTTCTCACGTTTGGTACCGGAAGCTGTCTTGTACAGATGCCAAAATCCCCAGACTGCTTCATCCGGTTCTCTGCAGTCACGCATCAATGGACTCAGGGTTCACTTTTTAGTTAGTCTTCCACCACTCTGTTCACTATTGATTTTATATTTTAATATTTTAAACTAAACTGCTTATTTGATGGGAATTTAAGATCATTTTTTTAATAGGCAATGCGTTCACTGGGGAAATGTATATTATTACTAGCTGACCCAGCAAACGTTGTATTGCCGATATTAAAATCGCGATACAAAAGTAACTGTTGATTGTAGATATGTGAAATTTTGAAGTTGTATGTATTTTTTAATGTTGACTCATAATCAAACAAATTTAAAAAAAAAATAAAAAAAAACATCGTGTCGGCCACCCTTAACATTTAGGGGGATGAAAAATAGATGTTGTCCGATTCTCAGACCTACCCAATATGCTCTCAAAATTTCATGAGAATCGGTCAAGCCGTTTCGGAGGAGTTCATTGTTTAACACCATGACACGAGAATTTTATATATTAGATTATGGTATGCACTAATCTTATTGAAGTAAGACTTCTTTAGGCGTGACTTGGGGATAACTTAAAATTTGTTATTATTCTTAATTACAGAGCGTTACTTCTGTCAAACAAAAATTTCTTTTTACCTCTCCGGAACGGCTGAACCGATTTGTATGAATTTTTGTGTGCATAGGTATCGGGTATGTCTGAGAATCGGCTAACATCTATTTTTCATACCCCTTAATGATAAGGGTGACCCACCCCTATATATATATTTTTTTGACATTGTTTTCCAATTTTTATCGGCATAAATTTTAATTATTGTTTTTTTTTAATTACTGTATATAGCAATACGACGTTTGTTGGGTCAGCTAGTATATTATATAATTTAATTACTTTTACGGAACCTATATTTGTTTTGACTTACAAATACCTATATATTTGCAATACGAATAATTCAGTCAAAGAGATTTCAATACATATGACCTTAGATTAAGGATTGGTCTCCGCTGCACTCCAACTACTACCACACTAACTAAGAAAATAGCTTTTTTATAACGGCAACTTTATATTGAAATGTGTATTGGCTATTTGTAAAGTTGCTTGTGTGCGTGGCATCTTGACACTCAATGGCATGGTTAAAATTTTGTAACAAACGCTTCGTGTTCTTTTAAATTGAAATGAATAAAAAATAAATTTAACAAAAAACAACCGACTTCAAAAACACTATTCCAAAACAATAGATATAATATGTACAAAGTATAAAAATAATTGCGTATTTTTATACGATCTAATTAATTAATCTAATTCTTTTTACGATTATTGTTATTATTATTATCTAATTAATTAATCTATAATTAATTAGATTGTATTTAAAAATGCGCAATTATTTTTAAACTTGTTAGTGCATATTATATATATTGTTTTGGAATAGTGTTTTTGTAGTCGGATGTTTTTTGTTAAAAATATTTAGATTTTTTGATTTTTAGAGAATTTGAAGTACACTAACTAACAATTTATCTAAATATGTGTATAAATAAGATTCGTCCTAGTATCGTTAATTTGCTCCTAAGAATTGAAGAGTTCCGCTACTTTGCCATGGATTCCGTTATCAGAACCTAAACAAACTGTCACCAAACTATATTTGAAGAATATCCTTTCCAATAAAAAAAAATGTGAGCCGTCACGGGACGCCTGGCAGATCTGAATCATCGACATTATTTTGTAAAAGTAATATGCAGAAAAGAACATATTGTGATAGGAACTAAATATGTCATAATGATAAAATAAAATATTACAATTTTTTTCCAGATAACGATGACTATTTATTGAATAAACATTTATTTTCATGCGGCTATAGATGTTTCACATCAAAAGAATCTTCGAAATCGGTTGTTGCGATATTGAGTTATTCGTAAATTTATCATCCACTTTGCTATACCTATGTATAGCAAATTTAAGACTTTGAGAGAGAGAATTGAAGAGGTTTTCTGATGGATGCCATTGTCAGATCTGGACCAAAATACAATGGGACCACACGGGAAGCACCAGCTTTCAAATAAAAAAAGAATTATCAAAACCGGTTCACCCAGTCGAAAGTTTTGAGGTAACAAACATAAAAAAAAATACCGACGAATTGAGAACCTCCTCCTTTTTTGAAATCGGTTCAAAATACAAAATACTGATGATATGTGATCCCAGTGTCTTTCTTATTTCTTGTAGTATTCTTTTTAAAGTTTTACTACGCAACACGGCATTTTAGTTTCAATTATTAGCAAAGTTTAACAGAACATGTGGCATGTCACCGTCACACATTGTTCGAGACTGGGTTGAGTATTGGCTTGGCGCCCACTTGTGCGTAGTTATGCGGTTTTAATGCGGTGTCTGTCTATCGGTAGCGGTTGGAGCGCAGCCGAGACCAATCCTTAATCTAAGCATATGACAATTCCTTTCAATTCATACTATAAGCGGTTGCAGATCCACAGCGGCATCTAGTTCCGTTGCCAAGCACTATTTGTATTGTAGTTTATTATTGTGTTAGTAGAAAGCCCCTGTTGGGCCTGTAGCTAGTGAAATTACTATACTAATGAGAGAGGCTTAACATCTTATGTCTCAAAGTGACTAATGACTATCAAGCCGCTCAGAATATTGAGTTTCAAATACTATAAAGTGAAATTCTTGTTCGTCCGATCACTTATTATAATAAAAGATTGGTTGTCTGTAAAGTCGGCTTACGAACGATAATATTACGTGCTAACGTCATGAGCAAACATCTATTTCTACGATCGCTTATATGACGTAGCCATAATATTTATTTTACACAAATTAAATTTTATAAAAAAAATTAAGAACAATGCGGGACTCGAACCCGCGACCTCTCGCTTTCCGTGCGAGCTCTCTTCAACTGAGACAACCGTTCGAGTGCCGTAAAGTTCATAGATCGTGATATGTCATGGTTATCAAATGTAAAGTAGATCCTGTAGATGAAGCCGAAGATCGTTCATAAATATTGTTTTATTTTTTATGTTCATAATAATATTACAAGTACGGAAGTCTCACTCCGCAAAATCAATAAATAGAGAGAGAGAGAGATAGAAACTCTTGCTGTCATACAATAAGCAACATACTTTTTTATTCACCTAGAAGTTGCCTCTCTTTCTATCGCGTGACTCTTACCTCTTCTGACGACATTAGGGTTGACTTCTTTACCTAAAACTTATAAAAATAGCTTAGTTTTTTGTATAATATAAAAAAGGTATGTAATCGTAATATTTAATCAATATTCTTTCGTTGTTAAATCTACATTACTTGCAGATAGTAATGTATGCGTTGGAAGATCACAACTTACGGCCGTTCCCAATATACTATCTACAGATAGAGATAAATTACTACCTTCTACTGTCAGTAATTAGTTGTCAATAATCTGAAGCTGTCCCAATATACCCGATAAGTCATTCTTATTGCCTGATATTGGGGCACGTGAATTGAAATTTCCATACAAACATCTATCGCGTGTACAGATAAGATGAGTTACCGTCGATAAGTTTATTGGGACAGAAAAGTCAACGATATTTACGATTTTTATCTCAAGTAAGTGATAGACTGAATATTGGGAACGGTCGATAGTATATAGGAAATAAATAGGAAGCTATCATGAATGTTAATTACCATATAATAATAATGATTTGAAATTAGATTGTTTCAGCATCTTAAGGACGCTTAAAAAATTAAAATTAGGATCGCAATGACCTTTAATATGCTTTGCTTTATTTATGTTTCTCTAATTTTAAAATATCGGTCGAACCGGTGAAGTATGTGCCAACATAGCTCGCGCGCGCGTCACTGCATGCTCGTGAGTCCCTACTCGCTGGCCTACTGTGTAGAGGCCGACGCACGTACTTACAATCTCGATACCTACACGGGGAGTGAGACAGACAGTGGTAGAAGAGAGATAGATGCGTCACAATCCGAACGCTAAGTCCGATCTTGCCTCTCTATCGCTTGTTCCGCGCTCTCGCTTGCACGCTCGGCTCAGGTGGAACGTGACATTTTTTCGTGCATACATCCACGTCAAAAACCTGCAATTTAATCAGGCAATATCCTAATATCAGTCATATTATTGGGTATGAAAGTGTTATTGAATATTCGAAATTGATATCTTACTCGGGTGACGCAAGCGTGGATATTGCTTTCAACGTCCTAGCGACAGACATGTCATATGCACCTGAAAATATATGTATAATTGAAATTTTAAACTTTACTTACTAGGGTGTTGCGGTTGAACTTTTTGTGATGTTAATAATTATTTCACGATTATTTTGGACGAGTTAATTACATTTAACAACATATCTACCAATATGTACAGGTGCTTACGTTGATAGGACTCTGCATAAAACTATTTCCTTATTGTTCATTTAAAAATTATAATATCAAAAAATACACGTAAGTAATCAATAGAAAGTAAAAAACAAAAATTAAATAAAAAATAGATATTTTATACTACGACCATCTAGGTACTGTATGCAAAAAAAGTAATACATATATTTTTAACGCAATAAATATTAACACTGAAAAAATCTATGAAAATATAACAAATAATTTGAATTTATTGTTCAAAGATAACATACTTAACTTACATAATTTCTTGGATAAGTAATTTTAAAATATTTATCTAGTTACGATACGTCATACATATATTATGGAAATCATAAGATTTTAAAATGTTTTTGAATCACTCCATTTTGTCGAAGACTCATGTAAGTTTTGGCGTGTCAACAATAACATGTTTGAGAAATAAAATTAATGAATTGATTATTTAGTTTGTTATTTTAAAAAACGTGGAGCAACGTTTGGGCTTCTACTGGGATCATATTTTCTGTGTTGAGATGTTTGTGGTGTTATTCGACTATGTATAAATAAAACTTTATAATGGGGCAACGAACTAACCTTACAAATGTAATCTAAAACGTGCAATTGGCTGATGTGCCAATTGTACGTTTTAGTTCTATTTTGTGAATCTTCCCAGTACTCGAATAAAACTTAAAAAAAACTTGGTCACCGCATTATTTTAATTCTGGCCCAGGTGATTATCTACCATAGCATCGATCCCCATAGTCTTCTATTGATCAATACCAGTGGGAGGCTCCTTTGCACAGGATGCCGGCTCGATTATGGGGACCACAGCGGCGCCTATATCAGCTGTGAAGCCATAAAATGTGGAAGCATTATTGTATTTCGGTCTGAAGGGCGCCATAGCCATTGAAATTACTGGCCAAATGAAACTTGACATATTATTAATTAATATTTTTTTTTTGCTTTTCAAGAATCCTGAGCGGCACTGCATTGTAATGGGCAGGGCGTTTCAATTGCCATCAACTGAACTTCCTGCTCGTCTCGTCCCGAATTTTCATTAAAAAAAATATAACATAAAAGTATCGTAAATTCCGTTTGAGGCTGAAAAAGAAACATTAAAAAAAACGTTAAAAGTTTGATGATTTTTTTGCATACAGTACCTGCGTATATGTTATCCAATGTCTACAGAGTGTGCTACTAAGTTTTAGTGGCATGGTTACGGTTGTAACTAAAATCAAGTGAGTTACCCAAATATTTTGAATTTCTTCAATACTAATTCCACCAAAATTTGGCTTCAAACAATTCGACACGTGTTTCGCCTCTACACGAGGCAACCTCAGGAGATGTTGACTCGCCAAACTCTGGCACGAGACTCTGTTTGAGGACAAATTTTGGCGGAATTAACACCAAAGAAAACTCAAAACACTTGGATGATTATGGATTTCCGCAAAGCGACGCCTACAACAATAAATTTTCCAATGTGTGTTGAAACTTCACATAAAACATCATAATATTTGAATTTCTTCACAGGTATGTAAGTTTCTTCATAATTTTTCTTTCCTTTCTTAATTTTAAATTCAAAAATTGAAACCATAATGGTACGTAGCGTGCTTATTAGAATAGACAGAGCCTCTTGCTGTTAGGAATGTTTGCATAGGTTGCATGACAACAGGCCAGGTTTATTACTTAAGAGTGCGCGACAGCTACGTCTTACACTCGCGGTACGTCAGTGACTTTGTTTTAGTTTGCGTGCGATGCTGAAAATAGAGGTTAACAGTTCACCGCTATTTTTTTCGAAGTGTTCACAGATATCACATTCGATCTAGACGTATTTTCTTATGACCGATTCTAACAAGGATCAAACAGTCAACTCCCTTTTTACAGTATTTATCTAGCTTGTATAACAGCAAGCTAAAAATTTGAAAGTGTTTCCCCTTCCCGGATCAAGCTCGGATCGTAACTCGATCATATTGTAACCTGATTACGGAGGCTTCGAGTACTTCACGAAGGCTTTTATCTATAATGGCGTGTAATATTGAGCTCGCGGCATAAACCTCTTGGGTTTGGAACATTTTCAGGAACATTACATTTTTCCCTGATTTTTATATTTACGATTATTTCAATATTTGATGTTTGATGTAGCGAGCGACTATCAATTCCTATTACGTTGAAAAAATTTTAGAGATTTTTTTGATGATGATATAATATGTAGGTCTTTGCAGTTATACTTCGTACGCATGACGTCAGAATAATTAAGGTATACTCGCGTCATACACAAGGCAATCTCTTCTTCAACTATGATCGCGTGGTACCAAAAAAACACTGTATACCGCTCCCTATCTCTTCTCTTGCCGGCTGAATCCTATACATTTACCTGTTTGTGTATCTATCGTCTCGCTTTATCGTTTTATCGAGTTTCATATGTAGGTATACATATAAAGTAAATATAATATTGTAGGAAATCTGTGAGATACATATTAAAATGTTTGCAAAAATACGAAAAGGCTGCAATTTAATAATAAAAGTTACAATAAAATAATAATAAATGACGATATCAATTCATTTAAAAGTTCGTCACAACTCAACAGATCGTATATTCGTCTCGTTCCACTAAATTATATAATTATTGTAAGAAAATTGTGAAAATTGGTGCTCCGCCCGAGAGTATAAACTAGCGCATCACACGGTCAGTTATAACCACAACCAGTGCTTCTTTTAACTCCAAAGTGACCGCCCCGAGATACGTCCAAAAACACAAAGTACTACTGTGGTACTACTCACATAGCCTTCACACAGGCTTCTACAAACTTCAACATGACGATCTAAAACATACTTGAAGATATAGATAAAATAAAGATGAAATAAATAAAGATACATAGAAACACAAAGTAATATTCACAACATCCTGCACTTCTACGCCGTCGCAGAAAATCTCTTTTTTAATATTTTCGTTTATAGATTCGGAGTAGATTTGTGAACTCTAAAAAACGAAATCTAGAAATCTCATGCCACCTGGGAAATAAATTAGCAATCTTTAACCATAAATACTTTCAAAAGCACGCTACAAAACTACTCCATAAAAATGTATATATCTATTTAAAAAAAAGATGCGCATCTCTGCTTGCTCGAGTCCGTGGCAGCACCAACACTATCCTGAGTATTTTTGCAGATCGGTGGGAGTGCCCTGTTTTACAAAGGATGTAGCTTCAGACCTATATAAAATTATTTTGATTTAGGTACCAACTATTATTAGTTTTATGTAAAAATTTACTAACAGAGATATGGAACTGATCTGAAATAAATGTTTTATTATTATTATTAAATCACTCGATGTTATCAAAATACACCGAAATTTCGAGTTTCACATACTCGACTAAAGCCAATAATATGATTACGGTACCCTACCTGAATTCTGAGAGAAATTCAAAGGGATTTGTCATGTTCATAGAGGCGTCCATCCGGTACCGTATACCCTTATTATGAATCTCTGCGAATGACAACTTAAGGGATGGGGTGGTTTGTAAATGTACTAATAATCGAATTGAGAACTCAATTTTCTATGCAATGGTCAGGCGTTTGATTGATAGTACTTACATTCATATTTAAATAATAATTTGTCAAGTGGGATTAAGCTTTGCACATCCGGTAAATAATTTTTTACACGCTTTTTATCCCACCTTCGCACGACACGCCACAAGTTAGGATATCATCCCCATCATCTGGATGTGTGGCGGTCCTCCACAGTGCGGTTTTCAAGGAGCTTTCTCCCTCGTACTACAAAGCTGTGGAATGAGCTTCCTTGTGCGGTGTTTCCGGGACGATACGACATGGGTACCTTCAAAAAAAGCGCGTACACCTTCCTTAAAGGCCAGCAACGCTCTTGTGATTCCTCTGGTGTTGCAAGAGAATGTGGGCGGCGGTGATCACTTAACACCAGGTGACCCGTACGCTCGTTTGTCCTCCTATTCCATAAAAAAAAGAGGATGTAAAAACTAATAAGAGGGACTGCCTGAGTAAAAATTTAAGAGTCATTTGACATGAGTTTGAATTAGTAGTAATTACAGTATGGCGATTGGCGATGAAGAAAAAAGCGAACAGTCGCTTAAAACGTAATGGATTTTGGCTCGTTTTTTAAAAGATTATAGCCGTCATCTGTCAATCTATCAATGACTGCATGTTTCATACAACAGTAACACAGTTTCTGTAACAATAGATTCCTTTTCTATCTTGCTAAATTACTGATAGATGTTCTTCTCTTTTGCAAATTTTGTTCGTCTATACGCTAGTTTATTGTAAGTACCTACTAAAAATCAATGTTTAAATTGGAGTTATCATAATAAAGGACTAGCATTAAATAGTTTCAGCAGTTATCCATCTTGAGACATATTTTCTTATTTTATTATGCATAATATTATATTATAATAACTATCTGTCATGATCTTAAAATTTTCATGGCCACCAAAAAAGCGCATAGACCTTTCTAAAAGCCGACACCGCTCCTGTGATTCCTCTGGTGTTCCAAGAAAATAAGCCCGCAGAGTTTCTTGCCCCCCGTTCTTCTCAGGTCTGAAGCTTAATATTTCGATTGGGTGGCAGCTTTTTGACATTCAATAAGTGATTTTAAATCCTATTTGGGATAACAATATTTGAATTTGAATTTAAATGTGTTGCGGTGATCACTTTACATCAAGTGACCTGTAATCTCGTTTACTTCTTCTTCCATAATAAAACTTATATAATTTATAAATTACTAGATTCTACCCGCGAATTTGTCCACATGGTATATAGTTACTATGGGCAATATTTTTTATTTGTTAGCATTATTTTCAAAAAATACACATAGAAACTGCTCTTTCCGCTGCTGGCAGCGCTCTTCCATGATACAACGAATATTCCTTGTCATTGTGGACAGTCTTTTTACGAGTATTTCCCCGCGAACTTTAATCTTCAAAAATGTTCCAACAAATGTTTATAAATTACTTTTTATCAAATGCCTTAATATAAAGTTTCATGTTTTATCTCTGAAAATAATGAATTCCCATGCAAACTTTCTTCCTTTATTTCAACCCGTTCATTCCCTTTTTTACAAATTATGGTAGCTTATGTCATTTCCCAAGGTCTATTCTATCTCTGTATTAAATTTCATAGAAATCGGTTAAGTAAACCACTCAAGCGTAACAAACAAACTTACATTCACATTTATAATATCAGTAGGGATAGGTATTATGAATATCACCAAACTAATCCAATTCTCAAACCACTCAACGTTTTAAACTGTTTCCGCTAATGAAAAGCAATTTATTACTCATCAATTATTGCTAATGGAACATACTGTCACAGAGTGCATTTGCGATCTTCGGATAATTAATTTCATCAGCCTCGTACTGCCGGTATGATATGACTGACACTAAAAATGATGCGTTATTACTTTCGTTAATGTCCGTATTGCGAGGCATTAACGCATGGATGTGTTTACTGCGATTTTAATGATTACTGATAATTCTACAACATTGATGTGGGGTAAAATTTTATGTTATAACCATATTTATAGTTGAGGCAATGTTTTCAAACGCTATGTCTAAAGAGGATGGAATACTACGTAATAAGAAGTGGGACTGCCTAAGTAAAAATTGAAATTTAGTTTAGTGTGAAACGTGCAGTGATTTGATATAAGTTTGAAATAGTAATTATAGGCGAATTGAATTGAATTGAAAGCGAACAGTTGCTTAAAATACTACGTTTTAAGGCTGCGTTCGGATTTCGGCTGTCTCCGTTTTTTACAAGATTATAGCCGTCATCTGTCAATTTATCAATGACTGCACGTTTCATACAATCGCTTTGTTCGTAGAGGGTTTCGCTAGGCTGACTGTGTCCTTAAAGCTTAGGGCCGTACTGTAGTTATTTTTATAGTAAACTCTGAACTAAATCTTGTTATACAATATTTGAAAACACATTTGAATATTTTAAGATGTGCCAAACTATTCGACTACTGAAAAGCAAAAAGGAGGGCGATGATTTTGACTAGTACATATGTGTGTTCATCTATTCTCTCATATGTTTTGACGCCAGATTAAGATTCCTCAGGAAATGTGTATACAAAAAGTACAATACGTGATAAATGGCTGTAGAATGAACAAAACTAAAAAAGAACAAAAAATGTACTGTGTAATGGACAACACAGAAACAATAGAGATTGCCAAACTTTCACAGTCAAAATATGATATTGTGACATTTCGAAAGAATATTACATAAGCTTATTTTAATTTATTTTTTTATTTTATTTATTTTTGATAACAAACAGTTCACACAATACATTTTGCAATTTCAAAGTACAGTATTAAATTAAATTCTAGTGAAAACCCACACCGTTATCCACAGGTTGATTTTATAGTTGCTAGTATCTAATACATAATGAATAAAAAAGTTTAACAATAATTAAAGTAATGTGTACATACAAAAAGAGGAAAGAAAAACAAAACTAGACTTCTTAAAATTAAATTATTTACAAAATTACATTACATTAAAACAAAAGAGTAAATGAGATTTATCATAAAAAAAATATATATTAATCCTGTTCACTTAAGAAGTCATTCACATGCTTTTTAAATTTTGTTTTGGTGGTAAAGAAAATGTCAAGATCATGAAAAATTCTGTCATGTGTGTCGACCAATCTGTGCAGCATTTATCAAAATTAATTTTCAATTTATTGCGATAGCAGAAAATGATAAATCTATTTAGCTTCTGCTGAAGTAAGTCGACATCAAACTCATTGCTAATACTTCTATAGATTTTTAGGTCATAACCTTCTAAATAAATAGTTCATGGGACCATAAGCTTTGTAAAATCTGAGATATTTAACACTTCAGTGTTTATCTTGCTATTCAAAAGCAGTTTCACTTTAGTTTATTACCTAAAGGGTCTTAGTAACAATATACAGCTTAGGAAACTCACCTATTCATAGTTGACAAAGTGTTAAGGCTTTTGTCGAAATTTGGTTGAGCATAATTTGAATCAGTTAATTAATAAGGTCTTTACTGACAGTGATGAGATATATAACAAAAAATAAAAATACTTAAAAAAAACTAAGAAACACGCTTTGGTTGAAAAGATAATGATTGAAATTTAAAATGAACATCAAGACGAACGATAAAAAATTACATATATAATTTACAAAATACTTATTGTGCAAATGAAAAAATTGGATAATTTCATCAAATTAATTAATTGTCATCGGTCCTCGATAAAAAAGCATGTAAAAACGTTTGTGTGGGAAAGGTTACTTTTTTTTTATGGAATAGGAGGACAAACGAGCGTACGGGTCACCTGGTGTTAAGTGATCACCGCCGCCCACATTCTCTTGCAACACCAGAGGAATCACACGAGCGTTGCCGGCCTTTAAGGAAGGTGTACGCGCTTTTTTTGAAGGTACCCATGTCGTATTGTCCCGGAAACACCGCACAAGGAAGCTCATTCCATAGCTTTGTAGTACGAGGGAGAAAGCTCCTTGAAAACCGCACTGTAGAGGACCGCCACACATCCAGATGGTGGGGATGAAATCCTAACTTGTGGTGTGTCGTGCGAAGGTGGAATTCGGCGGCAGGAATCAGGTTAAACAGCTCTTCGGAACACTCCCCGTGATAGATGCGGTAGAAGACACACAATGAAGCGACGTCTCTACGCAACACCAAGAGATCCAGCCGTTCACAGAGCACTGAGTCCCCGACAATTCGAGCTGCTCTACGTTGCACGCGGTCAAATGGATCGAGCAGATACTGGGGTGCGCCAGACCAGAGATGACAGCAATACTCCATGTGTGGCCGGACCTGCGCTTTGTAGAGCGCTAGAATGTGGGCCGGCTTGAAGTATTGCCGTGCTCTATTGATGACGCCCAGCTTCTTCGAAGCCAATTTGGCTTTGCCCTCCAGATGGCCACGGAATTGGCAATCGCTCGAGATTTCGAGACCCATTAATCCGATACTAGGCGCGGCTTTAAGAGAAGTGTTCTCGAAGAGCGGTTACTATAGCATAAACGATTTTCTTAATGATACCACAGACTGGGAATGAAGCGAACACCTCCAGGTTCTTTAATTATAAATGTTTAGTGTACGATATTACATTGTAATCCATATTTATATAAAAAAGAAGCCCGCTGAGTTTTTTGCGCCCGTTCTTCTCAGATCTGAGGCAGTCTATTTTGAATGGGTGCTAGTTTTTGACGTTTAATAAGTGATTTTGAATCCTATTTTGAATAAAAACATATTTGAATTTGAATCTCAAGTGATATGTGAAGCTCAGAAGATATAATTTAGTTATCTGTTATCGAAATGAGTTTCTATATAACCAATGTATGTAGATATAGTTTATTTATCTTGAGCTTAGTTTGTAGTATCTACAAATTGAATATCACTTCAACCAGGCACTGTTTCAGTCGGTGACATTACAAACGCACTGGTAACTACAAAGTGTTCGCTTTCGCGAAACGCAATTAAACTTTGCACGACTTTTTTCGCTTGTACACTGTAACGAACGGAAAATTGCGAACTTGTTTGCAAACAAACCGATTTTGTTCCGTGTTTTAAATTTTTAATTGTCCCTTCGTTTGTAGTTGCTAATAGAATCTCGCGCGGAATAAAATGGAATAAATGAAAACAATTTTGTAAACGCAATTACTATGGTAGTGATAGGAATGTTCTGATAATGAATATTTTTTGCTGTGATATGAAATTTAATTGCAAGATTGATGAAACACGTTTATAACGTGCTGTATATAGTAATAATAATAATATTGACACACTTTTTACACAAATTATCTTGCCCCAAGTTAAGCATATATAGCCTGTGTTATGGGTTACAAGACAATGATATATTCAATACAATATACTTACTTAAACATACATAAATTCATATAAACATACATAAATACATTTAAACATCCATCACTCGGAAACAAACATCCATATTCATCATATAAATGATTGCACCTACCGGGATTCGAACCCGGGACCTCTAGCTTAGTAGGTAGGATCGCTAACCACTCGGCTATACAGGTCGTCCATAGGTATTTTAACGTGTCAATTTTATACTATACTAACTGACCCCATAGACGCTTTTCTGTTAATCAAAAAAAATTCGAGAAAAATGCAGTCTAAAGCCATCGGAAATGTGTTATTATTTAATTAGGTAAAAATGTAACAATGGATATAGTATGTTACCCTTATGAGACTGATATATGCCATCTCGGACTTTTCTCTAGACCTATATAAGGTATACAATTCCACCATACTTTATTTTGTTATATCTCAAAGGCTTTATACAGCGTTTTTGTTGAAAGCTACCAGACAGTTTATTTTTGATAATATAATTAATGCATACAAACACGCATACAAAAACTTAACAATTTTTAAACTAAAACCTTCTCGAGAACCACGCTATCCATTGGTGAAAGCACCATGAAAATCGGTGTAGTGGTTTTTGACTTTATCGCGAACAGACAGACAGACAAACGCGGCGGAGGAATCTGTTTTATAGTGATACTAGCTGACCCAGCAAACGTTGTATTGCCGATATTGAAATCGCGATACAAAAGTAACTGTTGATCGTAGATGGTTGAAAATTTGAAGTTGTATGTATTTTTTAATGCTGTCTCATAATCAGAAAAATTTAAAAAAAAGTTTGGCGTGGACCACCCTTCTTAACATTTGGGGGGATGAAAAATAGACGTTGTCCGATTCTCAGACCTGCGCTCAAAATTTCCTGAGAATCGGTCAAGCCGTTTCGAAGGAGTTTAACTACAAACACCGCAACATGAGAATTTTATATATTAAATAGTGATTTAATATAAAATATACATCCTGTCCTATTGTAAAAATTTTACTTATCAACCTAATAAGTAATGTTTATGGATCATAATTTTTATCACACTATGTTACTTAGTGGTAAAGTTAAATGGAATATAAGTAAAGCGAACGCGTCACATTTATAACTACTTACGATAAAAATAACGACTAACAAAGTTATATAATTTTTACTGGCGTTTATAGAGCAAGACAATAAACATATTACGAGGTATTATTTTAGTGTATGAGGGATTATTGTGCCGTAACAAGAATTAATTACTGTTGGTCATAAAATTTTTGCAACTCTGTGGGTATTTCGAAAAGTCCATGGAATACGCACAGTTCAAAATATAAATTTATGGGAGTGTTTAATCTTTTAATTTTGGATACTTCTCGTATGATTTAAAAAAGTTATTGATATCATTTTACTGATAAGGTAACGTACTTTCGATGTCAGATTAATTTTCTTTGATTAACGCAGGTCTACAGGCAGGAATACAGGCAGTCCCCTTGTAAATGAGATCTGAAAAGGTCTTGAAAAGTTGGATTAACTAAAATAAAAATGTAACGTTTTAAACCTTTAAAAGTATTTCACTTAATTTTTTTGATATCTGTAATAGGAAAAGGCATAAAAGGCATTTATTTTCTCAAAATTGATTCCTTTAGAATTCCTTTTGACGTTATTTTTAAAATTATTACCACTTCAGAAACAAATGGAGAGAGAAGCGGGGCAAGAAACTTTCCCAGTCTTCTTTATTTTATTCAGAGCGCCATTTGTTTCCGAAGCGGTAGTACTATTAGTACTAATAGAAATTACATCAAAAAGAATGCTAAAGGAATCAATCTTGAGTAAATAAATGCTTTTTAATCATATAGAATATGCTTTTTTTTATCAACAAAACATTGTGATATTTAAGTATAAAATACCTATAATAATAGCCAGGTATTGTTTCAAAGCAGTCTCTTTAAAGAAGCACTTTGAAATCGCCAACTATTCCGACGACAACATTATAAACTAACTTCATTAAATAACGTGCTCGAAACTTGCTCCTGGGTCTTGGATGTACGATGTTATAATTGGGTATTTTAGCTACATAAATAAAAATATTGACTTTTTAAGTTCATTAATGAAACCGGACTAAATTATATAAAATAAATCCAATAAAATGACTTAAACGAATAAAGTTGAATAAACAGAAAATACATTATTATAAGAATTTTAGTATTTTTAATTAGACAGAGACAGCCATAATAAAATTTTGTTTTAAGAAAAATTTTACATCAATATAATTCAGTGATGACTTGTGATTTCATTTTAGAGGAAAATTATTAATCTTATTATTCTCGTTTTTATATTAGGTGTATTGTAGTATTTGCGACGATATATGTTTAACGTATTTTTGGAACTCCTACGGGCTTTGCGCCGCAAACTTGAATAGCTTGCAGAACGCAGATTATACTTACAGTAAACAACACCATCGTGATTAACATTTGTCAAACAATATTTTTTACAAAACATAATGTAAGTTCTCGCTTAATTTCTTACAACGGATCTAAATTCTCTAGAGTGCATGGCTAAATGTCGATAATTTATTGTAAGTAATTATAATAATAGCTATAGATTTCCATATATATTATTAGAAACAAGAAATCTTTGAAATAGGTGGTCTTTATATACTCTTTCGAAAATAATATAAGTTAATACTCAAATAAAAAATTACCTTATCCATTATTGGTACATCATAGACTGTATGAGAACTGCGTCACCTGAAGTTAGGAAGTTTTGTTAATATGGGCAAACTTCACAGCTATATTGAATTTTATGAATACACTTAAACCCATTATAAACAACTCTATATACTACACTGTTAGAAGAAATATAATTTAATACGTACCGTTTTATATCTAATTATGTTTTTTAAATTGTTTATTCTAAATTTTCTTAGATAATAATGATTTAAACGAGGTGACCCGTATCACCCGGTGTTAAATGATCATCACCGCCACTCACATTTTCAAGCGTTTCCGGCCCTTAAAGAAGGTGTTCGCGCTTTTTTTGAAGGTGCCTACCCATATCGTATCCTCCCGGAAACACCGCACAACGATCATTCAACAGCTTTGTAATACGTGGAACAAACCTCCTTGGCAACCGCACTGAGTTTACAAATAGCTTACAAATATAAAATAGTAAGGCTTTACTAAACAATTGCCTCATCATTTCTAAACCATCCTTAACGTAGTCTCGTCTATCGAAGCTTCTCAAAGACACCGTAGGTCGATACGCCCCAAAACATAATATAATCTTGTCAATTTAACCGATCACCTATTTACATATTGAAAAGTAAACACCGGCGTCAATACATTTGTCTAGACGCCTGAACCTTGAAGATCCGAAAATAAATTGAAAATATACAAGAAATATTGTTGCATTTAAACTTATAGAATTTTTTAATGTTTTAACCGACTTCAAAAGAGGTGGAGGTTCTCAATTCGATGGTATTACTCCGTTCGGTACTAGAGGTAGATTTCCTTTATTAGGCGTTATCTCCCTGACTTCTTTTGTTTCATTTAAACGGCGCTGTCTCATATAAGCAGTACTAGTAGTAGTTAATGTACTTCAGATTCACTAAAAATCAAAATACATCTTCAGACTAAACAATCTGTTATTTTTTGACGTGATTACCCTCACTTTTAGGATTAATTACACAAATAAAATTTGAAAACAAAATTTATGAACGATGCGGCACTCGAACGGAAGATTTGAACAAGACATACAGGATTTATCAACGATACGTCACTCGAACGGTTGGCTCAGTTAGAAGAGCGCTCGAACGGAACGCGAGAGGTCTTGGGTTCGAGTCCCGCATCGTTCAAAGATTTTGTTTTCAAATTTAATTTGTGTACATCTACAGATTATATAAAATACACAATTTTGCTTAAGCCTTTAAGATTTTTAGTGTGAAATGTATTCAGAATACAAAATCCAATATCGTTCTGAACCGCGCTTAGTACTGCGTTGTTTAAGGGCTTTATATCTATGTAGTATGTATTGCAAATAATACGCCACATGCAAATAGGTTTAGCCCAGTGCTTTACGGTATCGGTGGTGTAAGTTATAAGCGGTTTCTATTGTACCTGTAATATAATTAAAGTGTATGTAGTTAAATCGAGAACTAAATTAAGTGCATTAAAGCATGGGTTAGTTTTTTGCAGGGCAGCGGTGACGAAAGTTCGTTACATGTTTTATTGTATGTATAACCGTCCGAGTGACGCATCGACTGTAATATCTTGGTACGTCTTGTTCAACTCTCAGGCTGTGGATTTAATCCCAGAAGTAAGGGATATCACTTAAAATTATCATTGTTATGGTCTTTCATTTAAACAGTTACGGACATTGTTGTAAATTTACCATTAGTTAGACATCATCATTTGACATTGAAAATCTAAGCTGTATAGGATATCCTCGTCTTAAAAAAACCCTTGAAGATACTACACCACTTATAAAACTAGTAGATGTGCATTAGACACATTCCAAAATCTCCAACTTTAATTAAAGATAATTTAGCTCTAATATATTTTTATGTTAAGTGGGCTGGGCACATAGTTTGACGGACAGATGGCCGTTGGGACAGTAACGTCTTCGAATGGCGACCACGTACTGGAAGACGCGTTGGTAGGCCCCCCACAAGATGGACCGACAATCCAGTCAAGATCACCGGAATATGTTGGATGAGGGCAGCGCAGGACCTATTGTCGTGGAACAACGCTCGAAGTCGGCAACGCTCTTGTGAATCCTCTTTTGTTACACGAGAGAGAGAGAGATTAAGCGGTAATCACATACCTTTAGGTGACCTGTATACTCGTTTGTCTTCCACTTCCATAGCAAAACTTGGCAAAACGTTTTCACCCAGAGTAAATGATGACGCTTTTTGAAAACTAGGAGTTGTTGTTGCAAATTATAGTCAAACATATTTTATCACCATTATCATCATCTCAGCCGGAAGACTGTCCACTGCTGGACAGAGGCCCCCAAAGATCCCCATGGCAATCGGTCCTGCGCTGTCACATAATAGAAAAACGCATATGTACTTCCTTATTAATGCCTGGTAGGATTACCCGGAGGTTTCTTTAATATTTTATTTTTATTCTATAAGCTAAATAAATACTTTAAATAAAACGCCTTAGCTTATAACATGCGCTTGAACAGAGGTACATAATGTAATATTTTGTTTTCACACTTGCCAGTATTGTTAGTGTACATCAAAATCGCTCTCGTTTTGCAAATATGGGCAGCCATTTTAAGCCGACGACTTGTAAATAAACATAAATTTCAGTTTTATGATATTTGTAATGTGGTACACTATGAAACCAATAGTAGATGCGGAATTTGAGCGTTTATATTAAATTGGAATCTTCTTTAAGTGTGATAAGCACATTACTTATTTTGCAGTAATAATGACAACTTTTACACAAATTATCTTGCCCCAAACTAGGCATAGCCTGTACTATGGGTACAAGACAACGATATATTTAATACAACATACTTAAAACATACATAAATACATATAAACATTCTTGACTCGGAAACAAACATTCATATTAATCATATAAATGATTGCACCTACCGAGATTCGAACCCGGAACCTCTAGCTTAGTAGTCAGGGTCACTAACCATTCAGCTATATGGGTCGTCAATATTGAATGACACTTAGCTATCACACTCATTATCAAGTCACTTGTATTCATTAAATATTACAAAACATTTTAGTATTAAACTAAAAGGTTTATTTTTATTTCTTCATTTATTTATTAAAGGCTAATACAATATTATAATTATAATTTATAATATTTTATATGTCATCCCACTTCTGGGCAAAGGCCTCCCACTTTTTCTTCCATTCGTCAATATTGTTTGCTGTGCGGGACCATAACACTCCTTCGTTATTCACAACATCGTCTCTCCATCTCGTACCAAGTCTATCTCTTCTTCGTTCGGCATCTAATGGGTACCAGTTTGTTGCTATACTGTTCCATCTTTCGTTACTGGCCCTTGGTGTGTGGCCTGCCTAATTCCATTTTGTAGTTTTTTGGATCCTTATTATGTCTTTTTTCCGTATTTAATTCTTTATTTTTATACGTATATATATAACATTTTTTAATATTATAAAATAAAAAAAATATTACATCGCTTTAAATATTTCCGTCCATCTATCGCATTTCGCATTACAGCCGGCCGCGGAGTGTAAATGAAGTTTTTACTAATTAATTAATCAAAATTTATTTCAACTATTGCTTTCAAGTCAGGCTGGCCGAGTGGTGGAGTCTAATAAGCCAATTCTAGATCTAGCTCTAGTCGCAAAGCATCGACACTCTAACTCCTTCTCATATCCATGTTACGTCAGTTGGTGCTGGGGATGCTGCTTCGACTGCTGAAGACAGCAAAATATGTCTCAGCGAGTCATACATCTTTGTGCCGTTTGGTGTCGAGACACTTAGCCCGTGGTGACCAATGGCGCAGATAATGTACAAAGAACTATTTACGTGTCTCAATAGGGCTACTGGAAATCCAAGCGCTCGCACCTTTTTCGGTCAACGGATCAGCTTAGCTATCCAACGTGGAAATGCTGCCAATATTTTTGGTACACTTCCCCGTAGTGATTGTATTAATGTAATCATTGTATTGTAAATATAGTTATAAGATTCGAGTAAAGCATAATATAGATATAACTGTCAACATTTATTTATTTATTGGAAAACAAACAGCTTATGTTATATACACATTGTAACACATAATTTATATTACACAAGCCAATAAAATTTCCACTTAAATATAAACAAATTAGGAGTGAATATAATACAAAATATAACGATTTTATATATAATTAAACATAAGGCGAAAAAAGTACACAAAAATACAAATGAAACAAAATTTATCAAATTTATCGGTTGGACATATTTTAAGAATGTTCAAGATATTCTTTAATTATTTTAGTAAAAGTTGGATGCTGAAAAGTTGAAGCTGCTATGAAAAATGTCTAAGTGACTATAATTATTATTATAAGTGTTGCATGCTCTTATAATAAAACAATTGCTAGTATAATTAGTTCTACGAACAGGGATAAAGAATGTATCTATAGAACGTGTATAATGTTTTGGACAGTTAAGTTTAATGTTACTTAAAATACGATTGGGATCAATTAAGTCATGTAATATTTTGAAAAGGCATTAGAATATATTATATTCTTTCGATTATAATGCTGACATTAATATGTTATTTTGTGAAAAAAATGGGTTCTGGGTTCCAATAATCTCCAAATTAAAACCCAAAACTACTAATACCGATAAAGAAGAGGACACTGTCAGTAAATACCACTTCCGAGGCAATAAGTCCGAATAAATAATCCGAGACAACTATGACAAATACTATTCTCGACTCCTGTCAACCAGTCCTCCTAAAAACTTGCTCGGCAATCGGTCACGAAACATCAAGTTAAATAAAATAATAATTAAAATATAACTTTTACGCAAAAACCTATAAAAACACATTTACAAAAACATACGTTTAAATCCTTTAAAAAGTATTTCATTTAAATCGTTTCAAGTATATTTTTTTACTAAAAAAGTCTATTGTGTGTCTTTCTGCCTTTTTTTTTATGGAATAGGAGGACAAACGAGCATACGGGTCACCTGGTGTTACGTGATCACCACCGTCCACATTCTCTTGCAACACCAGAGGAATCACAAGAGCGTTGCCGGCCTTTAAGGAAGGTGTACGCACTTTTTTTGAAGGTACCCATGTCGTATCGTCCCGGAAACACCGCACAAGGAAGCTCATTCCACAGCTTCGTAGTACGAGGAAGAAAGCTCCTTAAAAACCACACTGTGGAGGACCGCCACACATCCAGATGGTGGGGATGATATCCTAACTTGTGGCGTGTCGTGCGAAGGTGGAATTTGGCAGCAGGAATCAGGTTAAACAGCTCTTCGGAACACTCCTCGTGATAAATGCGGTAGAAGACACACAATGAAGCGACGTCTCTACGCAAGGCCAAGTGATCTAGCCGTTCACAGAGCGCTAGGTCCCCGACAATTCGAGCTGCTCTGCGTTGCACCCGGTCAAATGGATCGAGCTGATACTGGGGTGCGCCAGACCAGAGATGACAGCAATACTCCATGCCTAAGAAGATTCCTGTGGTACATAATAAAACAACTAAAATATTCCCGAAATATAGCTCTATTGTTTTACGCTAACAAAAGCCTAAATATAATACAAAATAGTCTTTGCCACAAAGTAAGTATCAAATAAACAGCTTTAGAAAGTACAGCTCCGAGTTCAATAAGCATAATTCAAAGTTGCAGAGGAATGGAGTAGCTTCAAATCGGATTTGGAAATACAATTTTCTATACATTGAATGTCACGATCAACCGCTTTATATTGAAGGGATTTAGCTCAAAGATATTTCGATTCGAAATATTTATTTTCCGAATACAAGTCAATGTCTCTGGATTTATGATTTATTAAAGAATGGCTTGATATAGAGAACCATAAAACTTGAAGTGAATCCTTTTTTTTTAAATAAATAGCGAATTTGTTGTAGTACATCTTACGTAGATGATCGCACAAGCTTGTAGAGTTACGGCCGTTCCCAATATGCTATTTACAGATAGAGATAAATTTCTTACTACCTTCTACTGTCAGTAATTACCTGTCAATAATCTGAAGCTGTCCCAATATACCCGATAAATCATTCTTATCGCCTTATATTGAGACGCGTGAATTGCAATTTCCATACAACCTTCTATCGTTGGTAAGCTTGAGAGACAGCGTGTATGGATGAGGTGAGTTACCGTCGATAAGTCTATTGGGGCAGAAAATTCAACGTTGGTTACAATTTTTATCTCATTGGGAACGGCCGTTAGTAGTTTTAATAAGTTAGCTAGAATTAAGGGCTCCTTTATAGGTCTTGGCATCAATCCTACTAATATCTTCCCTTTCTTTGCATGCGTCCGTGCATAATAGGATGCATAAGCGATGAGGTGACCCGTATATATGCACGTTTTCGTCTATCCTCCTCTGGGATAACCGGAGGTGATCACTTAACATCCCTAACGCTCATCTCTCTTCTACCTCACAAAAAATAAGCCGTAGAAAAAGGGCTATTTGTGCAGCATAAAGAGGCATAAAAGGCATTTATTTTCTCAAAATTGATTCCTTTAGAATTCTTTTAGATGTCATTTTTAATAACTACTAGATACTTCTACAGCTTCGGAAACAAATGGCGCTCTGAGAGAGAAGAAGCGGCGCAAGAAACTCTCCCAGCATTCTTTTTTTGCGCTATTTTAAATAAAAATATACAATATTGTACAGTCATTTCTATCGCTATAAAATAATCACAATGTAGTCCCAGGCTGTCCGATCATTTAGATATTCAGCAGTGGAGTAATAGGATTTACGACAGAGCCATTTTTTTTATAAAACATTTAAATTTATTTATAGATAATGCCTGAATAGTGGCCGGTACTTTATTATAGAAGTGCATACATTTACCCTTACAGCGGGGAACGAAGCCGTTTCTCAATAGAGAGACTTTAAAGAACGATTAAGTTTTCATAATATATTATTAATATCCACAAATTTTTGAATTATACACACTTTTAGCAACACTAATTTAATTCAAGTCTCTTTGATGTTTATCGAAAGAAAAAAAAATATTTTCGGTAAATACCAGAATAATTTTATGGGTTATTTGATAAATTTCTCTGATCGTAGGCACCTTAATTGGGTCAGGTAAAGTCAACATTTTGTGCACAAAATAAACTTTTCCTTACACGAAATTAAGTACGGTAGAGTACACAAGCCAAGACTGATTTGCTTATTTACGAAGCAAAACGTATTTCACCCGGGTCCCTTCACACCTGACTACGATAACTAAGAATTTAATCATTTTTTATTTTTATTCTATATTGTTGGGAAATAATATTATCGTAAAGTAAAGTAAACTAATATGTATTATTAATAGCTCAGATCATTAATACGTTTAGATATACTGTGACAGCTTGAAACAACGTGTGAAAAAATTGAGATTGACCTTTATGTTCAGCAACTAATACAAAGTGTAATACAAATCGCCAGTGTAAAACGTTGCTTGTCACGCACACTAAACTAATAAACCTGGCCTGTTTTCATTGTTTTTCTCTAGACACACAGGCCTTATCTGGATGGATCGGCACCTGATGCCGGCTAGACTATGGGTACCACAACGGCACCTATTCCTGCAGTGAAGCAGTAATTTGTAAGCATTACTGTATTTCGGTCTGAAGGGCGCCATAGCTAGTGAAATGACTGGGCAAATGAGACTTGACATCCTATGTCTCAAGGTGACGAGCGCAGTTGTAGTGCCACTCAGAATTTTTGGGTTTTTCAATAATCTTGAGCGGCACTGCATTGTAATAAGGCAGGGCGTATCAATTACCATCAGCTGAACGTCCTGCTCGTCCCATCCCTTATTTTCATAAAAAAAAATCCATCCCTATTCCGTCATATGAACTTCCCTGTTAAATAGTTTTAATTCTATATCCGAGTCTCATTCTCTTTACTGAACTACTAAATATGTAAATATCTAATAATACTCATACACATCAAATATATAAGGCAAGTGTGTGTGGGCAAGTCGGTCGCGGGACACCTCGTAGAACATTTGTCGACCAAATTGGAGACGCTTTGAGAAAAGGAGAGGTCCGAAGCACCCGCGACCGGCGAGCATGTATGTAGAGGAAACGCGTGAGGTTTGTAAGGATAGAAGCAAATGGCATTCTATTGTCTCTGCCTACCCCGACGGGAGCAAGGCGTGAGTGTATGTATGTATGTATACTAATAATACTCGTATAAGTGGAATGTTTTTAATGTTGAAAGACTTTTATTCAATTATTAAAGTTTCGATTTAATAATAGACATAATTTGAGCCACGTCTAAAGTTTTCGCGTTTCTGTTGTGAGGGATTTTCAAGAGGACTCTGTATAGAATGCAATTTCCTGTACAAAGGTCTAGGCGTGCCCAAAATGTATACGTGATTGGTGTATTTGGTCAATCCACTTCATACATTATATATTATAACCGTATTAAATAATTTCATAACAATATCTTACGTTTTATTGACGATAATTTGTGTATATACCTGGCCTTGTAATATTAATAATTGTGGTCTTGTGAGGAAGCTTACTGTCGCTCAGAGGGCAATAGTGAGGGTGTGGAGTTTTCATGCGAGATCGGATCAGAAAAGAGGAGATCCGCAGGAGAACCAAAATCGACTCGACGGGCATGTACCGGAAGACATAGTGTTGGTAGGCCACGATAGAGGTGAAAACTTAGAAATTATAGAATTAAAATTTGAAATTTCATTTAGAAGAATTAAGTTATTCAATACATTTTATTCTTAAAACATATTATTTTGAATAATACATTAATAAAATAAAAAAATTTTTTAAAAAAATATATAATAATAACTAGAATTTTGTAATGAAACGAAAAATGAATTAATAGTTAATAATAATTTTGCATGCCAGAAATGGCAGATAACATTGATACGTAGCGATCCTACCTACTAAGCTAGAGGTCCCGAGTTCGAATCCCGGTAGGTGCAAGCATTTATATGATGAATATGGATGTTTGTTTCCGAGTCATGGATGTTTAAATGTATTTGTGTATGTTTATAATACGTATTTATGTATGTTTAAGTAAGTTTATTGTATTAAATATATCGTTGTCTTGCAACCCACACAAACACAAGCTATATAATATGCTTAATTTGGGGCAAGATAATTTGTGTAAAAAGTTTGTCAATATTATTATTATTATTATTATTAAAACTATTTACACCCATTGTAACATGTTTTCTAGCAAAATATAGATTTATTTATTTATTTATAAAAATATTTCTACAATGTACAGTATATGCATTAAACTCTTCACTAAATCCACAAAATCACTTATAAGATATACACAGTACTAATATTGCACAATACCTCAGCTGTATAGCTACAGATATACTGCTATAAGCATTTCGGTGACGCAAACTCATGAGATTTCACCCATCCAAAAAGTCTCTAACTATATATATTTATTATTTCTTATTATTTATTGATCGCGTGCGCCAGTTATGAGCATGTTGGTGACGCGAACCCATAAGATTTTCCCCTACCAAAAAGTTCCCAACGCGCCTAAAGAAGTATTCACTTCAAAAATCCGTGCTAATCGCTTGTTAGGCTTAAAAGTGTAACAAACAAACAAACATAATAATAAAACCTTTTTTAATTATTTTCTATTTGATTTTTTTCATTTTAGTGTTAGTTATTAACTTTTATGCTAGTTTAGTTAGTTGATATATTTTATTATTAACTTTTATGTTAGTAAGTTATATTGCATACACTATGTTCGTGTTCTTCATAATTTTCAAATGGATCCCAGTTGGGCGAAGGCCTCCTCCGTACCTTTCTATTTTTCCCTATTTCGAGCCAGTTAGTTCCGCCAAACTCTATAATCTCATCTACCCATATTTCTCTTTTCTGCAGATCCCTTCCATGTTGTGGTCTGAATGGTCCACCTAGCGTCTGTTAGTCGGGAAATGTGTCCGGCTCATTGCCACTTGAGTTTTAATGATTGACCCAAGGCATCAGTTAGTTTTGTTTTCTTCCTTACCTTATGTATCATATTATAGATACACAGCCAGAAGATTACATAACCATGATTTTAATTCAAAATCTCAAGCAGCATAAAATTTTAATAATATTTCGAATAAAAGCCGTCCACAGAAAATTGTATTATATGGTCGCTGGTGGTATCTGAATGTGGTTAATCAACGGTCATTACCCCGTAATCAATACTTCAGAGTTCCAATGTACGGAGCTAGAATTATAGGTGTTAGTGAAGGGTGTAGGTAAATGTATATTACAGTTTTTATTCATAAATTATTAGAACTGTCTGCCTGTGTCACACTTCCTGTTGTTTCCTCGATCAATAACTTGAATGAAGCGATATATATTTTAATTTATTGAAATAAGTGTTATTTTACGGAAATCCATAATTATTCAAATGTTGTGAGCCTTCTTGAGTTTAAATTCCGCTAAGATTCGTCTTCAATCCATTCAAAACGTGTTTTGCCTCTTCACGAGGCATCCTCAGGAGACCGTTAGTTAGTCTCGTTAGCTTGTTAGTCTCGTGCCAGAATTTGGCAAGTGAACATCTCCTGAGGATGCCTCAAGAAGGCTCACAAGTCGTTTCAATACTAATGTTAATCATCATTATCGTATAACGAGCGTATATTTGTAGTGTGAGTAAGACTTTACCGCGAACTAACAAACTAACGTTCAAAAATCTTGATATGTCTATCTATTGTTTTGGAATTTTTTTTTGAGGTTGATTATTTTTGTTGTTGAATTTTTTTATGGTTTCATATGGCTTGATTACCATTGAGAACATTCCATAAAAAAACAAACGGTTGCCTTACAAACTACACTTACTGTTATTTTTATGACAATAAAGGACAAGACGAGCAGGACGTTTAGCTGATGGTAATTGATACGCCCGTATTACAATGCAGTGACGCTCAGGTTTCTTGAAAAACCCAAAAATTCTGAGCGGCACTACAATTGCGCTCGTCACCTTGAGACATTATTACTTGACATCTTAAGTCTCGTTTGCCTAGTAATTTCACTAGCTACGCCCTTCAGACTGAAAACAATAATGCTTACACATTCCTGCTTCACGGCAGAAATAGGCGCTGTTGTGGTACCCAAAATCTAGCCAAAAGAGCCTTATACAGGTGAAATAATTGATTCAGGAACATCAACATATTTGCTTCTTAGCTCTTTTATTAATTAAACAAAAGAAATCAATTTTATGTTTAACTAAAATAATGGAAATTAAGTTTACTTCAAACAAAACGAATAAAGTCAATTAAAAACAATGTATTACTTCCGACAGCTTTCATGTCCAATTAGTCTCATCTTTCAACACGCGACTGTATTTTGTATTTAATTATAAAACAATTGAGAACAAACTCTGGTTGTATGCAGAAAGGTAATGTTCACTGATTTTAATGTAGTTTCAATTATTATTCTGATTTCATTCGTTATGACGTGGTCGCGAGTTTATTTATTATGAAACGTACAAATCTGATACGGTTTTATTCTTTTACATTATTAACAGCAACACTCCTCTTTTACACAACCAATATCTAATATATAAAATTCTCGTGTCATGGTGTTAAACTTTGAACTCCTCCGAAACGGCTTGACAGATTCTCATGAAATTTTGAGTGCATATTGGGTAGGTCTGAGAATCGGACAACATCTATTTTTCATCATTTTTTTTAAATTTTTTTGATTATGAGTCAGCATTAAAAAATACATACAACTTAAAATTTTCACCCATCTACGATCAACAGTTCATACTTTTGTATCGCGATTTTAATATCGGCAATACAACGTTTGCTGGGTCAGCTAGTATTATTATACGATAAATCTATTGCTAATCTCTATGTTCCTATTGCTAACATACAGCTGTTTGCCCGTCCGTCTGTCACCACACTGTATCTCATGAAGCCTGACAGACAGTTGAAATTTACACAATTTATGTATGTCTGTTGTGACTATTACAACTATATATAATAATATATGTAAATAAATGAAAAACAGATTAAAATAAACATTTAAGGGACTGCACAACAACAAATGTGATTTTTATAGACGAGATTTCACCCATTTAAAAAATGTCTAAGTAATATTTACATGTATTTTTTTAATTATTTATTTATCGCGTGCGCCAGTCATGAGCATGTCGGTGACGCGAAACCATAATATTTTCTCGTACCAAAAAGTGCCCAACGCGATTAAAAAAGTTCTCACTTAAAAAAAATCCCGTTTTCTATTAACAGTTTGCGTAAAGTAAAGAATGATTTAATCGTTTAAACATGATAATTGGGAGTCCACTACGAAGATTGGAATTGGAATTGAGATTGGAAAAAACCTGAGCACACATTATCGAACTAAGTGCGTCGGCAAATATTTCCTCGGCACACACTTTCCTGAGATCAAATAAGAGTCTAGACGCGACCAATACTCCACGACACTTCGCATTTCATGCAATATTTACATTTGCCTTGAAATCTGGCATGGACGTGTCGGTTTGAGAGATCAAGTGTGATTTGTGTTTGACAGACAAGGGTGCATTCAGATTAACGGGGCGATTGACAAAGAAATGCAATTAAATGTAAAATAGGGACTGTTTCACACGACCATTGACACTTGTGACGAATGGGGGAGCTGTGACGAATGCAATTTGAGCATTTTTTAAATTCACACTAACATGTCAATGTATAAATTCATATACATTTCGATAGGCATAGAATATCTGTTATTTTAAAGTGATAACCGTCACTTCTGGGATTAATTACACAAATTAAATTTGAATACAAAATTTATGAACGATGCGGGACTCGAACCCGTGACCTCTCGCGTTCCAACTGAGAAAACCGTTCAAGTGATGTCACGTTCAAAAATCTTGATATCAATTATTTTGGAATTATTTTTTTAAGGTTGGTTATTTTTTTTTTTTTGAATTTTTTATGGTTTAATATGGCTTGATTACCATTAAGACCATTCCATAAAAAAACAAACGGTTGCCTTATTCTTATTAAATATTATAATATAACTGGTTCTTCATCTCTAGAACAAGCAGTCCAGTGACTAATTCCCCATGAAAATTCAGTCAATACATACCGGGTGTAAAGTCAAAAGTCTTTTGTATCTGTATATTGCATTTCGAAGACCGCAAGTAGAGACAATCGTAGATTTTTTTTATGAAAATAAGGGACGAGACGAGCAGGACGCTCAGGTGATGGTAATTGATTCGCCCTGCCCATTACAATGCATTGCCGCTCAAGATTATTGAAAAACCCAAAAATTCTGAGCGGCACTAGAACTGCGCTCGTCACCTTGAGACATAAGATGTCAAGTCTCATTTGCCCAGGAATATCACTAGTGACGGCGCCCTTCAGACTGAAACACAGTAATGCTTACACATTATTGCTTCACGGCAGCAATAGGCACCGTTGAGGTACCCATAATCTAGCCGGCATCCTGTGAAAAGGAGCCTACCACTGGTAAGATAAACTGAAAAAAGACTTCACCAATTAATGATCGTTCCACTGACCTCAATCAGGATAAGTAAGTAGTCTGAACGAGACATAAGAAACTTTCATCCACGTACTATTAAACTCTGCTCAAAGCATCTTGATCCATTTTTAAGGACAGGAAAGCCTGAAACACCTTTGATAGTTAGGTAGCTTTTTTATTCTCAAGAAAATTTAGCAGTAAGCACTGCGAAAGAAAATTATAATTGTTTAGCATCTTGTAACGTTTTACAAACATTATCTTCGTTCTACAGACTGAAATATTGGAAAAACACCAACAGAGGAAAATAAATAGACTATCTAATTGGGAAGACAGTGAGACTGGTGACAAGTGTAAGGTATTCTAGGACTCAGTGTAAGTAGAGATAGAGGAGGCCTTTGAATCCCTTTGGAGTTGCTGGAGGAGAATGTGGATGGGAGCGATCACTTAACAACAGATGAGTCCTAGCTCATTTGTCCAATTTCATAAAAAAAGGCAAATCAGAGATATGGCACCGTAAGTTTGATTATTACTAGCTGACCTGAAAGACGTTGTGCTGTTCATAATAAAAAAACTCTAAATAATTTCTTTCATTCCGTTCTTAGCTGACCTCTACTCCACAAAAGGAATATTTCTTCCAAATTACAAGTCTCCGAGTTTTGTGGTCATGGAGATATAGTGATGAGTCAATACATGGTCATCTCATATATATACTAGCTGATCTAGCAAACGTTGTATTGCCGATATTAAAATAGCGATACAAGAGTAGCTGTTGATCGTAGATGGGTGAAAATTTGAAGTTGCATGTATTTTTAATGCTGACTCATAAACAAACAAATTTAAAAAAAAATGACAAAAAAAAATTTGGCGTGGACCACCCTTAACATTTAGGGGGATGAAAAATAGATGTTGTCCGATTCTCAGACCTACCCAATATGCACTCAAAATTTCATGAGAATCGGTCAATGACATGAGAATATATAATAATATTATATAATTTATTAAATTATATATTATAATAATATTAGATTATATAGACTAGTATAAGCACAAAGGGATGTGTTCGTATAAAGTAAGTGTCGGTATAAAAAAAAATCTATTCCTTAATTCTTCTTAGGCACTATTTTCGTCTTTTTGCCTTCTAAAGTTTTTCAATAAAATATAAAGTATATTATCATGAAATATCCTAGTGAATGTTGCCTACGACTTTGCAATATTCCATTAGATATTCCAATAAACAGATTCAGGACTGATGGAAGACTCGATGTCGAAGGTCGAGCCTGGACAGAGCATCGCTCTTCTGAAGACACGTCATCAATCACTGTCATGTCGGTACTGCCATACATACCTATAAAGAGTTTATGTAACTATATTCTTAACAGGAATTGTAGAGTTATACTCTTACTTACTCAGTACAATATTACTTTCTCATGCAAATAACTTGGTATTTATTGCTAAAGGAATTTTTCGTCATTTGTCGATAATTTATGGGCGTCGGTCATTATTTTGTAACACCATTGGGTGTTCAACGAGCGTTTTCACCTGGTGAAGAGATACCAGTGGGAGGCTCCCTTGTACAGGATGTCGGCTATATTATAGGTACCACATCGGCGCCTATTTTTGCCGTAAAGCAGTGATGTGTAAGCATTAACCGTATCCCCATGTCGTATTGTCCCGGAAACACCGCACAAGGAAGCTAATTCCACAGCTTTGTAGTACGTGGAAGAAAGCTCCTTGAAAACCGCACTGTGGAGGACTGCCACACATCCAGATGGTGGGGATGATATCCAAACTTGTGGCGTGGTGGCGCGAAGGTGGAATTCGGCGGCAGGAATCAGGTTACACAGCTCTTCGGTACACTCCCCGTGATAAATGCGGTAGAACAAGTTACTTATGTTAAGTTTAATGTTCGTATTAAATTTGTATATTTATAGCGTATAAGTATAAGTGTTGGGACAGCTGTTACGTAGTCACAATGGCTCAAGCGGAAGATCGGCGCTGAGCATGCATAATAATATCTATGCCAGCATATGCCGAGCTTGTGCTTATTTGCGGCTAACGTTCCTAGCCCTTTTAATAAGTATGGTATGTTTTATTTTTTGACGTCTTGAAAAAAGGCCAGGTCAAGAGTACCCTTAACCGAAGAGCATGTATGAAAGGAATAATGAAAGTAGACGAAGCGAAACAAATATGTAAGGATCTTAGCAAGTGGAAAGAAATGGTCTCTGCCTACCCCTACGGGAAAGAGGCGTGATTTTATGTATGTATGTTTTATTTTTTGTGAATTGTAGCACGTACAAATAATAGTATTTTATTAATATTAAAGGTAAAGGTTTGCATAAGAGGTGTCTTAAATTAAATTTTTAGTTATTTGATACTATTCAGTTTTTGAAGTCGATTTTATTAAACGTAGTTTATTTTTTATTTTTTACGTTTTAGTGTCAGTTAATAATAATATATAATCAACCTGAATGAAGACTCTAAAAAATGCCGTACAAAACAATTATGTCATCCAGGTACACGAAAATTTTCATATAAATGTTCATAAAATGAAAACTACTGGGTCAATTACTACTGGCTCTGAAAAATTTATGGGACCAAATGGCATCTATTTCGCATCAAACAAAAGAAGAATTACGTAAATCGGATCATGATTCTCAGAGTAATCGGTGTACATACATACATACATATACCGATCGAATTGATTACCTCCTCCTTTTTGAAGTCGGTTAAAAAGAAGTTTTCACTTCTTATTTTTAAGAATAACAATTTTACACTTATTTTGTCCCACAAGATAATATTTACACTATAAATATTACACAAATATTATGTTTCATCGACATGGTCAAGAGATATTTTCTATGCTTGAAAGTATGGTCAGGTGAAAACTTTAGCCAGTAATTAATTCCACAATGTGGCTGAGCGAGGCAAGAAGTAGACTCTACGTGATATATGCGGAAGAACTTAGAAAATAGTCATCAGTTTCTGTTAGACAACTGATAAAACAGGCCAGGAATATTAGTTTGGCGTGCGTGACAAGCTACGTCTTACACTCGCGTATTGTATGACACTTTGTGTTAGTGTGAGTGAATTGCTCAAAATAGAGGTTAGTTCTAAATTCCATTTTTTTCGACATTTTCACAGCTGTTATAGTCTGTCTAGACGTATAAATGATCTAAGCGGTAAAAGATGCAGAGAGGACCCATAAATCTTTGCAACGCCAAGGAATCAAGCCGTTCAGAGATGACTGTGTCGTATGATTCGAGCCGCACTTCGTAGTTTGAGGTCAAATGAAATTATACAACAATTGCAAAATTTTATCCGGCTAAGAAGGGCTATAGGTATATACCACCTGCAATAAAACTCTCTCTGTAACTCCGTACGAGACTCCTGCATTGCTACATTTGGCCCGTTCTTTTATACGGTTGTTCGGTACGGTCTTTAGTGGAAGACTTACGTAAAATGATTGAAGCCCGAAGGCTTCATCTCGAAAGATGTGAACATATCGTAGGATGGTCCACATAAGTTGGACGGCTAAAGTGTCTAACTTAGAGGTCCTTGTCCGAATGCTGAAGAACATCGAGTTAGTGAGAACCATCAAACAGAGTAAGATATCGTACCTCGGTCATATACTGCGCATCGATAAGTACCGCCTGCTGCAAACTATTTTGATGAGGAAAATTGATGGTAAAAGTGGTGTTGGAAGAAGAAAGAAGTCTTGGCTCAAAAATAAAAGGGAGTGGACTGGCATCAAGACCTCTCCAGTAATGGAGAGGCACGTAAAGAAGATCTGGAATAAAGTGAGAAGTCATTCGTTAATTAGGCTGAGTACAGTTTCAAAGGCAAGGATGTTTGGCAATCCTGAATACACATGTTCGTTTTTTGGTACAACTTTTTAATATAAGTCAATAAGAAAACAAAATACTGATATATTTTTCATTCACCACGTCTAAGAGTTCAATTTCAATCTCATTTCGCTAAGAAAAAAATAATTAGGAGAGATAAAGGTGTATTTACACGAGGGAAGTGATTTCTTTTTAAGGTGAGGGAGTACAGATGTACCCTTCTTATTTCAGTGGGGATCTAAATTGGTTTAGTATGGATACGCCTTACGATATACTTACATAAAGAAAAGCTTATCTTTGTTTGACAAAAGGAAATTCTTTATTCGTCAAATTTAATTATGACTATTTAGTAATCTAACATTTTACATTGATATCATTATCTCATTCAATCTATCATTCTTTGATAGCTTTGTAACAGTAATTCCGATCATCATCATCATCAGGTAAGCCCAGCTGTTGTCAAAATACTGTTAAGCTAGTTTTACCCGTGGGTGGCTCCTTAGCACAGGATGCCAGCTAGATTACTGGTACTACAACACAAAATGTTTAAAAATTACTGTGTTTCGGTCTAAAGGGCACCGTAGCTACTGAAATTACTGGGAAAATGAGACTTAACATCTTATGTCCCAAGGTGACGAGCGCAATAGTAGTGCCACTCAGAATTATTGGGTTTTTGAAGAATCCCTAGCGGCATTACATTGTAATGGGCAGGTCGTATCAATTACCATCAGCTGAACATCCTGCTCGTCTCGTCCCTTATTTTCATAAAAAATATCACATACGGAACTTTTAACCATTTTGTAAATAAGTCGAGTATATAATTTCGTTAATCTACCATTGAGTTTTATTTGTTAAATAATAGTTTAAATATTTTAGTGCTGCATTATAAATAAACATTTTTTTTATGTTTTCAACGGCTTCATTTTCAAATTTCAAAAGATCTTCCATATTATTAAATAAATTACTCTAGATGCTGGCTAGAGCAAGCCAAGCAGAATAAACATTTTTTCTGTGTTCCTCATACATTTCTTAATCTAATACATTTTTTAAATACAAAAATACAGTTATACCAATACCAAACGCAAAGCTACAGACGCCGTATTATTGACAAAAATCTAAATAGCCTTATCCATACTAAACAACATTCTCACCGCTATAATGCTTCCAGAATGACAGTTTGATTCACTTAGCTCATGTTACAGTATAAACGCGCCATCAACCATCGTCTACAAGGGTCGTAACGGGGTTTTTGTGCTACTCTTTTGGTTCGAACATTTGTAACATCTTTTAAATGTTTTTACTTGCTTTGTAGAATGCATCTATGATTGATTGTTGGTATGAAGTAAAACCTAATAAGAATAGGATAAGATCAACGTTTTTGAAAACATTGGGTTGGAGTCCTGGGTTAGATTTTTATTATTTTAAAAGTGATACTTTTATACATCGTCTCAAACTTTTTCGTCTGTGTGTTGCATGTCGCGTGACGGTCGGGCGGTGCCCATAGTTCTCATAGTGGATGCAATTGCGTTCGGGTGGAAGAGTAGGTTCGAACCCCACACACTTGATAAAGTTTTTATAGTAAGTTTTTAAAGATAAAGGTTTTTTAATTTTATGAAAATGTAAAGCATAATATATAAATTTGTTTTTTTTTTCTATGCTGATATTAATACCTATGTTACTTTGTGAAAAAAAGTTTCACTTGCATCGTGGTTTCATAAAACCACACAATTGCTTTTTTTCTAATTTAATGATGGTGTTTGATTTTTTTATATTAGAGAGGACATAAGGGCAAAAGGCCCAAGGATCGTGAAGGAGTCGTGAAGCGGCGATCACCCATGGACATCTGTAACAACAGGTGCGAAGAGATGCATTGGCCTGTAAGTTGGGGGTACGTGGGGCAAGCTGCTCGGCTTGCCCCACGTACTGCTCCACTATTAGGTACATGTCCTAATTGTGGATGCCCAGATGGATTCTCCAGGAGTACATAGCCTGGTACCGTGGAGGAGTCTTTCTCGCCGGTTTTAAATGGGAGAGTGGTATTTCTCCGGGAGTGCCGGCGTAATTCGGTTGAGTTCCTGACTCAAACGAACAAATATCAATTAGAATCAAAACCGAGACTCTTTTGAACAAAAAAATGTTACACCTCATTGTTTAGTTCCAATTGTTCATACACGCAAACTATATGAAGATTATAAAAAAATAATAACACAACTCTTATTATAAAAATAACTTTTCTTTCCTATAACAAACACAATAATAATTAAGTGGCCATCTTTAAAGTTTTGATAATGTTATTAATATTTATATATGCGTCTCTTACAGGTGGAAAGTATAGTATGTATCTAGAAGTGTCAATAACCTTTTAAACCAGTTATACTGGCACAGTTCGAGTTTTTTGTATTAGATTTTGATGACGTCTGAAGCAAATAATACTTTCCTTTGAAACTTGGTGTCTAATTCTTAAAATATTTAATAAATGTTATTTTTTTTATGAAAATAAGGGACGAGAAGAGCAGGACGTCCAGCTGATAGTAATTGATACGCCCTACCAATTACAATGCAGTGCCGCTCAGGATTCTTGATTAACCCAAAAATTCTGAGCGGCACTACAACTGCGCTCGTCATCTTGAGACAGAAGACGTTAAGTCTCATTTGCCCAGTAATTTCACTACGGCGCCCTTCACACACAGTAATATTTACACACTACTGCTTTACGGCAGAAAAAGGCGCCGTTGTGGTACCCATAATCTAGCCGGCATCCTGTGCAAAGAAGCCTCCCACTGTTTGAACTACTTATTAAATGCTGTTCCTTGGTATGCACCATTTGATAACACCTTTCCTTTAGCCGTAATACATACATTGTTAAAATCAATAAAAAATCCTTTATTCTGTATACTGGCATGAAAAGCAAGTTCATCTGTTGGTATGTGGTATGCCTGGACTCGGCAAGAATCTTTTTAGAGGATTCTAATACGTGTCATAAAAAAAATTATAGAATAATGAATTTAAAAGTAGACTTATAGAAAGAAGGTTTTATATGAAGTGGAATGAGACAGCAAAACCTCGCTCACAATAATTATAGGATTCAATTCCAGGGTTCAGTCGCAGAATCAGAATTCCCATTACACTTAAAGTAATTAAGTTATAATTTAATAAGCGCGAATCGACCTCGTATCAATGGATGGATGGTTCCGTACCATCATACAAGACTATGTACTATATAAATATTTAAAAGAAATATCGTTTAAGATTTTTACGGCGGCCATTTTGAATTTAAGATTCCTGCTTTGTGAGCTATACATCTTTTGGCGGGTAAGGGAAACAATTATCAGAGTGAATTTTTATGATGTGTACGCACACCGTCACGCAAATTCAACACCCTGACGTTAGCTGGTCAACTAGACCATTTGTATCATACTTCAGCTACCAAGCCTCTTGTAAGTCATATGTCTACTGAACCACTACCAATAGACGTGAATGAAATAAATATCAATCGTAGATAATTTATAGATAGTCTCTTTGTATTTAGAGATATATTTTTCTAGATAGAGTCTCTTGCTGTTAGACAACAGATAAAAATAGGCCAAGAATATTAGTTAATTTGCGTAAGAATCTACGTCATACACTCGCGATTTGTATGACACTTTGTGTTAGTGTGCGTGAATTGCTCAAAATAGAGGTTAGTTCTAAAATCTCTTTTTTTCGACTTTTTCACAGCTGTCATAGTCTATCTAGACGTATAAATGATCTAATATTTCAATTTATATACAAGTTTAAAAATAAAAAAATAATTTCTTTATAATTGTATTAAAATAATTCATTGATATTTAATTTCACGTTATTTAACTAAATTATGCGGTATAATAATATTTTCATTGGTTGTTTTTAATACCTTCTTTATTACAATATTGTATTTTCTACAAACGTAAAATAGCACGATGAATAATTTTTTTTGAGGATTTTTGTTTTATTACGCCAAGGAAGAATAAATTCTTGCGTGCATATATATACGGAGACGAACACTTTTATAGTTGTTTTTATAGCTCTGTGAACGGCTAGATCACTTGGCGTTGCGTAGAGACGTCGCTTCATTGTGTGTATTCTACCGCATTTATCACGGGGAGCGTTCCGAAGAAATGTTTAACCTGATTCCTGCTGTCTAATTCCACCTTCGCATGACACGCCACAAGTTAGGGTATCATCCCCACTATCTGGATGTGTGGCAGTCCTTCACAGTGCGGTTTTTAATGAGCTTTCTTCCACGTACTACAAGGCTGTGGAATGAGCTTCCTTGTGCGGTGTTTCCGGGACGATACGACATGGGTACATTCAAAAAAAGCGCGTACACCTTCCTTAAAGGCCGGCAACGCTCCTGTGATTCCTCTGGTTTTGCAAGAGATTGTGGGCGGCGGTGATCACTTAACAACAGGTGACCCATACGCTCGTTTGTCCTCCTATTCCATAAAAAAAATTGCTGCAGTAGGAATATTAAGTAGGTTTAATGATACTACTGGAGGACCAGTGGCGGATGGACATTGGGGTCTTTTAGTTGTAGGGTCCCGTGGGATATCTTAGGTTACAGGACTCTGGTCACTAGCGTTTTCCTTCTTTGCTACTTCGCAAAATAACAAATAAATAAATAAATTATTATTGTATAATGAGAAATTAATAATTTAACATTCATTTCACGGCTCATTAATTATTCATAGACACGGCCAATTATGTGCACTAAATTGGTTTTCTACTAACAATTAATATCATAGTTTCTATTCATATGTATGTTTAATAAATCTACTAGTTTAGATAAATATGAAATTAATATATTTGTTACAAGCTCAATATGGATTTTGTTTGAAATATGGATCATAGTTTTAAAATAAATTGAGCTTTGGATATTTGTCTCAGTAAATGGTATGTCGCTGGACCTAAATCTGAAGTTCATTCAAATCAAAAACGTCGAAAAAAATTGGGGTAGACAGTTAACCTCTATTTTGAGCAATGTACAATAACACAAAGTGTCATACAAATTCCGATTTAGCTTGTCACGCACAATAAAGTAATAAACCTGGCCTTTTTTAATCGGTTGTCTAGCAGCAAGAGGCTCTATACAGTAGTATATAGAGCATAAATTATCTAAGCTATTTCTATGAATATGTGTTTATAATTATTTGTGTAATGAAAGTTGCGCCTTATTTCATCTTGACAAAATTGATTTTACTTTACACCTATGTATCTCTTATGAATATGAAGTGAAAGTATGCGGCAAAGACTTACTCAGTATTTTTGCAAGTCCAACAACCGGCTCGTTGGTCTAGGGGTATGATTCTCGCTTTGGGTGCGAGAGGTCCCGGGTTCAAATCCCGGACGAGCCCTATTACTTTTGATGTTTTTTTTTACATTTATTTTAGGAATCAGAAACAAAATCTTAATTACTTAGTAATAATGTTGCGAAAAGTGATGGTAAGTTAAATACAAATTTAACTTAATATAGTCTTATGGAAAACTAATAGAATAATAATAATAACTTTATTTCCCAAACATTACAATAATTAATAATAGTTAGTAGTTACAAGTTACAAATTACAAATAGTTCTAAATTATATTATTAATTATTTACATACAAAACAGGGACCAAAGACAGCTAAACTAGTATGAACTGTTTCAGTTGTCAGAGACTTCTCGGTAGAAGACATCATTACCCGCATAGTCAATCAAATTATCAAAATCAGATAAAATAAAATAAAAGTATAACTTCTAAGAATATGTGTGTGTGTGTGTGTGTGTGTGTGTTCGTGTGTGTGTTCGTGTGTGTGTGTGTGTGTGAGTGTGTGTGTGTTTAGATATGTTATTATGATTTGTTTATATTTATTAAGTTGTTTTATTGTGTAACTCCTTGGTATCATGGAAGTTCAGCCCATGGAGCCAGTTTTTGGTTGTTTTTTTTTTGCATTGTAATAAAGTCTGTGGGTATATGTTTAGTCTTAGAATAAGCAAGCTGTCGTTTGGTTAACATTAGGTGCAGAACAGACAACTGCTGGGCTCGATGTGCTATAAGTGGACCAGACACAGATACTCAAAAAACGTGTGTAGGCCCTAAGACTATGTGGAGCAACGAGATATGTATAATAGCTGGCAGCATTTGATTGAGAGGAGTCGGAGATCAGGCTCAGGAACACAGGTACACAATTTTCTAGAAACTGTGATAATCATTGTACAACAAACAACGACTTCAAGATCTAAAGGTGCCTCTATTTGCCGGTCGAGAGTAGGGTTGAAGTTTTAATTCAGTTTTTAATTTCAAGTACTGCTTTTAAGCAAGGTTGGCCGCCATATTTAGCTCTGGTTCCCGAGAGGGAGCATGGGTTCGAGCCCCAAACTTGGCTCTTCGGTATTACATGTTTTTTTGTATTATAATATTATATTTTTTGAATAAGTAAAGCATAACATATATTTATTTGTTTTTGAGGTAAAACTTCTTTACGCACGCTTGACTTGGGGGGTAAGCTGGTGAATGCGTGAAGAGAGCGTTACACAATGTGTGATCAGGCGAGGCGAACGGAAATATGAGAAGAGTTATATAATTTTTTTAAATTTATTTAGAATAAATATTTTTTTTTATTTTTTTTGACATAGTTGTTTTTAAATTTTGGCCGTTGAAGTTACACTTCTACTATGTGTTTGTGCATAATATATAAGATTTTTTCGTAAATTCACTACGTTCTTTAAAATAAAATTTCACTTATGTACATATCTACCAATTTTTCTTTGTTTTATATTATTTGTTAAGCCGAGTAAAACACATTTACATTTTTTTATATACTCGTATAGTTTTATTCTTTTCATTGCCAATGTTTTTGGTAGGTATATTTAATTCTCGAAGTCGGCTTCTACTGAGTCTAGAGAATACCAGCGTTGAGAAGTAAAATTCCCAACATACTGCTGACTATATTTGACCATTTTGGTTGTTTAATGTCCATGTTATTATTAGATTACCAGTGGGGGAGGCTCCTTTGCACCGGATGCCGGCTAGATTATGGGTACCACAACGGCACCTATTTCTGCCGTGAAGCAGTAATGTGTAAGCATTTGTGTGTTTCGGTCTGAAGGGCGCCGTAGCTAGTGAAATTCCAAATGAGACTTGACATCTTATATCACAATGTGACTAGCGCAGTTGTAGTGCCGCTTAGAATTTTTGGGTTTTTCAATAATCTTGAGCGGCACTGCATTGTAATGGGCAGGTCGTATCAATTACCATCAGCTAAACGTCCTGCTCGTCTCGTCCCTTAATTTCATAAAAAAATATAAGATTTCTATAAACTTTTTGAGCCAAATAAACCTCTTAATTATTATTATTATTAAATAAAAAAAACAATTTTGTGGTTATACGACACAACGATTATGATAATTACATTTTATTAAAATACCAAGAAATAATATACTTTGAAACAAACAGAACATTGATATATTTAAACGAAAATTGGTAGATATGTCTATAGTTGTGTGGCGTTTTGGCCGCAAGCAAGGCAACCATGGATTGGTTAATCCCTGAGCCGTGAAATCCTTTGGCTCAAATCGCTTAAGCGCTTTGCAACGCCTCAACACATCGGTCAAAGCTAGGTGTTGCACTTTTTGTGACGAAATTAAATTCCTTGTTCACCCTTCGGACTCAACACGCCACTGTTTTGTCGTGATACGCAATTTATTCGAGTCAGTTTGTTTCCATACTTCTTTTTGTCTTCGGTTTTCATTCAGAGGTTTTTTAGACATATAGGCATTAATATTCTTAATTTTATACATCTAAGTATAGAAAATTAAAGTTTTTTTAAACGAATTTTTATTCCTATGTCCTCGTTACTAAAAATTTAAAAATAATAATTTAAACCTGATAAGAATATATCGTTGGATGAGGCCTTTTTCCAGCAGTGGACGTCTTACGGCTGATGATGATGATGAAGGAAATATCATTATAGTGACCCATACTCTCTTATAATACCAGAGGAATCACAAGAGCGTCGCTGAACTTAAAAAGGGACGAATAAACGTACAAATGAATTAGCACCCAAATGCTTATAGCAGTATACCTGTAGCTATACAGCTGACGTATAGTGCAAAATTAGTGCTGTGTATATCTTATAAGTGAAGTTGAATGGATTTAGTGAAAAGTTCAATGTGTGTCAATACACACAGCACACGGCAGTTGTAGAGACTGCCGATGGAAGTTAGAACTTTGAGCATTAAATTATTAATTTCACACTACTACAATTGTGTAGTAGTGTGAAATTAATAATTGTTTTTGAACATTATGAAATTTCAAATTTTAATGCTCAAAGTTCTCACTTCCATCGGCAGTCTCTACAACTGCCATTTTTTTGTGATAAAGGAGGACATATGAACATAAGGGTCACCTGATGGTAAGTGATCACCGCAGCCTGTACTGTCTTGTAACACCAGAGGAATCACAAGAGCGTTGCCTCTGGTGCTGCGGAGAATATGGGCGGCGGTGATCACTTAAGGCGACACTAAATGCCAGCGACCTTGAGCGATATGAGTTCACGGCTGCCGGCCCGCCATCTATGTAACAAAGCAAATATTTACAAAATTCTTGCGTGGAAAACAGTTTATATGCTTACAATCCTCGTTATTAACTACTAATCTGAATAAATGAACCTACACAAAAAAGTACAAACTATAAGAATAACTTTTCTGAGAGTCACGCCTTGCCAAAAAACTTGTTGAACATCAAAGAAATGTGGTTGTTCAAAAAGGCTCGGCAGTGTTAACTATAACCAACAGCAAGCATTAGCAACCTACAAATAAGACTTAAGGAGATGTGTAACAGGATTAAGTAGTGTTCATAGCTCGAAATGCTATACTTTCACCACAAAACTTGTCTAAAAACACCATGTTTGCGTGTTTTCTGCTTACTCTTCGCCTTAACACCAGGAACCCGTACGCTCGTTTGTCCTCCTTTTCCATAAAAAAAAAGAAAACCGAAGACACGTTGGTACGTGGCGGGCGAGGATCGAACCGAAGGCTTCGTGGTGAGAGTCAACAGTTCAACGCAATCAAGCTTAAAAATGTAATATTTAACGCATTCGCTTGTTATATTTTAGCATCAGAAAAAAAAAAGAATAAAGTAAACAATTCCGTGTTTAATACAAATTATTGTTACCGCACGTAATTAAATCAATCAACTAATAAAAGGCATTTAATTTCTCAGAATTGATTCAGTTACAATTCTTTTTCATGTCATTTCTAATATACTAGATACTACAACCGCTTAGGAAACAAATGGCGCACTGAGAGAGAAGAAGCGGCGCAAGAAACACTCCAGCATTCTTATTTTTGCGCTCCTTTTAATGAAATATACAATATTGTTATTCGAATTTGAATTTGTACTGACATTGCAATAAAATAATCATAATCAAGTCCCAGGCTGTCAGATCACTTAGATATTCAGCTGTGGTGTAGGATTTACGACATTTTTTAATAAAACTTTTGAATTTATTTATAGATAATGCCTGAAATGTGGCTGGGACTTAATTATAAAAGTGTATACATTTACCCTTAAAGATATTATGTATCTTATGAAGTACGTTTTGGTTATGGTTCGTATATCTATATATCTTATTATGTCTATTGCAGTGAGCTGACGTATCTCAAGTGGTTGAAGAATTGGACTTCCCAAAGAGATGCTACGTTTAAAGGGCCACATTCAGAGAGAATGTGTAACGGGGTTTCATCTGCACTATTACAGAATCTACACGCTCTGCAATCTCTGAGACCTAAGATTGAGAGGTTTTTGTTTAATTTACAGTGCCCCGTTAATGGCGGTGACGCGTCGCAGGTCGTTCCCTTCCCTAAAATATGATCGAGGGAGGCGATGGCTGGTCCATGCGTCATGCTCGTGAACGGGTGCTACTTATGGTGGATGATCTTGTTACCGGGAGGTCTGCTTGATGTGTTATTTTATTATTATTATTTAAAGTTAAAGTTATTATATATTTTATTTTATGAAATGCTCACATAATCTCACTCATTAGCTCAACCCTATACGAAGTAGCGGTAAATTCAATAAGAAACAATATATATTTTTTTTTTGAAATTCATAAGTGTTATTTCCGTGACCTACATGAATAAATTGTGTTTAATATGCATAAGTTTTCTCTACTTAGCCCTAGTGCCTCATTCGCAGCCTTTTTGTTGAAGGCTTGGATTAGGGTTTTGGAATGGGTTAAGCCCTAATCTTATGAAGCATACTAGAATTAGTTACAAGCGATCCCTAATGAGTGAAAGATACGATTTGCAAGTCGTGGGACCGGTTCTCCGGATCCCGAGTAGTCTAATTCAATCCGTAACAACTCTACGCATGGCATACTAGTAATTGTATTAAGTTAATGTTAGATTTATATTTTGTCTTCTCTGTCTGTTACACTAGCTGCCCGGAGGGATTTATTTCTGTCAAAATTTAATAGGAAAAATTAAATTAATATTATAATCAATATGTTATGTTTTTTTTAAATGATAACCCTCACTTGGGACTCGAACCCACGAACTCCGACGTTCCGTGCCGATGCTCTAACCAACTGAGCCAACCGTTCGAGTAACGTATCGTTAGAAAATCTTGTTTGCTTTGTTCAACTCTCAGGTTGTGGCAGTTGGCTAGAGCACCGGCACGGAACGCGGTAGGTCGTGGGTTCGAGTCCCATATCGTTCATAAAATTTTGTTTTTCAAATTTTATTTGTGTAAATATTATAATGTAATTTGCGAGTGATCCCGTTATTTATATCTCAACAATGAACAACAATTACATATAAAAACATGTCTCATATACTGCAATACTTTATAAACCTGATGATGCTCATTCTAATTCTTTCCTGGCCGGTACCGCCGCAACTGCTGAATTTCAAAAGTTTTCTTCTATTTTTATATTTACCACCACTTTGGAACAGGATGATCTTGACTGAGAAGAAGTGGCGAGGAACTCATTGCCACTCTTTAAAGCAACATTTACGGCTTCATCGTTTTAGAAATGTAAAGTGTATATGTAAGTATGATGCAACAAAAATACTCAACTAAATGTATAATTAATACGTAATTAAAAGCATTTAAATAGCGATAGTAAAAAATATAATAACTTTATTTTAAAAACACGAAACAGAGTTTCTGGTAACGGGATCATCCTGCCACCACAAGTAGCGCCGTTTCACGTGCATTAAGTATGGACTAGCCATCGCCTCCCTCGCATATATGGAAATGGCTTCAATAAGAGAAGATCGATTAATGCCCTATCGAAATATCGATAGATTTTTATACCTAACTAGCTGACCAGGCAAACGTTGTTTTGCCATAAAAAAATGTATGTAAACCTTCCTTGAGCTTCAACGAATCTATTACAAAAGATTTCATTGAGCCATCGCCTCCCTCGCATATATGGAAATAGCTTCAATAAGAGTAGATCGATTAATGCCCTATCGAAATATCGATAGATTTTTATACCTAACTAGCTGACCAGGCAAACGTTGTTTTGCCATAAAAAAATATATATGTAAACCTTCCTTGAGCTTCATCGAATCTATTACAAAAGATTTCATTGAGATCGGTCGAATACTTTAGGAGTTGTTAGATAGATTTCTTGTCATTACTCCTTAGTTTTTTAAATTACATTTTATGTCAATGGACTCTGTTGCCGATAATGATCAATCTTTGCAAAGATATGTATCACAAAAAATGAAAGGAAATACGAAAATTTTTTGTTTTATTATTTTTACACGGAAGAAAACTCACCTCCTCTTCTAACTTCCAGGATAAATCCGGGAAAAAAAAAGAGAGACGTATAAAGTTATGCTTTGGAGTAAACGGAAACCATTTTTAACAACTTATTGGTTAGGTAAAAGTGAGATATGAAACGCAATTTGTAATTTTCTTCTATTTGCTTTCATTTTTAGTAATACATAATATCTTTCCAAAGTTTGTTCTGGTCGACTTCCGTGAAAAGTTCAAGAAATTTAAAAAAACTAAATATTATGCAGTTGTTTGTTTCTTTCACGAGTTTTCTCTAAGTCATGTAGTTTCCGACTTGGCCATCACCGCCCTTCTCAAAAAACCATCCTGTATAGTTCTAGATTTTAGGTAATTTAAGTATAAGTACAAGATAGTGATAATTAAGACAAACTTATTAATAATTATAGAGATGTGCGGTAAGTTAGTTTTTTAGTTTTTAACTTGAGTCCAAAAAGGTAACCATTTCTTTAACAGACGCAGAGAGTCGATTGTACTTGGAACATCAGTGGGAGTAATGTGTAAGCATTACTGTGTTAAGGTCTAAAGGGCGCCGTAGCTAGCGAAATTACTGGGCAAATGAGATTTAATATCTTATGTCTCAAGGTGACGAGCATAGTTGTAGTGCCGCTCAGAATTTTGGGGTTTTTCAAGAATCCTGAGCGGCACTGTATTGTAATGTGCAGGGCTATCCATCAGCTTAACTTCCTGCTCGTCTCGTCCCATATTTTCATAAAAAAAACATATTATATGTAATGGAGAGAATTTCAGGGCTCTACTGCCAGGAATGCTGAAGTTTATTTCACTCTTAAGTTAGCTGCATGCAATGTCTCCAGACAAGAGCTTGAAAACTATCTTCATTTCTTTTCATTTTAGTTTAATATGTATGTTTCATAATTAAAATGTTGAATGTACCTAATTAGATTAACCAACCTAGAATTAGTATGTAAGTGCAAACCAATTGTTAATGTTAAGTTGAGTTATTGTTGGTACATCTTAAATAAAAAAATAAACAAAAAAATATGTAGCTTAGACATCTTTCATTTCTGTAGATTAAGTATGTTATTTATAACAGTTGTGAGTAGTGGTTATTGTTATTTTAAAAAGTAAAAATATTTGATATCATTATATTATATTAATAAATAAATATTGAATTAAGAGGAAATAACAAAATGATTGCTACGTTTTAATTGCACTATTTTTGTCCAGTTATGACTTCATTGTGTAAAAAGATTTGTTAGAAATTATACTTAAATTTTCGAAACAATTTTGCATCTGATACAAGACAAAATCATATTTGGTCAATCCTCTTTTAATTTAATTTTACTACCTAAGGTATTATAGTATGAAATTATTTTTCTCTTTTGTTGGAGCCATTTTTATTTTAAAGTGATAATAATAAATGACGACCTGTATACCGAGTGGTGGCCTACCTACTAAGCTAGACGTCCCGGGTTCGAATCCCGGTAGGTGCAAGCATTTATATGATGAATATGGATGTTTGTTTCCGAGTCATGGATGGTTATATGTCAGTATGTATGTATGTATTGTACGTTTTACAGTAATCGTTTAATCGTGTTGAAACCGTGTAAATATACATTTTCAAGTCTCGTAACTGATACACAAAACAGTAGCTATTTGAGGACATTTTTTTCACACATACAATATGTTATGGAGAAGGTAATTTATCACTTGTCACCAATCACACAAGGGTCCATCTTGTGGTGACGTCATTTGTCAGCTGCGGATGCGGTTTTCACTGTCCCGTCTGTCCCCCTGGTCCCCCCTACCGCACGTGACACCCGACCCCCTTCAGGTTACGCATAAATATTACTGGCGTTATAATCGCCTACATTTTATGCTTTATAATTTCGTGATACATTTCTATGTAATGTGTTTGAACATGAAGGTTTGATAATAAGTATAATATTATGTCATTTAAGTTCCTCAGTTTTAAATAGTAAATATATTTTATTTTATTTCTTAGGGACAACAAACAGTTCACACAATACATTTTACAATTTCAAAGTAAAGTAGATATAAATTAATGTTAGTGAGAACCCACACCGTTATCCACAGGTTAATTTTATAGTTACTAGTATCCTACATGATGTTTAACATTAATTAAAGTAATATGTACAAACATAAAGAGGAAAGAAATATAAAATAAGATCAGTCTCGTGCCAGATTTTGGCGAGACAACACGTCCTGAGGATGCCTCGTGTAGAGGCGAAACACGTGTCGAATTGTTTTAAAGACAAATATTGGCGGAATTAACACTAAAGAAAACTTAAATAATTTGTATAATTATGGATTCCCGCATAGTAACGCCTAATTCAATAAATTTTCATTAAATAAGATGTCTTAAAACTAAGTTATTTACAAAATTTACCTTATATTTAAACAAAAGAGTTACCTAATGAGATTTTATATATATATATATAAAAAAATATGTATATATATCAATCCTGTTCACTTAAAATATCATTTACTTGCTTTTTAAATTTTGGTTTTGTTGAAAAGAAAATGTCAAGGTCATTAAAAAGTCTATCATGTGTGTCGACCAATCTGTGTAGTGGGGCGCGACCGACAGCGTGCGTGCGGTAGCGCGGCGTGTGAAATAGCCGCTGCGTGCGCACCGCCCGCCTATATGCTATGCGTGGAACTGCATAAGTAAATTTATTGTTTAGTTCTATGCAATCATATATATTGTGACAAATATTGTACAATGTCATTGCACCCAAAAGAGTACGCCGATTGCGTAAGCTAAGAAGTTTATAAATTTCAAGCAATTGACTGTACGTTCGTTTCGTACGCCCATATTGGAAATCAATTCTACTAAGGAATTTACTTTGTAGGATACAAGGATACTCCAAAGTGTCAGCATATTTATTAAATAAGGGGTTCCATACTGGTGTGGCATACTCTACTTGGGAGCGTATAAGTGTTGTGTACAATATTAAAAATATTGAGGGACGCTTAAAGTCACTGCATGACCTCATGACGAAGCCGAATAATCTGAGCGCTTTATCTCTGATGGTACTTATGTGTTGATCTAGATGCAGTTTCGAGTCTAATAGAACTCCTAAGTCCTTAATTCATAAAACGGGCTTAACTATAGAGTCAGATAGTTTGTAATTATTTGTTATAACGTTTTTATTTTTTGAAAAAGAGATGGAATAGCATTTGTCAAAATTAATTTTCAATTTATTACGATGGCAGAAAGTGATAAATCTATTTGGGTCCTGCTGAAGTAGGTCGACATCAGACTCATTGCTAATACTTCTATAAATTTTTAGGTCATCGGCGTACATTAAGAACTGTGAGTTCTGGAAACAATTTTTTATGTCATTAATATATATAACGAACAATAAAGGACCTAAATTGGATCCCTGTGGGACCCCAGAAGTTGTGTTTACTATGATATCTGATTTATAACCATATACATATATAATAATAAATAATAAATATAACCATATACATATATAATAATAAATTTAAAATAAAGAACGCAGAAGTAACGCGCGGCGGCTTAAGACTGCCATGGGTGCCACGCGCTTTGTGGCAGCTTAGCCACTGACAGTATTGTGAAACTCAAATGGCAGTGGGCACGGCACATAGTTCGACGGACAGATGGCTGGTGGGGCAGTAAAGTCCTCGACCACGTACCGGAAGACGCAGTGTTGGTAGGCCCTCCACAAGATGGACCGAGGATCTGGTCAAGATCGCCGGAATGGGTTGGATGAGGGCAGCGCAGAACCGATCGTCATGGAGATCTTTGGGGAGGCCTTTGTCCAGCAGTGGACGTCTTCCAGCTGATGATGATGCAGGTTCAATTTCAGTTGGGAACACAGCATAATATGTTCCGGCTAGTAGGTTATGTTTGGTTAGTATATTCTAAGATAAAATTTGATTAAATAATCAGCCTTTGTTTTTGAATCTACCACTCAAAAATTATGTACAAAATCAACTAGGTAAATATTAGTCACAAAACAAATGCTTTGCAATAAAAGCGTCATCCACTTATTGTACAAGATATAACTTAATCCGTTTAAAACTAATCCACAAGTTCAAATTTTATAGTTCTTCTACTAAGTATTAAAGTTTCTTCAAGTGCTCTCTAAGATAAATTCAGCAAGTCCTCTAAACGTGTGTGCAGAAACTTGGTGCGTTGAATTTCTTAACTCATCGTAATTGGTTAATATTATGTGCCAGAGTTGGTTCATGTGACCATGATGTAAGTATTTATTGGGATATATTTTCCCTTTAATTTACAGACGAGCATTGCTCGCATTTATTTAGTCAATTTATTATGCACATATGTGATTTGTTGATTTTGCGTTAAAGTGGTTTTCATAACCTTTTTCCAAAGTATAAAATACGGGTCATAGCCGAATAAAAAATGCTATAATGGTCTATTGTTAATGCTGCATGCATTTCAATATGTCAATCTTAAACTCGTTATCCATAAAGTAAAGAAAACGCGTTTTTGTTACATTGAATAGAAATAACAACATAAAAATACCAAAACGTAATTCTAAACATCGTTTGAAAAAAGAAATCTCCTAAATGTCTCTCTCGGTTATTGAAATGTCAAAAACAGGAATGCGTTGAAGGTATAATCACTGATCGCTATTTTAGGATTCCGATTATATATAAAAACCAGTCGTAAATCATTAATTTTCGTAAAAGAAATTAGTAAAATTATATTTGTTTATAATAAAATCCAATTGATACATATGAGATTATTATGATAAAATTAAGAAATATATGCTCCAGTAGAAGCAGAGGAAAATACTGACGCTTCAATTGAAGCAATTGAGCAATAGAAGAATTTTCTAATTTGTATATTTCACACTATTTTCTATCATTATTGTAAAATTTATTGATTTATTTATAATAATATTTATTATTTAATGTCATCATCTTCTCAACTTGTAACTACTGGACGTTAGAGCTATTTTAATTCAAATTCAAATTCAAAATAGGATGTGACATCACTTATAGAAAGTCAAAAAACTACCACCGATTCCAAAATGAATGCCTCAGACCTGAGAAGAACGGGCGCAACAAACTCAGCGGGCTTTTTTTTTTCATCGAATTTTGTTCAAATAATGCTATTTTAATATTTCCTTCAAATCTAATAATTTTGTATCAGTAAGTAAATAAATACTGATGTCTTTTTTTCACGTTTTTCATGAAGTTTTTATATATTGAAGATTTGAACATTAGAAATAAATTATTATTGTGGATATTCTAACTTGTGGTCATCCTATCAGTTGCACGTGGACGAAGAAGCTGCGTTAAATAGTTCTTACACCTTCAAGTGTCTCAATAAAAGCTCTTTAAACTGTAGGCAACTTTATTACTCAGAAATGCAAAGCATATTATTATTATTATAACAACTATCTGTAACCATAAGGCTGGTTACAGATAGTTGTTATATCTAATATATAAAATTCTCGTGTCATGGTGTTAAACATTGAACTCCGCCGACACGGCTTGACCGATTCTCATGAAATTTTGAGTGCATATGAGGTCTGAGAATCGGACAACATCTATTTTTCATGCCCCTTAATGTTAAGGATGGTCCACGAGAATTTTTATTTTTTATTTTTTTGACTTTTTTTTTAATTTTTTTGGTTATGAGTCAGCATTAAAAAATACATACAAAGTCAAATTTTCACCCATCTACGATCAACAGTTACTTTTGTATCGCGATTTTAATATCGGCAATACAACGTTTGCTGGGTCAGCTAGTTTTTTTTTTATGATAATAAGGGACGAGACGAGCAGGACGTTCAGCTGATGGTAATTGATACGCCATGTCCATTACAATGCAGTGCCGCTCAGGATTAACAAAAAACCCAAAAATTCTGAGCGGCACTACAATTGCGTTATTATATACAAATATCGAACCCCAGTATAACACCCATAATCTAGCCGGCATCCTGTGCAAAGGAGCCACTGATGTTCTATTATTAATGTAACAGTAATAATAGATCCTACTGTTCTCCATTAGAGATGTTCTTCTCCCACACACGCTTCGTTTGTCTTTACGCTAGTGTATTGTAAATCTATGCTGCTGTCAAACAAGAGCTCCACAATAGCATTCAATTCAGTAGGTAACGAATTTCATGAAATCGTTAATAGACGAGCGCCAAAGTGAATCCCAGGATGGAGTTATTTGAATGGAGTTAACCCTCTGCCTGGCGTGATGGAACGATGATTGATTTCTGTTTGCATTGAGGGCAGATCGCAATTTAATATCTTATTGTTAATCGTAGGACTGTTGATTCAGCAAAATCATTTACGCACTGTGCTAGTGCAAAGATACGCTTTATTTTATTAGATTACAAAACTGCATTTGGTCCAAATCTAAAATCCAGATGGGAGTTTATTTTTAAACTATTTGTGCTAAATTTAGCTTAATGTTAATTTAAGTAATGAAACTTAAGTAATAGTAGGATATTAAAAAAAATGTCAAGTCGAATTAAAACAAAAAAAATATGTAAGGTAAGAAATGTTTTGGATAATTGGATTTGGAGATAGGAAACGCAGTGTAATAAGTAAAAATAACTGGTAAAAATAAAATATCAGAATTGAATTAGGCATGAAATAAATATAATTTGTTTAATTATGACCAACTGACTTATCTTAAATCTTATATATATATATATGTTTCTTATAGTCATAAGCAAGGGAGAGGGCAAAAGACCACGCGGACGATCACCCAGCAGCTGGTCGGACCATATCAAGACACTCACTGGCCTACCACTTACGACCGCAATAAGGAAAGCCGAGGACCGAAAGGAGTGGAGTGGAAGGTTTTAGTGACCAACGTACCAATAATTTTGAAGTACAGATACAACCTTCAGAAATGAAGAATGCTACCAAGAAGAAGATGGAGATATTATGTTTATAAACCAATTTAAATTTTCAGTTAAAAATTTAGTTCGTAAATAATTTTATTTATATCGCACAGGCAGTAAACTGTCACGAAATTTTCATTGTTAATTATTATAAACGCTTCGATTGTTTTGTTTAGGTTCAAGTCGAAATTGAGTTCCCGGTCCCAAAATATAGATATTGTTTGAGTTTATACTTTTCTGCTATCGACTTTTAAATTGTATTCTTAAGATGAATATTCTTGTACAAAATTTCGTATATTTGTTGGCAGGATGACTGGTTTTCCTCATTTACGGCCGTTCCCAATATAATATCTACAGATAGAGATCAATTAATACCTTATACTGTGAGTAAGTAGCTGTCAATAATCTGAAGCTGTCCCGATATACCCGATAAGTCATTCTTATCGCCTTATATTGGGACGCGTGAATTGCAATTTCCATACAAACTTCTATCGCTGGTAAGCTACGTCCTCCCATTGACAGACAGCGTGTACGGATAAGGTGAGTTACCGCCGATAAGTTTATTGGGACAGCAAAGTCAACGATACTTAAGATTTTTATCTCAAGTAGGCCACAACCGGAGATAGACTGAATATTAGGAACAGCCGTTCGACAGACTAGCGAAACACTGAGAAAAAAGCGATTCATTCGATTGCGTGAAACGTGCAGTAATTAACAGATTGACAGATGACGGCTATAATTTTGTAAAAAATGCAGATAGCCGAAATCCACTACGGTTTTAAGCCACTGTTCGCTTTCAAACTTACTACTACTATTTCAAATTTATGTTAAATCACTGCACGTTTCATACTAAACTTAATTTCAATTTTTACTTAGGCAGTCCCGTCTAACGTAGTATTTACATCCTCTTTGCATTTAGATATATCTTGGTTATGATCTTTGGTCTTTTGATATATGGTCGTTTTCAATAACCTTTCAATCTTTAGTTTAACTTACTAGAGGTCGACAAAGCTATCCTTTTACGGTTACTTACATTTCAATAACCTATCGACATAAAGCATTGGACTATAACTATAGTCATTAAACTTACTTAACAAGTGTATGTACAAATATGTGCTGATAAAATTTATCGACATTTTGCCAATCGACTTTTGCCAAAGATATTGACATCATGGGTGTGGTACCTACCAGAACATCCATATATTTAAAAAAGATAAAGAAAATACACAACGGTTTGTTCTTCAAATAGTTTCCATAACGCTCTAATATGGCTCGACCAGCTTGGACGCGTCATGACCTCTGGTGTATGTGAGGTGTCTAGTTTGGTAGCGCACCACCAGTAGCGCGAGCTTGGGGTGCATAAGCTGTCCTCGTGAAATGTAGCCCTTATCAAAATGATGATCAAGTTCGCATTTTACAGGCTTGTCAATTATTGACGACCCATACAGCCGAATGGTTAGTGACCCTGACTACTAAGCTAGACGTCCCGGGTTCGAATCCCGGTAGCATTTATATGATGAATGTGGATGTTTGTTTCCGAGTCATGGATGTTTATATGTATTTATGTATGTTTAAGTAAGTATATTGTATTAAATATATCTTTTTCTTGTACCCATAGCACAGGCTATGCCTAGTTTGCGCCAAGATAATTTGGGTAAAAAAAAATTTCAAATAAATAAATTATATCATTAATATATAAAATTTTATTTTCCCATCTGAAATAAGTAAGAATTGCCTGCTTTTGAAACTGACCCAAAAACACCAAATAATTCTGTTCAATCACATGAACACTAATGGGTTTCACCATGTGGGAATAAATTATACTAGCAAACTTTGCTATTAATTCTAATGTGATTTGAAACCAATGTTGAATGAATATAGGCTCAATGGGAAGGTTCTGGGACACACTGTTACATCAATTAAAATATGCGTCATGAAAATTATTTATATAACTATAGTATTTACTTAACTACAGTATGTTTAGTTTTAGAATTTCTAAATATGTGTTATTTAAGGATAATTGTTGTGGTTCTGAGAAAATAACATTTTTTTTTTTAAATTTATTTAATATAAATAAAAAAAAAACACAGTGACAGTTGCAATATTTTGATAATACTATTAAAAAGCTCATGCATTTTGTCCCTAGGGTACAAGGGCCACAAATAGATAAACATATATACAAACACTGATTAATAAGCAATATAATATTATTGCATCCAAAAAAAAACATACTTTTACCAGCTGGATTTTCATACTAAAATAGCTGAGACTATTGAATCTTACAAAATTTTCTTTTAATATTTAGATAAAAAGAAGGAAAAGGTATTTGATGAAGCTATAATAAAATAAAACATTAAAACCGCACGTTTAGAATTTTCTGGGAATTTGTTCTAAGCATAAACATGATACATCAATATACATATAAAATACATCAATATAAAGATAATTAATAAAACTGTAGAGATTTTGCGTCAATCGAAACCGTATGTCTCAAAACTAAGAGAAATAATCACATTAGTGTAATTGCAATGCAAGGCGGAAAGTTTGTCCATTACGGGGTTATTGATGGGTTTTAAATTGCATGCAACCCATGGGACAATCCTTGCTGACACCAGAGGGGTGAGGAATGCGGTGTGATTCTTATGTTACTGTTTTTTTTTATTAGCTGACATATACATTGGTTTTACTCGATGACTGGCTTATAACAATAATGACATGCTCCTAGATATTAATACTTTCTTCTAGAATTTCTCATTTAAGCTTCTGAGATAGAAGTTTGAGTGGTATGTGGTAGTGCCTTTACATCAAATGGGTACATAACTTATTATTATGATAATTAAAAAAAATGTTTTCGTTAGATTTTGCAAGTTATAAGCGATTTACTACTTAAATGATAAAAAATCTTGAGTATGAACTTATCTTAAGAGTTAAGGCTTTTTAGGTTCAATTACTTTTTTATGTATTTTAGGTTACCTGAATCGAAGGTGGATAAAATGATGATGATGTTGATGGAAGTGTTGTAAACGATCCACCACTGAGCCTCGACAAGAGAACAAGGATATAACGAAAAGGGTTTGCAGATGAAACCCCGTTACAAATTCTCTGTGAATGTGGTCCTTTAATGCGTAAACGTAGCATCTCTTTGGTAAATCCAATTCTTCAATAATTTGAGAAACGTCAGCTCATTGCAAAAGATATAAAAAGAATCAATCTTAGAAGTGAGCTAAGAGTGACTATCACAATAGATCACATTGATTACTGCGACCAACAGGACTGCACTGAACTGTACCAAAGCTACTTTACATAACTATAGGGTTAACAGTACTAGTACAATACATCAGAGAAGTTTACCAGAGCCGTGACAAATGGAAGATTAAAAGTGTCAGAGTAAAAGCATCATAGAAATCTTAAATAATTTATACGTGTAGAAAGACAGTGACAGTTGTGGAAATGTCAAAAAAATAATAGCGAACTGTTTGCTTCCATTTTCAGCAACGCTCCCACACTTTTCATCATTTTCACCAGTGCAAACCTTTGCACCGGATGCCGGCTAGATTATGGGTACCACAACAGCGCTTATTTCTGCCGTAAAGCTGTAATGTATAAGAATTGCTGTGTCTCTGTCTGAAGGGCGCCGTAGCTAGTAACCGAACAAATGAGATTTGACATCATATTTCTCAAGGTGACGAGCGCAGTTGTAGTGCTGCTCAGAATTTTTGGGTTTTTCAATAATCCTGAGCGGCACTGCATTGTTATGGCCAGAGCGTATTAATTACCATCAGCTGAACGTCCTGCTTGTCTCATCCCTTATTTGCATAAAAAAAACACTAAAACAAAGTGACATACGTATCGCGAGTGTAAGAAGTAGCTTGTTGCACTAACTAAAGTAATAAACCTGGCCTGTTGTCATGCTTACCTAACAGCAGCAAGACGTATAAGTTATCTAAGAATGAATTTTTTTCGGAATAAATAAGTTAAAATCCGTATAGTAGGCTTAATAGTTCATACATTGTCCCAAGTCGCAGTCTCTTGTCCTATATTCCTGATAACTGTTGTTGGCACGGGTTCAACTGATGATACAGGTACGACTCCTATCTCCAACCATTAATATAATTTATATGCATTGCAGTATTCCTCTCTTATTTTAAGTTAACTGATGAATGTATTTTGTGTTATATTACCAATCTCAATAAATATTAATCCAGTGTCCTGATGTTTGTTACCAGTGAACTGTAAAACCAATGAACGGATTTTAATGGGGACTACTTCATGAAGTCCAGTTTAGTCCAACTTTAGAGATAGAGAATAGTTTTTATTTCGATTTGAGTTTCATAATTATAATTATTACCAAAATTTGATTCGTGTGGATATAATATTTTCTATGAGAGAATTTATTTCTGCTGTGAAATAATTTCATTATAACAACAAGGAGCATTATTTACGAAATAATTCTTGATGTTATGAAATATTATTGTCAAATTCATAAAAAACAGTATTTTATTTATTATGTACAGAACAACGTCTGTCGGGTCAGCCAGTCAATTTATAATTCTTCAATTATTGACATAGATTTAACGAAATGTAATGAAGAGTAAGAAACATTTCTAGTTTCATTTGGGAATGATACTGACAATGAAACATAAACTTATATATTAAAATGAAAATACATATATTATCTCGGAAATAACTATAATAATAAAAAAAAAGTGTGTGTAAGTACTTATGCACGCAAAAAAACAAAATTTAAAAAAAAAATATATTCCTCGTGCTGTTTTACGTTTGTAGAAAAAACAATTAAGCCTTGTTTCTCTGTGGTTAATGGTGGGTTATCGATAATGGAAGTATTTATTATACATATCTCGAACTTACTGAATTTCTGACATTTTTCTTCCTTTATTTATGTAAGGGCTTTTTGAAGGTAAAATTTCTTTAGCATCGCTATGATTTGAAAGTCGATGAAACGAAAAAGCGACCGTAAAAAGAGCAGACACATAAATTCATAATTTTTACATGGGAGATAATGATAGAAGCATTATACAGAGTTTTGATACCAGGCGATCATAGTTGAAGAAGAGATTGTCTTATGAATGACGCGAGTATATCGTAACATATTCTGACGTCATACGCATGACGTATTACTACATAAACACCAGGAGAACATATATAATAATAATATTGACACACTTTTTACACAAATTATCTTGCCCCAAGTTAAGCATATATAGCCTGTGTTATGGGTTACAAGACAATGATATATTTAATACAATATACTTACTTAAACCTACATAAATTCTAAATTCATATAAACATACATAAATACATTTAAACATGACTCGGAAGCAAACATCCATATTCATCATATAAATGCTTCCACCTACTGGGATTCTAACCTCTAGCTTAGTAGGTAGGATCGCTAACCACTCGGCTATACAGGTCGTCAAATGTATATATTAGTGGTGATAGTTATGTCTTTCATAGCGGTTAAAATCCATCCTACAACACATACCAGTACTTTATATGCAGTCTAGAGGTTCATGCACAATGCAGGTTTCACTTCTGACATGTGTACTTTGTACGCACGCTTTTTCACCTATGTACATGTAAGCCCCGAATTTCAGACTTGTTACATTTTGGAACTGAGGTACTGATTTCCTATATCTCTGAACCTGCCCTGAAGGTTTTGGAAGGAAGATACACGTAAAAGGGTGTCGGTAGAGTTGTTATTGTCAGATATTTGTTTGCAACGTGTTTCTCTGATCAAACAACGTGTGCCGTAAAATATTTGGTCTTGTAGCTCTGGTCTAAGGCATAGGAAATCGAATAGTCAGTAAGTTTTGTTTTTGAAGATTGATTCCTTTGATCTTTCTAAAACTGCGCCCTTTTAGATTAAAAGTTTACAAGTGGGAGACTTTTTTTGCTCAGAAAATCTTTGGGTGAGTCCGACTTTGGTTCGGGTTGAATTTAATAGTGAAGTATAGAATGTAACGTTTTGTTCTTATCGATAATTGTGGTAAATCTTCTATCTTCTAAAGCCTGTCTTGATATCTACGTAAGGGTTTATATATATTTTTTTAACTGCAGCTCTGTGTTATTCAGTGATAGTCTGATAGTAAAATAATTTTTCAAATCTGTTAAGTTGTTTTTAAGTTAATTCATCACAAAAAATTTGAATAACCCTATCATTATATAATATAAGCAAAGAAATTTTTTATGACAAAAAGGGATGAGGCAGGCAGGGCGTTCAGCTGATGATAATTGATACGCCCTGTCCATTACAAAGTAGTGCCGCTCAGGATTCTTGAAAAACATAATAATAATCTGAGCGGCACTACAATTGCGCTCGTCACCTTGAGACATAAGATGTTAAGTCTCATTTGCCCAGTAATTTCACTAGCTACGACGCCCTTCAGGCCGAAACACAGTAAAGATTACATTACTGCTTCGCGTCTGAAATAGGCGCCATTGTGGTACCCATAATCTAGCCGACATCCTGTTCAAAGCAGCTTCCCACTGGTATATCTTTATTGGATAATTACTAAGTACATAAATTACTGGCTTATACTTATCAGATTAATAACTGCTTTGGAACGTCTTTCTAATCATGTTATAAATATCTGATAATTATAATCTTTGTTTTAACAACAATACCAATTTATGTTTGATAGATATTTTTATTGTATTTCTAGCTGACCCGATAGACGTTGTTCTTTACATAATAAATAAAATACTGTTTTTTATGAATGTATTAATAATATTTTATAACACCAAGAATTATTTTGTAAAATATACTCCCTGTTATAATAATGAAATTGTTACACAGCAGAACTGTCAAACCGTGCGTCAATAAATTCTCTCATATCAAATATATCTATACAAAACAAATATTAGATATAAAAATAATTATGGGTCGAGATAAAAACTATCCTATCTCTCAAGTTGGACTAAACTGCACACCACGAAGTTATCCATTAACTTCCGATAGGCAGAGCCTATTAGAAGTTCAAAATTTTGCTTAAGTTCGTCGTATGTTATCACTTCCTAAAATTTGATCCTTATTAGCGATTTGATAGTTCTTTGTTACTTAAGGCAAAGGGTAAGCAGAAAAACAAACAAGGCATTTTTAGACAAGTTTATTAGTGAAATTACACCATTTGGAGCTATGAACACTATTTTATCATATAACAAATACCCTTAAGGCTTATTTGTAGGTTTCTAATGTTTGCTGTTGCTTATAAGTTAACACTCCAGAGTTATTTTGAACTACCAATTTTCATTGCAGTTAAACAAGTTTTTTCTCGGCATGACTCATTTGTTTAGAACTATTCTCAGAAAAGGTATTTATATAGCGGGATTTTTTTGTGTAGGTACATTTATTCAGATTAGTAATCCGTAATGAGAATTGTAAGCATATAAACTGTTTGCGCCTGTTAAAATATTACGATTTCCACACAAGAATTTTGAAAATGTTGGCTTTGTTACATAGATCGCGGGCCGGCAGCCCAGAACTCATATCGCTCAAGGTCGCTAGCATTTAGTGTCGCCTTAAAAAATACTAATTAGTTTATATATCTCTCAAATCCTCTATCTACTCTTACCGAATGTACAATAATGCTTCTAAGCTGCATAGTTATGTTCTTAGTTAAACTCGCGTAAAGTTTATGTCTGAGTCACAAGATAGTTCCGAATGTTTTCACTTTTCTACATCGTTGAATCGAACATCATGAATGTATACAGGAAACTTTGGAAAGCATCTTCGAACTCGAATATTTGAAAATATTTCCGCGAATGCCGTTCAAAGATCGAGTACATTTAGCATTGCAAGGGATATCCATTTCTAAATGTGCGATATTTGTAAATAGGTTCATATATTTCTATTTCCTTTAGCAATCGCATGAACTCTTTTAGCTTTGAAATGGTGATTTTGAGGCATCAATCTGGCAACCCTTGTACTCTTACGGCCGTTCCCAATATACTATCTACAGATAGAGATCAATTACTACTTTCTACTGTCAGTAATTAGCTGTCAATAATCTGAAGCTGTGCCAATATACCCGATAAGTAATTCTCATCGCCATATATTGGGACGCGTGAATTGCAATTTCCATACAAACTTCTATCGCTGCTAAGCTATACGTCGTCCCATTGACAAACAGCGTGTACGGATAAGGTGAGTTACCGTCGATAAGTTTATTGGGACAGAAAATTCAACGATAGTTACGATTTTTATCTCAAGTAAGAGATAGACTGAATATTGGGAACGGCCGTAAATACAGATTAGGACAATGTGCTAGATTTTATCCAAGTAAGTCATAACCTATGAACTCTTTGATTAGGACAATGACTGATTTACAGTGGGTGCTAGATCTTATATTATCTATTCCGTTCATTTTTTGAAGTGGTGTCAAATATTAATGTCTTTCTTTACACATATAAGGACATATCATTCACAGTCTGATAGCGGAACGGCAAAAGCGTGCTTAAAGACAATGTAAGCCCACTTTTCTCCTTAGTCGTGTGTCAACTGTCACTGTCCGAATCAAATTTGAACTGAATAAATGTTTTACATTGCTGCTTAATCACCTAGAATATTTTAAGCAACTGGAGTGAATGAGGCAATGTATAGATATAGCAGTCAAAACTTGTTATGGTGTAATTTGTGACATGTTCCATATTTCGGCTTTGTATCGGCGGTAGTGGTCTGAATGGAAGTAAAGTCATCGAGGTACACGTACCGGAAGATGCAATATTAGTAGGCCACCCACAAGATGGACCGAAGATCTGGTCAAGTACGTTGGATGACGGCAGCGCAGGACCGATCGTCGAGGAAATCGTAGGGTGATTCCTTTGTCCAGCAGTGGACGTCTTCCAGCTGATGTTGATGATGAAGATATAACGTCATTGCTTTGTAGAGAGTTTATTGATTCAAATGATCACTAATCATCAGGTGTCCCCTGTACCATGATACTGGTAATAAATAAGTGATAAATGCAAAACTGAATAATTCTGGCTAGGAAAGACTTTTTACCAGAGAAATAATCGATTTTGGAATGTATTAAGTTATGTATGGCAAACAAATCTTTATTTGATTTAGAGTTGCTTTTGATTCGAGCTAATTTTTTACGGATTTAATATTTTGTTTCTACAATGTTCAACGACTTTAAAAAAAAATTTTTTTCAATTCAGTTGTTAAACATGGCGTTCATAAGAGGCTGTAATCATCGAAAATAAAATTATTTTTTCTATTTGTGATCATAAAAATCCTCGCTTTTAATATTTCTTGCAATAACCCTTGTGGGAGGCTCCTTTACACATGTTATCGTCTAGATTATGGGTACCACAATGGCACCTATTTCTGCCGTGAAGCAGTAATGTGTAAACTTTATTGTGTTTCGGCCTGAAGGTCGCCGTAGCTAGTGCCATTAATGGGCAAATGAGACTCAAATTTATATAAGATAATATTTAAGTGATCGGACAGCCTGGAACTATTTTATGATGATTTTATAGCAATAACAATGACAGTACAATATTGTATATTTTTTTTTAAAAGAGCGCAAGAAAGAATGCTGGGAGAGTTTCTTACACCGCTTCTTCTCTTTCAGAGCGCCATTTGTTTCCAAAACGGTAGCAGTATTAGAAATAACATGCCTTTTATGCGCCGTAGCAAGTGAAATTACTGGGCAAATGAGGCTTTACATTTTATGTTTCAAGATAACGAACGCAATTGTAGTGCCGCTCAGAATTTATGTTCATTTCAAGACTCCTGAGCGGCACTGCATTGTAATTGGCAGGGCATATCAGTTAACTTCAGCTGAATATCCTGCTCGTATTGTCTCTTATTTTCATAAAAAAAAAGAAATAAATCACAACGTCCAATGTGTATATTACATTATTATTATTTGCCCGTTTTCGTGAATATTTATCTAAATGTTCAATTAAACAGAGTAGACCTCATATGTTATAATATTAAGTAGCTGCGGGTGTTTTATTACTTAATTTAAGGCTAATCTCGCGGCTTGTAGCCTCAATGTGGCTCACGGTGAGTCCGGAACCTCACAAATAAAATATAAGGTTTATGAGGAAATGTCATGCTATTTATTATAAGCTCATATTGCATGTACTGAGAGCATTTGAGAACCGGTGTTACCATAGACTTACAAAATACTAACGTGTGGGCGACTAGACAGCCCGATTATGCGTTACCAATTTTTATTTGTCAACTGGCTGACCCGACAGACGCTGTTCTGTCAATAGAAAAGTTTTTTTTTTCATGAAAATAAGAGACGAGACGAGCAGGACGTTCAGCTGATGGTAACTGATACGCCCTGCCCATAACAATGCAGTGCCGTTCAAGGTTATTGAAAAACCCGAAAATTCTTAGCGGCACTACAACTGCGCTCTTCACCTTGAGACATAAGATGCCAAGTCTCATTTGCGCAGTAATTTCACTAGCTACGGCGCCCTTCAGACCGAAACAGTAATGCTTACATTACAGCTTCACGGCAGAAATAAGCGTCGTTGTGGTACCCATAATCTACCCGGCATCCGGTGCAAAGGAGCCTCCCACTGGTGATGTAAGTATTCGGGAATAATGTTTAATTAAATGTGTAATTAAAGTTAATGAGTTAAAAATTAAACAAAAACGTATTTCTGTATGATTTAATAATATGTAGTAATAAAATGATAGGAATTAATGTCGCATTGGTGTAACAAGCTTTTACATAATTCCCAATTCTTTAAAGTATTAAAATGGATAATATGATGTTATATCCTTAAGAGATATACATATGTTATTACGGACTTTTTTGTAGAACCTTAAAAAATACACATTTCCACTACATTAACTTGTTAATTATAAATATGTGTATCAAAACATGAAACCTTCCTCGAGAATCACGCTATCCATCGGTTAACACTGCATGAAAATCAGTGCAGTAGTTTTTGTGGATTTTGTTTGAGATGATTAGGACTATGAGCTTATGGTTATTGATACGCCTTGCCCATATTACAATGCTGTGCCGCTCAGGATTTTTGAAAAACCCAAATATTCTGAGCGGCACTACAGTTGCGCTTGACACCTTGACACAAAAGATTTCACATGCTACGGTGCCCTACAGACCGAAACACAATAATGCTTACACATTACTGTTTCCACGGTGCCCATAATCTAGCCAGCATCCTGTGCAACGGAGCCTCCCACTGCTAAAGAAGTTTTTGAGCCACAACTATTCTTTTCAAGTTCATATTATTCGGCATTCTTCCTTTTATTCTTCGTTGCTGTCTCCAAATTAAATTATTTAGGAGAATCATATACCTCTACGTATCAAGGGGCATATTTTTTTACTTTGTTAACCAATTTTTCGGCTTTTTATACAAATACAAATATTTATTTATTACAACAAAATACAAAATACAATCAGTGTTTGGGTCTCTTTTTAAGCAAAGAGTTGCCTGTAGTAGGAGGCCCCGCTCTTCCATAGCAAAAACATAATAATAAGGTGTAATAATAAACAAGTTAATCAACTAAGGGAAAGAAATCTACTAACAATAATATTATACTAAAAATTGATTTATTTGTAATCTAAACTTAATGTGCTGTGTGTGTGTGTGGGTGTGTGGGAGGTTATACGCTGCTATAAACCAGCTAAGCATTAGTTACATAACTTACTTTAAGACTTCTCTCAGAATTTGTGTCGATGATATCAAAAAAAAAAATCAGAGATATAGCCTCGAACAATAACAGCGCTGGCTGAAAATACGAAACCCACGAGTACATCTGAAGCCGTCATCTGTTTTTTATTGTTTTAAACATGGAACGCATTTGAAATTTAAATGAAACTGTATTTTGATTCACAGGTTTCTTATTAAGCTAAAAATAACCATTTTCATTGACTTATATTAAATTTTTGCCAGAGGTCACGCAATGACAGAGGTCATTGCGTGACCTCTGTTCAGTAAAAACTATCCGCATAACAACAAAATATAATAAGCCATGTCATGTACAGTACATGATTGTTTGTTGCCATAATAAAATTAACAAAATTAATAATAATTTAATAAAAACAGCATATCCAAACTAAATTAATTAACAAAATTGTGTAACTAAGTTGACGTTTTAATGAATTTGCTAAATAATAACGTTTCAACTCCTGATTCCTGCTCCTACTCCTGACACGCCACAAGTTAGGATATCATCCCCACCATCTGGATGTGTGGCGTTCCTCCACGGTGCGGTTTTCAAGGAGCTTTCTTCCTCGTACTACAAACCTGTGGAATGAGCTGCCTTGTGCGGTGTTTCCGGGACGATACGACATGGGTACCTTCAAAAAAAGCGCGTACATCTTCCTTAAAGGCCGGCAATGCTCTTGTGATTCTTTTGATGTTGCAAGAGAATGTGGGCGGCGGTGATCACTTAACACCAGGCTCGTTTGTCCTCCTATTCCATGAAAATAAAACAAAATGTTCCTGCCTCATGTTCCCGTCCGAGCTTCTAATGAGATGATTAATGTTGATATTTAACATCTATGACGACCTTTTAATAGGCGATTGGAAGTCTAGTTGATTATTGTACGGGAATGGTGAAAGGTCACAATAACAATGGACACCTAGTGAATAAAGCGTTTTTGATTCTACAACCTAACTCCGAAATTGTTTTTATTGCGTTGTTTTTTTTAATCTATACGACATGTATATCTTTAAGAAAGAGCATATACATAACAGTATATTACGCACCTAGGAACGCACCTCTCACCCGCGGAATATTGTCACCAGAGTCGAAGGCGAGGGTTACAATCTCGGGTGGCAATATCCTACTTATCTCACGTGGTGCGCATACGATATTTTTTACCAACTGGATGACAAGCTCGCTATAAGCCCCTGGTGCGAGGAACAAAAGTTGTCTTGCTGGGAGAGAATCAGCCACTTTTTTCCCTCTTAACAAGGACTAAAAGTGAGCTTTCCATAGAGGTGGGAAAAAAATGCTTTTAGCACTCCAGTGTCTCCTTTGGTATTGCAATAGAATATGTTTTTAAGTGATCACTTACAGGTGAGCATTGTAAGCGTTGGATCTCCTCTACTATTAAAAATTATAAGCAATGTATAAGGCTAAATTGTGCGTTGATTAATAATTAATAACATCAAAAGAAAATTATTGTCATACTTGTGAACTTATGAAAGTTTTAACCTTATTTTTAAATGATATTACGAAAATTTCAAAATTATTTTCCTCTGATCTTGCTATTTATTATTAAATTGAAAACTTATTAAGAGCTGTTTTGTGCTGCAACTTGAAGTAATGCAAAAGGGACACTATAACAGACAAACATTATGAATATAACATGATTACAAACAAGTTGTAAGTCAGAATAATAATGTTTATTCAAGTTAGAACTTCTTCAGCGTAGTTGGGATAACTTACGACTCTTAAATCTGAATAATAAAATATAAAGTAACTTTTACCAAGCTGCTAATAAGCTGCTCCTTTTACATAAAAAAAGGCTTTATTTTTACTAGAACTGCTAATTTTATTAACTTTTACACAAAACGGTTATAACCATCTGTATAGCCGTGTGGTTAGCGATCCTACCTGCTAAGCTAGAGGTCCCGGGTTCGAATCCCGGTAGGTGCAAGCATTTATATGATGAATATGGATGTTTGTTTCCGAGTCATGGATGTTTATATGTATTTTTTTATTTATTATGTGTATGTTTATATGTACTTATATATGTTTAAGTAAGTATATTGTATTAAATATATCGTTGCCTTGCAACCCATAACACAGGCTATATATGCCTAATTTGGGGCAAGATAATTTGTGTAAAAAATGTGTCAAAAAAAAGTGTGTCAATATTTAACCAGAGTGAATTTCCGATATTCAAAGACAATTCACGCCTTAAAGAAAAAGGATATCGAAGTGATAGTGATTCTTATGTCAAAGAAAACCTGGCTATATTATTTGTGTACTCATAGAAAAATATCCCTTGTGTTGAGGTGCATAAGTGTCAAAACACAAAAGTGTAGTTTGTCTGTTTTAGGATAATTCAATCTTGTAAACTGTAGAAGCAGCATGTGAAATTGTCGCACGTCTACATGTTAACTTACACTTAACTGCACTTGACACCATCTGCTCTGGATGGTCATAACATAGCATTGCTTAGTTGCTTACAAATTCAAATTCAAATTCAAATTCAAATATTTTTATTCAAAATAGGATGTGAAATCACTTATTGAAAGTCAAAAAAACTACCACCCATTCCAAAGTGAATGCCTCAGGCCTGAGAAGAATGGGCGCAACAAACTCAGCGGGCTTTTTTTTTTTCATCAAAAATATGTTTTACAATTAAAGTAACATTTACAAAGTAACATTGTACAATTAAACTTATTATTTAATAGCCTGAGGGCGGTCGCTCCATTCCCAATCTGTGGTATCATTAAAAAAGTCATTTATGTTATAGTAACCTTTACCACACAAACGTTTTTTAACAATTCTTTTGAATAACGTAACACCTTTTTTTTGAACATTTTCTGGGATCTTGTTGTAAAAGCATATACATCGCCCCACAAAAGACTTACTTACTCGACTTAGCCGAGTAGTAGGCATCATCAGTTTATGTCTGTTCCTGGTGTTAACATTATGGTTATGAAAGTTGCTGGCAAATTCACTTATGCAAAGCACTTACATCTCTTGTTAGAATTTATGTAGTTTGATCTTAAGATAACTAAGTAATAATTTAAATAAGAAATGAAATGAAATTTATCTTTAATGTACACCACAAAATAATTAAATATAACATTTATCAAAAAACCTAACAAGCAGTAGGCGGTCTTATCGCTTAAAAGCGATTTCTTCCAGGCAACCTGTACTGGCTAAACCAAAATAGTTTAAGTTGGCAAGATAACAGTAGGTGGTGCAGTAAATAATACCAGTAAAAGAACTAATGAATTAATTAATTGTGAGCAGTAGGCAACTACTCCATAAAATCGTGTTAGTAATTTTTTTGTTGGTAGATGTTATAAAACTTTTGTGTTGTAAAGATTAAGAAGAAATAAATAACATAAATGACATTCTGAATGATACCACAGATTGGGAACGGATTGACCAACCCCGAGCTATTTAAAAATATTTTTTTAGAAAATTTTAATAATTATTTAAAAACCCGCTTACTTTCATACGCCTTTTCTTCTCTGGTTTGAGACATACTTTTTCGAATGCGTAGTTTTTTTGTTCATTCTAAGTAATATAAAAATAGAAAATACGTGGTTTCGCACACTATTTGTATTTTGGTATTAAGAGGAAAGCTTACACAGAACAGATAACATCTAACTGAGGTTTTCAGCTTGAAAACAAATTGTGAAGTTAATTTCCTACGGGATCGCGTTTACAGAAACTCAGCCGATAACTTTGGAGTTCGTATCTTTGAGGTATACGCATGATTACGTTTATGTAATTACGAGTACACATAATATACCGAATGACATTTCACGAATCTTATGAACGAAAGAGAAATATGGTGTATATACGAGGCCATAACATAGATTGTGTGAAGGCGGCCATAGAGCGTAAAGTTCCAAAGTATTCACACGAGACTTATCTATTGGACAGATCTAACTAACGAAACTGAAGACCGGAGACGGCAGAGTCATTTTGTCTGAATACAAATTTTTGAGGGAAGTTGAGTAGTTCTACGGATAGCCATACACGACCGCACGGGCACGTGTTACCAAAAAGGCAAAAGACCCAAGAACCAAATTAAACCGACACTATGTTGAAAATATCCCAGATGACGCCTGTGCGAGATTATTATGGCCCTAAGATAGCTTAAAAAAACAAGGCTGGTGGAATTACAACTGAGCTTCTGAGGGCTGGTGATATTACAGCTCAGCTTCTGAGGGCTGGTGATCAAAATGGGCGATGAAAACGCTTTTGAAGAAGTTTATACTTGTGATTACTATACATATATTTCGGGTTATCACGAGTACTCTCGTGCGCAGATTTGACGACTTCCAGCTTCTAGAACAAGCTGGATTCTGAAAAGACTTTAGCAACATAGACTTTAGCAGATACATACGCTGCGGCAGGTTACACAAAAGACGGAGGAATATAACCAGCCACTATGGTGGGCAATCGTAAACAATGAGAAACACTTCGATTCGATCGTTACCTGGGCGGTGTTACCGTCTTTCTATAGGTGCCACTTTAATTATCGATATATCGACGTGATTGTATGAAATCGCCACCACGTCAGTCTGTGTCCAGGATTAGATCTCGAAGCCTATCCGACTGCAGCGGGGAGTCAGACAAGGATGTCATATCGCGGAAGTTGTTCACCACTGCATTAGAAGATGTCTTTAAGCTTCTGGCCTGGAACGGACTGGGCATCAATACCAACGGCAATACCAGTGTGTGCAGTGATGACATACGCACGCAGAAAAGTTCGGAGTTTCCCTGCGAGATCGAATCAGAAATGAGGAGATCCGTAAGAGAACCAAAGTCACTGACATAGTCCTAATGATTGCGAGACTGAAGTGCTCATGGGTAGGGCAGATAATTCGAAAGCACTTATATCCTCAATGGCAACCACGTACCGTAATTCTTAGTGTTGGTAAGACCCAACAAGATAGACCGACGATCTGATCAAAACCGCTGGAATACGTTGGATCAAGGCAGGGCAGGACCGGATCTTTGGAGGAGCCCTTGTGCAGCAGTGCTACAGTTTTCCAGCTGATGCTCTTTTCTTGAAGGTTCCTAAGTCATATCATGTCGTGAAAACAGAGCATTGATAGCACATGTCTTTTTATTTTAGAAATTGGTTTTATCAAGGTCTTTAACATTTGATTCAATACCACCTTGAAATTGTAGACTTTTGCAAAATAATCAACAAAGTAATTACAAAGTGAACGGAACCTAACATAATAACAGAATTGAGGCTGGCTCGCGGTGAAGGGCCGTCACTAGCAAACGGTTTCCTAAATCAGATTGCATTTTGCGGCAAAGCACTGCTTAAACGGAATAGCGAATGAGTTTTAAAATAATTTGCATCTAGTTAGTGTTTCTGTTGAATTGCATGAGTTTCAGTTGATTTGTTTCATAACTAAGAATGCAGATATTATTTTTAATGAGGTTTTAAAACACAAATGCAAATAGAAATCGTTATCATATTTATCCTATATTTATTCTTAGCAAAACAATGCTTATAAGCATATTTATAATCCCTACTAATATTATAAATGTGCATGTAAGTTTGTTTGTTAAGCCGGAGCTACTGTAGCGATTTTGATGAAATTTGCTACGGCGATAGACTAGAGCTTGGGGAAAGACATGGGCTACACTTTATCCCGGAAAAATCCATGGTTCCCTCGGCATTTGTGAAAATTTAAATTCACTTCGATAAGCTCTAACTATACCGATAGTAGGTTTAGTTTACCATAGCAGTCTTCATCAAAATAAGATTCATATAATATGTTGGGAACGGGAGTGAAAACGGGAACCGGAACTAGAATGAAACTATAATCTTCAATTCCAAACTTGCTTATTATTTTAAAAGCCCTTTATCTACGCGGACGAAGTCGCAGGCATCAGCTAGTACTAAATATAATTATAAAAACTATCACTTCAAGAATTGTACTTAGAATACTGGCAGCATTTCCGTGTTGGATGGCTAGACTGATCTGTTGACCGAAATAGCTACCAGCATTTGGGTTTCCAGCTTTTGGGCACCACGGCCCAAGTGTTGCAATACCAATTTTTTTTCAAATGAAAATAAGGGATGAGATAAGCAGGACGTTTAGCCGATGGTAATTAATACGCCCTGCACTAATGGGCAGTCAGTCAATGCAGAGCCATTCTGGATTCTTGTATAACTCGAAATTTCTGAGCGGCACTACAATTGCGCTCGTCACATTGAGACATAAGATGTTAGGTCTCGTTTGCCCAGTAATTTCACTAGCTACGGCGCCCTTCAGACCGAAACACAGTAATGCTTACACATTACTGCTTTACGGCAGAAACAGACGCCGTTGTGGTAGCCATAATCTAGTCGGCATCCTGTGCAAAGAAGCCTCCCACCAAATGGCACAATAATGTAAGACTCACTAAGACCGACATATTTGCAACTTCAGTACCAACTGTAGTAGCTTGAACATGAGAACTATCTAAATTCAATTATGCCGATACAGTTATTAGTAATAGGTTCTTAGCAAGAACTAAAAATCTTATTCAGCGGCTACAAAATATCTGCGATAGATATTGTTTTAAAAGCCGTCCTCGTGAACATGTCTCACCATATCTTAATAATGCTAAAATGCTAAAAATGGAATATCGGAGACAATTGCATTTCGCCACTCATCTCTTTGGGGCTATAAAAAACAAAATTCCACAGTATCTTTATACAAAGTTACGATGGTCTGCTGACAAGCAAGTGTCACACTAGAGCTTCTCCTTACCTGCTCTGTGTACCCCCACACAGATCAGCGGCATTCGAAGGAGGCTTTCGTCATAATTATTCTAAAATACGGAATGACTTACCTCATCCCCTTCGTAATATAAATAGTGTTTATACGTTTAGAAATAAATATAAAATGTATTTGTGTTAAAAAACAATTATCGCCGCAAATCTCTTTCATAGTTTTATTGAATATATTTAATGTGTATACGTATACACGTTTATTATATATATTATACTTTTTTTTTCAAATATAAAATACTGTTAATTATTTATTTATTTGTATATTTATTTATCCTCTAGCTGACCCAGCAAACGTTGTATTGCCGATATTAAAACCGAGATACAAAAGTAACTGTTGATCGTAGATGGGTGAAAATTTGAAGTTGTTTGTATTTTGTAATGCTGACTCATAATCAAACAAATTTAAAAAAATTAAATAATAATTAAAAATAAAAAAATTGGCGTGATCACCCTTAACATTTAGGGGGATGAAAAATAGATGTTGTCCGATTCTCAGACCTACCCAATATGCAGTCAATATTTCATGAGAATCGGTCAAACCGTTTTAGGGGAGTTTAACTACAAACACCGCGACATGATAATTTTATATATTAAATAATCAATATGTATCTAGGTAATAATTGTTACGACCTAGCCGTCTACTATAATATTATTTTTCACCTTATGTTTTGAGTACTATCATTTATTTATTTATTATTTATTACATAATAATTATTGTATTTAATAATGGAAGCACTTGTGGCTGTAATCGCGACGGCCGCTTTATTGAAGGTAGCTACTGAAAATCAGTGTTGGGTGATACCCAACTAAAACCTTTTTGGGACAAAACACTGCAAACACCACCTTATTAAGTTGATATAGAATAAGCCTTACTTTAGTTTTTTCTTTGTTTCTTAATGTATGTTAGTTTTAATTAGATTAGGCATATTATATTAATTTTTTATATAAGTTTTTCATATTGTTTGATATTATATTTTGTAAATGTTTACGTGTATTTGTAGTGTTTGTTCCAAATAAAGATATACTTACATACTTAGAAGGAGCCAGAGCTTTTTTTATACCTTAATATATATAAATTACGCGACACGTTGTTTGTCCGCGATGGACTCCTAAAATAATGAACGGATTTTAATGGGGATTACTTCATCGAGTGCAGTTTAGTCCAACTTGAGAGATAGGATAATTTATATTTCGATTTGGAACCCATAATTATTTTTATTTCCGATATTTGTTTTGTATGGACATATTTTCTGTGAGAGATGAGAGAGAGAGATTTATTGACGCACTCTTTGACAGTTCTTCTGTTAAACAATTTCATTTTAACAACAGGGAGCATTTTTTACGAAATGATTCTTGATGTTTTGAAATATTATTGGCAAATTCCTATAAAACAGTATTTTTTTATTATCGTTTGTCGGGTCAGCTAGTATAATATAGTTCATATAGGGAGCGAACATGAAGCTCACGTCATGGGGAGTGGTGAGGTAACTACCCATGGACATCCGAAGCACCATGAGAGAGATGTGTGACCTTTAAGGTGGGGTTTAGATCTTTTCTTGAAGGTCCTTAAGTCGTATCGGTTCGGAAAAACAGTAGCCACTAATTGATTCTACAAAGTGGTTTTGCTGGGCAAGAGATAGTTTGCAAAACGCGTGTTTGTTTTGGAATGCAACAAGGTACTATTACTCATAAAAGTTTGGACACAAGTTGCACTGGAAGCCATAAGGGTCGTCCCAACAAAACGCTTGCGATGGCCATTTGGCTCTAAGAAACTATCGAATTGTCGCCAACATTCGACGTCACAATATGTTATATGTTGAATCCTGATCATAGCTTGACTGAAGTTTTGCCGGAAAGTAAACGCCACCTAGGGGTGCTGTGGAGAGTCTAGGAGCGTGAATGTCGGCATGCAACGAGTAAGTCTCGACTCTGCTGCCACAGTGTCCGTATGTTTATTTTATTTGTAAAACTATATTGATGGAAATACTTAAGTCATATTTCTGGCTTCTTATATCAATTTTTTTTTATTTGGTTAACTAAACGGGATGCACTCTAAATATTGCATAAAACGGGCGAGTGTCTCCTTCTGGAAGTGAACACAGCATGCTTTTACATGTGTTCTAGATTTTATATAAAACTAAATACAACAACTTAAGCTATAGATGAGCACAATTCAACCCCCCACTCTCCAAGCGAATAAACCGCTTTTTCTAGGAGAAGTAATCTGAACCTAGGGATTGGCGGATTGAATATGTCTACAAACTTCATTATACAGAGAACAAATGCGATATAAACTAGAATTTTGACCATAATTTGTGCGTGTTGTGGGTAGACTGTGTAATGTTCCTCGTTTGCTCAAGAGTGAAACAACAAATCTTTACTATATATCACTACACCCGGACACGTCCTGCAACCAATAGATTTATAATTAAAATATATATAATAATATATTAATTAATATATTAAATAATATAATAATAATTTGATATTAAAATATATATACAAAAATACTTTAATCTACTTATTAAAGCAATTTAAAATTAAGCCTTATATATGTAGGTATCGGAAATATTTCTTATTTCTACAACCCTATCGACGTGTTGGGGGATAAAACTTTATTATTCTTAAAAACTAATACATGAGGTTGGGGGGGGGGGGGGGAATCCAGTTAACTGGGAAAACCTGGCTATTTGCTATAATATCACGTAATATTAATCGTAACGGCTGCAATGCCGTGTATCCGCAAAAACTTTCGAAAAGAGTCTCAAAACAATCCTTCTCCATTGGTGCCATTATATTATTCAATTATCAATATTGATAGCATATAAAAAGATATATCTAAACAAAAAAAAATATAGGAAATGAAACTTAGAAGTAACTATTCAGAATAATAATACAAATTATTCATAACTGTATTACAAAATAATTACACATTATAAAATACGGCGAGCTTACTGTTAGCACTGAGCAATCCGTCGGATATCCGGGAAACTCGAGATGGGGCAAAGTATCCGGGTTACATGAGATTTAGAACCTCGACGGACAATATTTGCTCGCTCGAAATATGAGTAATGTGTTTGATTTGCGATAAAATCGAGTTATACTTACGTTCAGAGCTTATGTAGTTTGAAATAATAAAACATGAGAGTTCTGCTAATATCTGGGATGTAGCTATAGTAATCGAGGGAGAAAGCGATTCCAAAAAATGTTGTTATTATAAATTAGTTATTTTAAAGTGATATCCTTCTCTTCTGGGATTAATTATAATATTAATAATAAAGCCTTATTTATTCCATAACTCTTTTTACACAAAGCGTAAATAAGTAGTATTAGTAGGTAAAAATAAATTCTAATTGTTTGGTGTTAGTAAGATTAACTAATCTTAGTTGCTTATGTTTCTATTTCTTTGAGTTTTGAAACTCCAGTTTTTTTCAATGTATTTTATTTTTGCATTTTTACATCCAGTCTTTTCCTGCAATCTCTTTTATGTCATCAGTCGACTATTTGGTTGGTCTGCCAACTCTTCGTTTGCCTAATGTCGGTACGAGTATCATCTTTTGAATTGTCCATTTATTATCAGTATATCGTGAAATATGTCCTGCCCATTTCCACTTAAGATTCAGGGCTCGTATTAATGCATCTGAAACTTTTGTTTTTTTATCGTATCGTCTCATTTTAATTTTTTAATTTTTTTATGTTTTTTGTTTATTTTCAGAATGCTTCTTTCCATCTCTCTCTGTATAGGTAGTACCGTCTATTTCACTTTATTTGTGTATGTCCATGTTTGTCACCCAAAGTTAACTCGGCAGGAGACAGGTATCCAAGTTGCTATTTATCTTAATAGGTATTTTGAGGCTGTTAGTCATTATTTTTGTTTGAGTTTTATTCATTTGTAGTCCTAATTTTTGGCTGGGATTAATTATGGAACTTATGTTTGTAACCAAGTAAAAAATGAAAGATGCTGGACCCGCACCTCTCGAGCTCCGTTCAATACTTCCACATTAGATTCCAAATTGACTTGAGATGTCGCTCTTTCAAATCTAAACAACAACAAAAATGAACGTTTGGGTCAGTTGCTAAGAGCGCTCGGGCGAAACCCCAGGTTAGAGTCCCGCATCGTTCAAAAATTTTAGTTAAAAATTTAATTTGTATAATATAGTTATAGTTTACGTTATTTTATTTTGTTATTAACAAAATCCTCGGTAATAGTTTAACTAACAAATAAAAATAATGCAGCTATTTTCTAAAAGTAAAACATGAACAATTTTAAGCCAAAAATAACACAAAAAGATGGCTTGATCATTTTTTTTTTAATTTTTAATTTTGTCATTGAATATAATATCAGGTGCATAAAAATCGGGATCTGAGTGTTGAGTCACTCAATTATTAAGGCAGTATACAATTTTTCCCACTTATCCCATTTTCGCATATCCGGATACGACTCTATTCTAAGCGTGTTTAGGCTTACGGGAGGACTTAATTACCAAAAATTGTAAAATAAAGAACTTATAACAAAAAAATTGAATTTTTTAAAACTTAATCAAACCTATCATTACGTTGAAATGTACCAAGAATACTGGCAGCATTTCCGCGTTGGATAGCTAGGCTGGTCCGTTGACTGAAATAGCTGCCAGCCTTAAGTCTCTCGTCATTATTATTATTATATTATACTGACAATGACGAAAGTTTAAACTTTTTATTTGTCAAAGCTGTGTATTAGTTAATTAAATATAAATAGCTTCATATATATTTTAAACATCGTTAATCATAATTCAAATAAAATCTCCGAGACCCGCTATCATTATACACCAACCCCATTTACTTCGAGTGTTTGTATATACGGAACAAAATGTGTTTCTTAAGTAACGCAAACATAACCCACTTATAATGATACCTCTTGTGACTCACAGTGTATTTGTGGATGCTGACTCAATAATATAGTAGCTATCTATTCATATGAATGAGCGGGGAAATTTAATGGATAACATTATTTTATAGTACATGGGGCACAGTTATGCACTTTTAGCTAATCGGAACTATTTGAATTTCGAATGTTATATTTTTTGAAACGATGCAACCTTCTTAGTAATAAAAAAAACAATTGGCGGGAAATCATTTGTCAATTCGTTTTTTATCACACATCAAAGTTTTACGTACGCAAAAAATTGGAATAAAGTCGAAAAGACTTTAGAGCGATGATATTTTATGATTTTAAAAGTTCTCTCTCTCCACAAGACTGTGTCGTTCGTCTTCAAATGGTAGTCTTTTGGGAGAGAAGCACCTCACGTGAGCACCGTGAGGCGATGGTTTGTTGAATTTGAGAGAGGTCGTGTTTCTTTACATGACGAATTTCGTGAAGGGCAGCCTTCAACTGCCGTCAACGAAAATAATGTGGCTACTGTTAAGCGCCTAATTGAAGAAAACCCGTGGATTATCTATGGGACAATTCGAGGACTATTGAGGATTGGTATGAGCCAAATTCAGAAAATTTTACACGAAGAATTGAAAGTTCGGAAACTTTGTTGTTATAGGATCCCTCATGAACTGACAGCGGAGCAGAAACGGGCTCGGGTGGAATGGTGCTCACAGTTGCTAGTTTATGACATTGTCACAAGAGACGAAACGTGGATTTATTGTTTTGAATCCGAAAAAAAACAGCGATCTTGTGAATGGGTGTTTGAATATCCAACAAAAGTGAGGGAGGCGAGAAACGTTGGTACAAAAATGATCGCATTTCTTAGCTCAGCTACAGGTCCCATCAACACAATTCTACATGAAGATCAAAAGAGTGTTAATTCCGAGTGGTATTCTACCATTTGTTTACCCAGGGTGTTAAAAAAGTTCGCGAAACATGACCAAAAAGCCGCGTTTTCCTACACCATGACAACGCTTCTTCATACACGGCCAACAAAACTAAGTCATTTTTGGCATCCGAAAAAGTACAAGTCGTCACCTATCCTGCTCATAGCCCTGACCTAGTGCCCTGTGATTTCTGTATTTTCTCCACAATCAAAGATTCGATGAGAGGTTTCACTTTTATCAATTCCGAAGAGACAGTGATAGCGTTCAATCAGCACGTAGAAAACATGCCTTCATATCGGTGGTCCTCCTGTTTTAAAAAATAGTACAATCGCATGAAAACATGTTTATAATGTAAATGAGGGCATTTTGAAAAGCAATAAATATGATATTTTGGTTATGTTATATTATAATTACCAATATATTATGTTGTTTTTTTAAGTTACGCATAACTTTTAGTGTGACCTACGTATTTTCTTTGATTAAAGCGAGTGTTACACATTTAAATAAAACGAGTGTAATTTTAACTGTGTTTTACATTAGATTTTTGCGTTAAACTTAATTTTTTTTTGAGTTAACTCGACGTTTCAAGACCTTTGCAGATCTCGTTTTCAGGGGGACTGAAACGTTACTAACGAACGTTAATAATACTTTTTTTAACTTCAGTCTTGTAGTTTTAAACACACTTGATTTTTGCAATCATAAAAATACATCCGTATAAAAACAATCAATCCATATTATAACATATCCAAATAATGGAATGAGCTTCCGTACGCGGTTTTTCCAGGACGATATGTTATCCTAGGTGCCTTCAAAAAAACGTGCGCCTTCCTTAAGTAAGGCTTGGGGCTACTGAAAACCAATGCTTCATTGGCGCCACGTCACTGCAGCTAGATATTAAATTAGCTATTTGTACCTTTTTTTTTAAAGTAATGAAGTTGTTATTTATTAATTTTATTATGTCTAAGACTTTATAATCCATTATTTTTTGTTATTCAAATGCGTGGTTTTTTATCAATAAATTTTTGAATTGAAACTTCTTCAGAATCGTTGTGATTTGAAGCTCGATGAAACGAAAAAGCGAGACGATAGAGACAGGTAAATGTATAGGATTCAGCCGGCGAGAGAATGAGATAGAACACATTACACATTCTCGGTCTCTTACAATGATTTCAAGCGACAGTAAAAGAGACACACATAAATTCATAAGATGTAATGTGGGAGAAAATGAGATAAGCAGCATTATACTGATAACTATGATCATTACTAAAACCTACAAATATCCTCTTCCCGAAATTGTACATTCGTCTCATTATCTTGAAGCAAAAATTTTCTACCGGCAACGCTCCTTTGATTCCTCTGGTTTAGCAAGAGAATGTGGGCGGCGGTGGTCACTTAACATCAAGTGACCCATACGTTGGATTGCCCTCTTCTTTCATAAAAAATAATAGTATTAGTATAATTATTAAGTGAAATTTATTAACTTTATTCTCCCAACAATATTTAAAAGCATTCATTACACAATATGCATTTGTGTCAATAGAATTCACACTGTTACTCACTAGGTAGTTGCAATTGTAAAGAATAGTCCTGGAAACATTCTGAAAATAAAATTTTACAAAAGTTTGCAAGCTTCCCGAGCGTACTGCATACTATACGCCTGTGTGAGTTTCTGGAATTTTCCGCTAGAGTGCGCCGTGTTCGCATCGTTGCAGAGGTGTGTTTAATAAAATTAACTACAATACTCTGTTGAAGTTGTATATAATTTCATAGCAACGCTTTTGTGTTAGGATTCAATTTAATATGTCTTGATTTATACTGCAAACTCTCTAGCTTTGAGATAACGTTTTGTAGAATATATTCAATTATACTCATCCTCTGCAGAATGATTATGCTTATATGATAAGATGCTTGTTACTTTGTCAGGCCATCCAGCAGATAACTATGATATTAGCTACTACATCCGTCCTTTAATTTAAATGGCGCTTATCTGCTAGATAACACTATTTAAAATGTAACGATGAAAAGACAAATGATGTCTTTATTCGATAGATAAGTAGCAAGTAGCCTACGCGTAACTTGCACATTGTAAAACAGCACCTAAGACTAGTGCACTGAATGATTTATTGACAATTATCGACTACCCGCGACATCACTTACGTAGACTTCATTTACGGCCGTTCCCCATATTCAGTCTATCTCTTACTTGAGATAAAAATCGTAACTATCGTTTACTTTTCTGTCCTAATAAACTTATCGACGGTAACACACCTTATCAGTACAGGCTGTCTGTCAATGGGGCGACGTACAGTTTACCAGCGATAGAAGTTTGTATGGAAATTACAATTCACGCGTCCCAATATAAGGCGATAAGAATGACTTATCGGGTATATTGGAACAGCTTCAGATTATTGACAGCTTATTGCTGACAGTAGTAGGTAGTAATTTATCTCTCTCTGTAGATAGTATATTGGGAACGGCCGTTAGTGTATTAAATCGGATTCCATCCAGAGTTTCATGAGTTTTCATTATTTTTGCGTGAAACTAATAATTATTTTGTAATATAGTGGTCTTATAATATGAAGTATCTACTAAAAAGCATTATGGACTTTAGACGGAAAAAAACAGACAGAAAGACAAAATTTACAAAAAAAAAATCTTATTATATTTATATTTCCAATTCCTATTTTTAAATTACTCCTATATTTATAGATATCGCTTTATGAAACATGTTAATTTACCTTTATCTTTTTCTTTATCTGCTTCTCAAGGCACAAAAAGGCATTTATTTTCTCAAAATTGATTCCTATAGAATTCTTTTTGATATCATTTCTAATACTACTAGATACTACTACCGCTTCGGAAACAAATGGCGCTCTGAGATAGAAGAAGCGGCGCAAGAAACTCTCCCAGCATTCTTTTTTTGCGCTCTTTTCAATAAAAATATACAGTATTGTACAGTCATTTCTATCGCTATAAAATAATCACAATCTATTCCCAGGCTGTCCGATCATTTAGATATTCAGCAGTGGAGTAATAGGATTTACGAAAGAGCCATTTTTAAGACATATTACTGTGGAAAGACAACAGATAGTTGTAGATTGTTTTATATGTATTATTGTGGTAGTATGATTACGGTAGCGCACACCACTGTGCTGTTGCTGGTCATTGGACAATAATAATTGAATATGACTGACTTTGAATAGCCATTAAAACCGAAATAACCGTTTTATTGTGTCTATCCTTTACTTACAACATCAGTAATAGTGTCGAATGGTATTATAAGATTAGATACTAACCCCCTTATGCATAATAGTCTGCTATCTTAAAGCATTGCTAATTCTCACTCTGTTTTCTTCTATTGACCTAAGTCAGAATGAGAAAAAACTCTTTAGCGGCTGTTTTAAGTTAGTGGACCATTATGATAAGGGGGTAAATGATTATTGTTGTTCAAGATGCTCTAGCTAGACTACATAAGCGCATGTTTTAACCTGACTGATCCTTGTGGTAATGTTTTGTAGGTATTGGTGTTGTAGTATGATCACGGTAGCGCTGAATATTAGATACCCTTACTATGTATGTATGTATTTATTTATGGTGTATATCGATGATGTAGCTACTGTACTCAATAACTTTAGTGTTAATTAACATTTACTTTTTTGACTTACTCGTGTAAGATATTGACTATTTGACGTTTGAGTGTGTTTGTTGCATCATTTTACATAAAATACGTTATTGGTATCATTGAACCAAATATATCTACTTTCCTAGTTTTTCGGTTATGTTCGATTTTATAAAATAACTCCGAAACCCGGGTTTTTTTTTACAAAAAAGAACTTCTGTAGGTGTTAGTATAATTTTGAATTTAATGTAACATGGTACGGGGTTCCATACAATAAAAGGCATTGTCCTTTCAGCATGGAAAAAAGTTTCTCTGACTGCTTACATATTAATATTCTATTAGTTGGGGGGGGGGGGGGTTATTTGTAATATCTTCTTAGGACTGTGCATTACAATTAATATCATATTAAACTTTTTGCCTCCTATCATTTTTAATATAACTAGGTTTTGCTCGTGACTTTATCCACCAGGTTGATTGCTCATAGATTTTAGCGGAGGAAGCTAAAATAACCATAAAATCGTGTGCAGTAAATTGCGTAATTCAGAAATGAGATTAAAATATACAATGCCATCTAGCAAAATTTTGAGGATCCTTAACAAACTGAATTGGTTGGGTCTAGAAATTTCTCGACCTGTAAACCAAGAAAACACGTTGTTCCGTACAAACTTTAATACCCCTTTACACCCCGTCAGGGGTTGAATTTTGAAAAATCGTTCCTTAATGTTCACCTACGTCACTAAGGAAATATTTGTGTAATTTTTAGTGGTTCTACCCAGCGGTTTCAGTTTTATCATAAATTATGTATAAATTCTATAATTTTGTGTGGAATTCTTAAATTGTTCAGGTAACGTAATAAATATTATTATTTTTGTTTATAATAAATATATTGACACACTTTTACACAAATTTGCTTCCCCAAAATTAAGCCTGTGTTTTGGGTTGCAAGACAACGATATATTAAATACAATATGCTTACTTAAACATACATAAATACATTTAAATATACATATCAACATCCATGACTCGGTAACTTACATTAATTTCACAGCTTTCATAATCGAACCCGGGACATCTAACTTAGTAGGTATGATCGCTATCCACTTGTCTATACAGGTCGTATATATAAACGTCGTATATCTTAATATATGTATTTCTTTTGTGCGTCTGTTGTAACTGAACTCCCCCTAAAGGGCTGAGCCGATTTTAATAAAACTTTCTGTGTGTCTTCAGGTGGATTCGAGAACGGTTTAGATTCACAAATGAACTACCTCCTAAGCGGCTGGACCAATTTTGATGATTATGATTTTTGTGTGTTCTAGTGAATTTGAGATTGGTTTAGATTCTCAATTCCGTCCATATAATATAAGTCTACTGCTCATGTGTATGTTAGTGAACTCCTAATGGCTGGACCGATTATTCAAATTTAAGACGTGTGTACAGGACAATGTTTGTCGGGTCCACTAGTATTCTATATTTTATAAATATATTTTTCAAAATACATGTAAGACGACTTCGAATCTGCCTGCGACATTATTTTTAATGTTTCAGACATTTTATATTTCAGCCCTGTTTCATTGTCATAGAAAAGAGTTGTGGAACTTTTTGCTGTAACCAAAGTAATCCATCAAAGTGCGATACAGTTTGCTATATGTCGGGATTACTTATACATTCACCGAGTTAATCTGGAAAATTCCGCTTACGTCGTACGTTTTTTGATGTATTGTGTGCTGTTATATACTTTTTGGTTTATACATTATTTATTGTCGAAATACACAGTTAGTACTATACATTCAGATATGGCTTATCTGGCTATCACTGAAATGCCTTTAAGTAGTAACTAAAACATTTTTTTAGTGACTCAGAAGTAGTTTGCATTACTAGCAAATATTTGGTGGTGAATATTACATATAAATATATCTTTTAATATAACATTTATATCTCGTAATATGTTAGAAACTTTTTTCGCAATAGTAACTTGTTTTCATATACAATTAAACTGTTGAAAGATGCTTGAGGAGTGTTTCCAGTTTGATGGAAAATAGGTAGGCTTCTGTGATTAGCCCATTAAGCTTTACATTTACTTTCTTAAATCCTAAAATATATTCGTGATTGTGCGTGTGATGTGATGTGATTCCACTGACAAAGAAACAATGTCAAAACATTCCAAACAAATAAATATTAATTCAAAATAGGATATGAAATCATTTATTGAAAGTCGGAGTCAGTCACCTATTTAGAAATGAATCTCACAGACCAGAGACCAGCGGGCCCAAAAAACTCAGTGGGTTTCTTCTTTTTCAACTTCATGCTAATAAAATTAAAAATATTAAAAAAATCGGAAATATCTATTGGTTTTACCCCGTTTTTCGAAAATTGGGTTTTCATCAAATCTCGACGTTTTAAGGTCCTGGGAAGCTTCCCTGACTATTCCCGCGATGGTGTCCGTACGTCCAGTCGATTCCAAAAACGAATCTCTTAACATCAAAAAATCACGACGATCGCCACCAAGACTGTCAAAATTAGTTGATTCGTTCGTGAGTTGTAAGCACAAATTAGTTACCTAATATCGACCGAATTGTACTACATAATAACTAAATCCATTATTTTGAAACAAACGTAGGCAGTAACTTCCACAACCACACACCGTCTATTTTCGTTCGATCAACAGACTGATTACTGATTTGCCTTAATTAATATAAATTACAAATTCAAACTTGGAAGTTTATAAGAGGCGCTGTAATTTCATTAGTTCCGTACGAACAGGCCTAATGCAAAGCGGAAACGCTCCTCCCTTGAGATAAACTCAATTAATTCACAAGTCTCCGTCGATGAAAGCCTTTCAATTTTTAACACATTTACACAGCGATCGGAAGGGCTCTATATACTCGATTTTTCTGATTCAATTATGACTGGGAAATTTCGAAAGCTTTTATAACTAATTTGACTCCGGTTGAAACTTTTTAGTAGTTAGTTACAAAGGGAATGCTATCAAAAATATGTTGTTTAATTTTTGTTCTTTATTGTTATAGGTTTTTCATATTCTAATAATAGTGGACTAACATGGACGAGTAAAAAAAGAAGGACTCCGCGCCGTGATATTAGCAAGTGAAGCACCTTTATGCTAGTGTGTGTACGGTCACGGGGGATACCATATACACAATTTTTTCTCCCTAGAATAATCATATATGGCCACAAATACTTTTTTAGTATCGTTTTTAAACTTTATCACAACGCACAACGGCATTTTTAAAATATTTTATTGCGACACAAACTGATCTGTCGGACGATGGCCAATCTCATAATGGCGGCCGATCGGCTTGTATTAGTGTAAGTGTGTAGGTGGGGCTATGTATTTACTCGTTTACCGGCTTGTTTTGGTGCTTCACTATTATGTAAGATGACACGGAGTCCTTCTATTTTTACTCGTACGTATGGACTGTATGCTGTATAACGAACGTAGGTATTACTGGTCCAGTGAATTCCTTCAAACTAAAATCACTTTGCATGTGACTGACAGAACAGCACAACTCATTTGCCTGTACTGAATTGCTGGCACGAAGAGTTGCTGCCACCACGTGTTCACGCATGACTTGAAGTTATTAGTTATTTTATTGTCCAACCCCTAAGTCGGCCGGTAGAAAAATTAAAGGGATTTTCGATTTTCATACTCGACGGCGAGTGCGGTGTAATTAATTGTGTATTTGTTTATGTGTGCAAGTGTGTTTGCTTGTATTTATGTGTGTATGTATGTTATTAAGTGTATAAGTGAGTGAGTACGTTTGTATGTATGCATGTATGTGTGTTTGTATGTTTCTGATTGTCTTTGTGGTGTATGTCAGTCGATCCGTCTGTCTGTGTGTGCCTGTGAGTGGAGTGGTTTGAATTTAAAAAAGTCCAAGTGCGAGTTGGAATCGCCCATTAAGGGTTTCGTACCAGCAAGTAACATAATATAAAAGTTCATGTAGTTCCTTGTCACGATTTATGACGTATTGAAAAAACTACTAACTAGATCTCGTTTAAATCAATTTTCGGTGGAAGTTTGCATGGTAATGTACAAGAGAAGTTACAGAGGGGACACACACATTCTACCACTTTGAAAGTGTCTCTCGCGCAAACTATTCAGTTGCGAAAAAAAATAAAACAGAAACCTCAATATCATTTTTAAAGACCTATACATACATATGGGTTTGATGAAAAAATTATTTTTGAGTTTCAGTTCAAGGTACCCACAAAATTTACTGTTTTTTTTTCTATTTTTGTATGAAAATCTTAATGCAATTCACATAATACAATACTTACCACGTTTCAACAGTATAGTTCTTATAGTTTCGGAAAAAAGTGGCTGTGACATACGGACGGACAAACAGACAGACGGACATGACGAATCTATAAGCGCGGAACCCTTTTTTGCCATTTGGCTACGGTACCCTAAAAATGAAATGATGCACGAACTACGGTACTATGAGATTATCTCTTAAATAATTATAACATTAATTTATTTATTCTGGTCAACTTTATATTGAAATTCAAACGTAGTGGAAGTTGTACTTAGCGGTTTTTCAAGACATTTCAAAAACAGGAGTGATTCTCAATTTGGCTATATTTTTTTATATTTACTGTATACTTTGTACTTTTCCAATGTTAATATGAAAGGCATAAAGGCATTAAATGCATTAATTTTCTCAAAATTGATTCCTTTAGAATTCTTTTTGATGTCATTTCTTATACTACTAGATACTACTACCGCTTCGGAAACAAATGGCGCTCTGAGAGAGAAGAAGCGGCGCAAGAAACTCTCCCAGCATTCTTTTTTTTGCGCTCTTTTCAATAAAAATATACAATATTGTACAGTCATTTCTATCGCTATAAAATAATCACAATCTAGTCCCAGGCTGTCCGATCATTTAGATATTCAGCAGTGGAGTAATAGGATTTACGACAGAGCCATTTTTTTATGAAACATTTAAATTTATTTATAGATAATGCCTGAACAGTGGCTGGGACTTTATTGTAGAAGTGTATACATTTACCCTTAAAGCTATTATGAATCTTATGAAGCCTACTAGAATTAGTTACAAGCAATCACTTATAGTGTTATAATAATGAAAATCACTATTAAGAGCAAAAAGGTGACGATTTTTGTGAACATATATTAAATTTTCATAAATGTAATGACAATGAACAGTCATAATATTTATTTCTTTAAATGAAAAGAAATGAAAACTAATGACCTTCAGTTTTCCTTGACCTACATGATTAAAATGATTTTGATTTCATTTGATATTCTTATTTAGGTATATAACGATAGCATTAACACTCTTATATAACACAAGCTAAATAAGTCCGAAAATGCGATATAAATATTTAAACACAATATAATATAAACAGTTATAAAAGATCGTATGATATTACTATGTCTGAAAAAACAGAGTTAATTTGCAATTCTATTCTAGCTACCTGTGTATAGTAATCCGTTATATATTGCGGCTTTAAGCTAGGCTTAATATACCTACGTTGAAATGCGCATGGCAAGGTATAACTTGTTGGCTCCACGAGTTACCAAACTCGGCAGTGCGATGCGGTATCGCAACCGCCCGACGCGTGTACGCTTTCCCGCGACAATTTTCACGCCGGCCGGCGAGAGCGAGCGATTCGAAATTCGAATTCCTAATTTATTTTTTTAAACGCATTCGAATATAAATTGCCAGTAATAATATCTGTCATATTTGAGTGATATTTCTTTAATTCTTCTTTTAATAATTGATACAGTTTTTTATTATTATTGTTATGTAAAATTAAATTTGAATTTTAAAGACTACACTTAAAGTAAACGTATGCTATTATGGACGATTATTGATAGACATTTATGGTGTTTTATAGAACTTTGGTACGGTTAAAAAAAATTGAAAATGGATACAACATGAAACTTGAGTTTTTGCCGGTTGAAGTGTAAAAATGAACTGGAAAGTGAAATTGAAAACGTTTGAACTGTGAATTCGTTAGCAATGGCGTCAAAAAGACTGTTATCATTGGTCTGGGCAATTTTGCTTGCGTTGCCCCTGGCAACGGGCCATCTCAACGTACTTATCAGCCAGGCCGAAGTTATGAAACTTTTAGGTAAGAAATTAATTCTGCAAAGCTAATTCAAAAGTTTTCAAGTAACTCTCGAGATAATTGTACTCGACTACAATTGGAGTTTATCTTTAAATATAATAAAATATAAAATATATTTTGACAAGACGCACTTATCACGTATAAATATAATTATTTTTTAACTTCTGGTATTTGTTTTGAAAGTATTTTTAATATAAAAACATGTTGTTATTCTTTCTTTTATATACTTTTTAATTGCTTCAAAATTAGCAGATACAAAATACAATAATATTATGGAAATATTAACAGATTCCTTTACTATAGCATTTTTTTAAATTTATATCCATACTACTACTCCTATAAAATAAGCCTAATATAGGTAGGTAGGTATTTTGAACCGAAACCATTGCCAAAAGATGACGCTTAGTTTTTTATGAAAATAAAGGGCGAGACGAATAGGAAGTTCTGCTGATGTTAATTGATTAATTAGTTAATTACAATGCAGAGCCGCTCAGGATTCTTGAAAAACACAAAAATTCTGAGTTGAGAGAGCTCGTTACCTTGAGACAAGATGTTAAGTCTCATTTGCCCAGTAGTTTCACTAGCTACGGCGCGGCGCCCTTGAGACCGAAACACAATAATGCTTACACATTACTGCTTCACGATAGAAAATAGCGCCGGCGTGGTATTCATAATGTAGCCGGCATCCTGTGCAATGGAGCCTCCCACTGGTGAATACATTGAATGAAAACTTAAGTTAAATCACTGATATTATAATCTTGGCTTACGTTACGCATTCCCTATTACTAATGTCTGTGCGTCGGAGTGGTCATGTCGTTCTTTGTATGTGGGCAAATTTTCATTTTAACTGGGCTTACTGTGCTCGAGTTTGCTGAACATAAACATTCTCTTTTATATACAATTTTCCATCTGAATCTAAATAACATTACAATAAATCATTAATAGTAAATAAAGCCAGTTAAACAATAATTCTACGTCAATGAAATGAACTACTTAATGTTTTAAGGTATCGTAATCTGTTACATCGGCAAGGCCATGCCATTCACTATTCTGTTTTTTATATCTGCTAACCAACTTAAAGAAAGGAGGAGGTCGATTCGATGCAGTCATCAAAACCAACTTCACAATTTGGTTGAACCACGGACAAGTAAAAAAATAAGGACTCCGTGTCACCTTACATAACAGTGAGGCACCAAAACAAGCCGATTAACTTGTAAATACATAGCCCCACGCATACACTTACACTACTCTGGCCATATACATAGGCGGCCATTATGAGAATGGTCATCGTCCGTCACAGATCAGTTTGCTTCTCAATAAAGTATTTTAAAAATGCCGTCGTGGGTTGTGAAACAGTGTTAAGACGGTACTATATAAGTATTTGTGGTTATATATGATTATTTTAGGGAGAAAAAATTGTGTAACAAGTATCCCCTGTAACCGCACACACACTAGCATAATGGTGCTTCACTTGCTAATATCACGGTGCGGAGTCCTTCTTTTTTTACTCGTCCGAGGGTTGAACTATAGATTTGCTGGAGGTCTTGGTCCGCACGATAACTGCTGGCTAACAATACGAGTGTAAGTTGTTCGAGGAGGTTGTTGATTATAGGTTTTATCTTTCTTGTTTTCAATATAGTTAATATATTTGACTCGTTCTACGCACTTGGTGTAGTTTGCCGGATGGTTTTCTTGACAAATACAACACTGTTAGACCATTGAAATGTTACAATTTAAGGACCGAATACTGCATTTTTTATAGGTCGCAATTTTATTTTTGGGACATAGGTGAGGGGTCAATATAAGCTTAACTCCAAGTTTGTGGGGTTGCAGCTCTTTTCCCCGGCCGCCATCGTGGAAAAAGGAGTGCAAATACCTTTTTTGCGATATATTGGAAACTATGCGTCATACAAAAAAATCGTAAAGGCATAATTTGTAGCAAACTTTATTACCTACAAATATGTACATTATAACTTTTTAAATTAAAGTAGTTAAAAGCAAAAATGTGAGAAAACGGCGTTTGCACCCCTTTTTTCCAAGATAGCAGCCGGGGGACAAGAACTACAACCCCACAAACTTCAGGTTAAGCTTTTATTGACCCTCCACATACGTCCCAAAAATAAAATTGTGATCTCTAAAAAATGCAAAGCTCATGTAACATTTCAATGGACTAACTTTGTCTAATTACTTGTTTTATATGTTCACTTAGCCGAGCAACTACCAACCAATTTTGTAAACGATCAATGAGTCAATTGATTAGGAAGCAACTTTTCATAAGAAAACACAGTCAATATGATATGAGTTTGATGAAGTCTTCCCTAATAATTTCCATAAACTGACACGAGAGTGGGTCAGGGATTGGAAATAATACTCCGCTTATAGGAACGAGTCTTTATTTGCGTTCACTTTTTCTTAACTTGCACTTCGCTGGTCTGCCGCTGTTCCTCTTGTGGGCAGCGGTACCTTCGACGCGTCACCCCGCACCGAACACTAAGTCTCTTCTATCTTCTTCTTCTTGGAACACTTCCACTTTTCACTACTTCTTCTTTTCTTCTTCTTCTTAGAAACTTCTTAGAACTATATATATATAACTATATTTATATATATATACTTATATACCCCCGGATCCGTTCTATTTTCAAAATGATTCTCCCATTCCATCTTTAAATTTAAATTGTACTAGAAAATTCTTTTAACTATTTTTATCCTACTTACACATTTTCCATCCTTTTTTTTCTGTTCGATTTGATCCTGAACTTACTAGAAATTTCCTTTAACTTTACAAAACCCAAAAGATTCCATACACTGGTAGGTGTATCGAACCCGGGTCTACAGTGTCTAAAGTAAACACTTTTCCGCTGAGCTACAAGTATTGTTGACGGAGCTGTTGAAATTAACAATGTCTAGAAGTTTGACAATTCTCGTCATTTACGTTGCTGCAGGATATGAAGTTTGACAACTCCCGTTATATACTTCAAAGCGTTGCTACGGAACAATACCATACTAGCTTAGATTGTGTACTGTTTAAAATCTTTTGTATAAGTACCTTTTTTGAAGTGAGAACTTGCCCTTATGAAGATTTAGGCTGCAGTGTCAAATTTTGGTCTAGATTTTAGTTTCTTCATTATTTATTATTTTTATCTGTATTTTACTCAGTGTAAACAGATAAGGAACGGACAGGAACTAAATATCATACAGCGTTTCTTTCCATAGTGCAGTACCTTCTTTGGACACGTATCGAGACATGGTATTCAGTCCATAGTTCGCCTTGTCTACTAGGTAAAGTGGGAGGCATTAGACAGCGCGGAAGGACTGCGCGATGTACTGCTCAGATCAAATCTGCCGTGAGCGGCTCCGTGCTTAAGTGCACTCGAAAGACCTCTAACAAACACTGATGGCGAAAAATCTGAAATGTTTCATAAAAAGTGATGAAACTGAAACTGTATAAATACAAATTATCCTATATTGGATGCATCGAATTTATTGTTTGTGTAAGGATGCTTCGTGAACATGAGGGTCGTGATTACTGTCACAATTAGTAATCACATCAATTAGTTGCCTCTTTTTATATTTTGCAGTATTTAAATTTTTTTTTTTCTGGTTTTGTCTATCTAAAGCTCGTCTTAATTTAAGTGAATTAGAAAGAGATTATTTTATTTTTTATAATTTTTCGACCAACCCACGATTGAAAATTTATAGATATAGTAGTTTTATAATCACAGATGCAAAAAAATCAAAACTGTATATTTCTTTGAGTTAATAAGTGAATCTTATTAGAATGGTTCAAATACTGACAGTCAAATCGTTTTGCGAATGAATTTAGAATACTGTCACAGCCACCTCCTTATTATGAACGTTTCGAAGAAATAGCGGCAAACTGCTAGTCTCTATTTTCAGCAACGCATGCATACTAAAACAAGTTAACCGACGTTTCGTATGCAGGTGTAAAATGATAACTCTTCTTTTTTAAGAGCTGCTTAATAAATACAACGGAATTATGAAACTCCTCTATTCATTGTAATTATTATGACGGGTACTCACGATACATATTTTTAATTATTATGACGGGTAATATATATCGTGAATATATATTTTATTGATTTGAAGTCGATATTTGCCTGTCCAAAAAAAAAGGTTATCACGGTTCTATCAATACAACCTTAAAAATAGTGGCACGGTAGTTGTCACAATAATTATCCGAAACCCAATTTGACCCTAGTAGATAGGTTTCGTAGGTAGGTCGCTAACCTACAGCCAAATATATTATTTCGTTTAGCAATGCTCTGAACAAAATACTTGATCATATTCTAAGATCGATCATGAAAGAAAAGATTTTTTTTAATCTTCTAATGTATAAAATTCTCATGTCCCGGTGTTTGTTACCAAACTCCTCCGAAGCGCCTTAACCGATTTAATGAAATTTTATGTAGGTAGGTCTGAGAATTGGCCATCATCAATTTTTTATACCCGTAAATTAAACTACCACCCCTAAATATTAGTTTTAACATTTTTTTATTTTATTTTATTATAGTTTAAATTTTATCCCATCAACACCTATTTTGTATCGCGATTTTTATATTATTCTGTTCCATTCACAGATCCGGAATAGGGGTGCAAGATCGAATACAATAATTGTAGTACGATAAATTTTATGTACGATATATTTGGTAGTCTGAGAATCGGTCGCCATCTTATACCCGAAAAAAACTTACATTTTTTTTAATTACTTTAATCTTCTATTTCTTTATATGGCAATACAACGTTTGCTGGGTCAGCAAGTTATTTTATAATAAGCTAAAGTAAAAGAAATAAATTCAAAGTTACATGAATTTTAACTCTTGGGAGTGTTCTCTCAAAGACTCGTTTGCTCTCCTCTTCTAATAAAGACAAATGAGCATGCGAATCATCCGATGGTAAGTAATAACCACTATTCAGGTTCTGAAGCAACACATGAGGAGTCACAGGAGCCTTTCCAGCCTTTTACGTAAGTGTACACGCTTTTATTGAAAGTCATGTTGTAACTAAACGGGAAACACCGCAAAAGCTAGCTAGCAGTTAGCACATTCCAGAATTTGGTTGTACGTGATGGTTGTATGAACATCCTTGGAAACAACATCGTGGAGGACTTTTCGTGCGTATGGCATAAAACAGAAAATACGAAGCAAAAAATATATTATTTTGGTTCTTGTCTCTGACACTATCAAAACATTGATAGGACCTGTCGCCTTACTATTGACGTCATCCCCCGTTTCAGAAGATCAAAAAATGTAATTATCTACCCCTGATCTACCCCCAACCATTTATATTTGTAGTACAAATTCGACGTATTTCGTACGCAATTGGATTTGTTTCCAATGTTTCACGACAACGTCACGTTGGACAACGTTTTATTGAACGTATTGCTTATTGATATACATAATTTATAAGTATTATATTTTATACAAAAATTATTTACTTTGGATATTTTATTATGAAAAGACACATAGCATTACGAAATAAATACATACAATTCATAACGAACAATTATATACCTAAAAGAATAAGCAAATTTGTTTTTAAATTTTCGATAAAAATCAAAAGAGGCTAACATATTATATTAATAAATAGCCTTACATAATAACTTCTACTCTTGCGCCTGCCACGACTCTGTAACACAGTCCTTAATGTGCGTTGCGGGCCAGCCGCAGTATTCTGAATAAGTTCCGATTGATTTGACTCATTGTAATGAGATTCACCTCCAGGCATAATAGGAGTGCTAAAGTTGTCGAGTTGCGGATAATAATATGATTCACCTGCTGACTCAAAGTAATATTTAATTTTGATTTTGCACTTATTATTATTATTAAGATTTGCATGTATGTAATTATTATGAAGTAATCACTACTTGACGAGAGTCAAGATCGCTAGAGTAGGTTGGATGAGGGCGGCGCAGTACCGATCTTTGGGGGAGGCCTTTGTCCAGCAGTGGACGTCTTTCGGCTGAAGTGATGAAAAAAATTATGATGAATCACTACTAGCAATATTTGTCGAATAACTAAATTAAAAAATAAATAAAATGATCACTAAAAATATCAAGTAAAGATTATTAATAACAGCTTCTTAAGTCATACATTATTATAAATCACCTCTCATTAATTTTCATTCATACCAAGAAACTCGTATCGTATCAAGCATTGGAAACAGTTAGCGCACTAGTGCTATATTACTTGAGGGAGCATTCGTATTGGGATCTTATTAGAGATAAAAGAAACTTATGCGCTATGCATACATAACACAAGAGACTCATAAACCATGTCCTGAGACAAATGCATGAACATAAAAATAACGGTTTGTGCATGATGGTATGACGTCGTTATGATATTTCATAGTCTACTCTCGTAGCTGGAATTCTTTGCGGGATTTCAAAGCTGAACAACATAATTAAATGGATTAATGGCGTTTTTTTATTATTCTTTTTTAATGTTGTGTTAAGACGCATCAATTTGTTTTTATGAATAATTTTCTTAAGCATGTTTAAGGTTAAATGTTGCTATGATAAATTTATTCGATTACTGTTGTATTCATTAAGAAAAAATCAATACAAAACAGTTTTTTATTAAAGTGAAAACTTGTTTAGGCGCTGACGCGCAGAGCACTTTATATAGCCGGTATTGAATCAGACTAAATCGTTACGCTCGGCTATGTAACGATCATTCAGGTACAGTTGGTTTCACTAGACTTAGGGAGACTCGAGAGGAGATTGCTTTCGCACATTATTTTGTAGTGTATTGATATGTGATGTGACCCCGATCATTAGATTTAAAGAATAATAAATTATTATTGTATTTAAAAGTATTTAAGTGCATTTACAGATTTTAAGTAGCCGCATTACCAGTGCTTGGGTTGTTTCATATGGATACATCATTTCATCATATAGCTATATACAGGGTGTCCCAAAGTTATGGGACATGAAGGGAAAGTACCTTAAATATTGTAGATAGGGTATTTTACTGAAAGAAGACTTTATGTAATTTTTAAGAGTTAGTAATTCTGCATACAAAGATTTTCTTTAAATTACTTGCCTCGTTTGAGAATCGAACCGACTTAAATGTAAAAAAAAACACCCCTACTTTTATGTATATATACGCCACAATATTTTGATGAATAGGATCAATTTAATGTTTTTATGGGAATCGATGATGGTACGAATACATTAGCTTGACTGGATGATGATATGTGTATCTACCTGAGTAAAATAGATAATGAAAAAGCCGATTATATCGCACTTACATTACTATTCGAAGTACACGAAGCCGTGTAGAGCATGTTTTCAATAATATAGACCCTCAAATTACAAATTATATATATATTAAAAAAAAAATTGAGTGCAAAAGTTTGCTTTCAATGGTGATCTTGTTCACGGTGTTATTAAAATGGATTTACTGATTTTAAATCCAACATCACATCTTTTCGCCTATTTTTAATCAAATTAAAGGTTTCACAAGAATATTTCCATAATAATCCGATATTATATTAAATATTTTAAAGCTATGTGTAACCTGCGCCATAAAAAAAGGTTCAGGGAAAATCCATTGGATATATTTTTATAAAACTTTCACAATCTAATAGATAATTAAACTAAATTTTTTTTAGTATACGGCTTACGATTTTAGTATACGCTCCATTATAATTTGATTTGCTTTTAAGAGTTTCGCTCAAAATCACTCGATGGTAAGCCCAAATCATTAAAAAAAAACGCCATAGACTGGCAAAAAATTGACTTATGAAGTAAGTAACGTATTTTATCCGTAATATTATTTTATTATTTATCGAAAGTTTAATAAGCTAAATACTAGTGGAAGGCTCCTTTGCACAGGATGCCGGCTAGATTATGGGTACCACAACGGCGTTTATTTCTGCCGTGAAGCAGTAATGTGTAACCGTTACTGTGTTTCGGTCTGAAGGGTGCCGTAGCTAGTGAAATTACTGGGCAAATGAGACTTAACATCTTATGTCTCAAGGTGACGAGCGCAGTTGTAGCGCCACTCAGAATTTTTGGGATTTTCAAGAATCCTGAGCGCCACTGCATTGTAATGGGCAGGGCGTATCAATTAAAATCAGCTGAACGTCCTGCTCGTTTCGTCCCTTCTTTTCATAAAAAAAGCTAATTGAATAGAAACAATGCATTGCAGAGGTACGTTGTTCTGTCGCGGGAATTAAAGTAAGCTCCTCATTATTCGTTCAAGGTCGCTGGCATTTAGCAGCATTAATAACCGGAACGTAACAGTACAAGTGTACTGCTGCATATCAGCTGAAAGAGTCAAGTTCTGGACAAAGGCCTCAAAGATTCCACCAGGCCACGCATATAACGTATTCCGGCGATCTAGTACACTGCTTAAAGCAGAAATAATGTCAAAAGAAGCGATTTATGGAAATAACTACACTACGGGGCTCCTACTCTCAACTAAAAGCATACCGTTTTACGATTAAGCTCGTCAATGTATCAAAAACAGATTGAGACTTGGTTAATAAAAAATATAAAAGCCCGCACAAATACGGAATAAGTAACCCGATACAACTTCATTTATTTACCAAATATAAATCATTCAAACGACAAATGACAGTGGTACGTGTCAAAAATAATAGAGTAAGCGGCACATGTCGCTCGGGGGTTTAATGGGAGTTCAAACATCAATTTGGAGCGGGTCTTATCAGGAGCAAGCAGGGTAGGGTGCAAGATGCCGCGCGCTGCATACAGTGAGATAATTGTCCTTTTTGTATTGCACCGCCATATTGAAGGATATTGCTAACCAACCTCTTTATTGAGTGAGAGTTCAATTAAATTCTTTAATCATTTGTTCCGTTACAACCAATGACGTTCTATACATATAGAACAAATTACGTCTTAAAAGGCATAAAAGGCATTTATTTTCTCAAAATTGATTCCTTTAGAATTCTTTTTGATGTCACTTCTTATACTACTAGATACTACTACCGCTTCGGAAACAAATGGCGCTCTGAGAGAGAAGAAGCGGCGCAAGAAACTCTCCCAGCATTATTTTTTTTTGCGCTCTTTTCAATAAAAATATACAATATTGTACAGTCATTTCTATCGCTATAAAATAATCACAATCTAGTCCCAGGCTGGCCGATCATTTAGATATTCAGCAGTGGAGTAATAGGATTTACGACAGAGCCATTTTTTTATAAAACATTTAAATTTATTTATAGATAATGCCTGAACAGTGGCTGGGACTTTATCGTAGAAGTGTATACATTTACCCTTAAAGCTATTATGTATCTTATAATTATAAAAACAAAGCCGAAATATGGAAAATTACACCATAATAAGGTTCGACTGCTGTATCTAAGGTGTAAGAGACATTTCTTGGGAATGAGTGACGCTGATCATGGCCACATAATATATAGGATATGCCTATGACTAATGAGCATTGCGTGAGTGTCTCATTGTCTCAAATTTTCATTATTTCTATTGTTTTTATTTAGTTTTTTCTCCTTTGCTATTTAATTCAGTCATGTGTTATATGTTAAATTGTTTTCGACTTTAATTGGATATTTTTTAGAATAATAATTATTTAATATTAAAATATTTTAATTCTAGAATAAGTGAACTCGCTATTCCTCACATAAAACACTTAAGTTTCATGAGGATGGCTTAACCTGTTTAGTAGTTTATTTCTTATATATTTTGAACAATAAATAAAAAAAATCCATCTCTACCTTAGATCATTAATATGTCTCTAGACATATCTACCCATATATACGTATTTTCAAATAATAATCGTTTGTGAGGTTAATAATCAAGTGTTATCTTATATACAGACACTAGCTTATATTTTGATGAAAATAAAAAAGAATTCTTTGTAAGAATTAGTTGTAATTTTCCGATATGACCCACTTGTTGCCACAACCACACGCTGCGTGAACTAAACACATTAGGACCCCGCGGTGAAAGCCTTATTGAGGGCAATATCAATAAAACTATGATCGCTACGCGTGAGAGGTTACTTTTTATATATTGATGTGTGTTTTATATTTGACTTTACTGGACGGAAGCTTCGATTATGGATTGGTTTCCGCTGCGCTCCAACTAGATACCGCACTACCTAACAACAATAGCTTTTTTATTACGGCAACTATTAGATGCTTGTGTGCGTGGCATCTTGACACTCAATTTTGTAACATACGGTTAATGTTATTTTACATTGAAATTAATTAAAAGTTTTACAGAACATGACGTTGTGTCACGTCACACATTCGCCACGAGACCACACGAGAAAGGCTCGAGTAGGCCTACGGGCGTAGTATTAGTTGCCGCACTTTACGTGTTTGCCTGCGCTATCTAGTTGGAGCGCAACAGAGACCAATTATTTATATATGGATGGAAGATTCTATTCAGTTCCACCTTCGCACGACACGCCACAGGTTAGGATATCATCCCCACCATCTGGATGTGTGTCGGTCCTCCACAGTGCGGTTTTCAAGGAGCTTTCTTCCACGTACTACAAAGCTGTAGAATGAGCTTCCTTGTGGGGTGTATCCGGGTCTTCAAAGAAAGCGCGTACACCTTCCTTAAAGGCCAGCAACGCTCTTGTGATTCCTCTGGTTTTGCAAGAAAATGTGGGCGGCGGTGATCACTTAGCACCAGGTGACCCCTACGCTTGTTTGTCCTCCTATTCCATAAAAAAAAAAGTTTTAGTGCACAGTAAGTGAATAACAAAAGAGATATCGTGATCGTATGCAAATGTGAAAGAGATATTTTTTATTGGTCTTAATGTTTTCGGTTTTCGAATACATATGTTTTTTTTTATGAAAATAAGGTACGAGACCAGCAGGATGTTCAGCTGATGGTAATTGATACGCCCTGCCCATTTCAATGCAGTGCCGCTCGGGATTATTGAAAAACCCAAAAATTTTGAGCAGCACTACAACTGCGCTCGTCATTTTGAGACATAAGTTGTCAAGTCTCATTTGCCATATTTCTGCCAAGAAACAGTTATGTGTGAGCATTACTGTATTTCGGTCTGAAGGGCGCCGTAGCTAGTGAAATTACTGTACAAATGAGACTTAACATCTTATGTCTCAAGGTGACGAGCGCAGTTGTAGTGCCCATCAGACTTTTTAGGAATCCTGAGCGGCACTGCATTACAAGGCGTTACAAGTAAGTCCAGCTCGTCTTCTCCGTTATTGTCATTAAAAAAAATTAAGATTAGTAAAAGGTAACAAGGTGTCCATATTCCATATTAAAGTTATCCACGTTAAAGTAATGTGATAGCAACGGCAGGGCAAAGTCCATACAAATTGGTTTAACGACGGTTAATTAATCCCTTCCCGTGATTAGTGGTGTCTCATGTTTTGACGCCTTCTGATATAGATATAGATCTACCGTCATAATCAACGATTTATGACTTTGTTAAAACGTTGGCGTCCGTAAATTTGAAACTTGATATTTTTGTATCGGCTAATGTGTTAAAAGAATAACAGGGTTTTGTATAGATTTAAAATATGTATTAGCGTTAGTTATCAACGTTAGTTTTTTATATCTAGTGGCCATATTTGATTTTGAAATTGAAAAATAAAATTTACAGTTAGATATAACTAATTATTATGTTATATAAAGAGTTGTGAATTAATATATGAATTTATTATAATAATATTAACTACACATAAGAAAAAGGTAGTTTCAATTATAAATCAGGAAATACTCTTATAAATACCAAGAAAATGATAAAACAGTTAACAATAGCATAGAATGCATAAAAGGAATTTATTTTCTCAAAATTGATTGATTTAGAATTTTTTTTGATGTCATTTCTAATATACTAGATACTACTACAGCTTCGGAAACAAATGGCGCTCTGAGAGAGAAGAAGCGGTACAAGAAATTCTCCCAGCATTCTTTTTCTGCGCTCTTTTTAATAAAATTATACAATATTATACTGTCATTGCTTTTGCTATAAAATAATCATAATCTAGTCTCAGGCTGTCCGATCACTTATATATTCAGCTATGTATGTGTTCTCGTGATCTTATACAAGTGAAGTTGATTGTGAAATATACTTCTTATTCAGAAATCAGAAGATTATCATCAATTTAACAGCGTTCGATATAGGTAACAATTAATGTGTTAATAATAGTTTCGATTACATCAAAAATATCGACTATCAATATCAAAAACAAGACAAAAGAAATCTATAGTATAAAGTAACAAGGGTTTTTAAGTAATTTTTGTATCTTCAGTGTGTCCTCTCTCATAGGAAAGTTTTGATATAGCTGCGAATATATCTGCAATGCAGTACAGACGTACATATATATGACGTACATCTATGGAGTATTAAGACCATGTATTCTAATGATGCATTATCATGCGTCATAATTTAATCATAATAACTCATACAGACACAATTCACGCACACATTAATCAGCCGAATAGCCGATAATATCTCCCCGTGGAGCTTCGTTAGCGAAATGACTTCATGATATATACGCGAGGTTTATCATTTTTGGTTCAATTTACCTTTGCTCTTGCCACTGGGAGCCGTTCAGTTCGACGTTTCGAGTTATTACTGTAATTATTTGCTTTTTTTGCTTTTAATGGGATTCGGATGTTGCTCTTAAGAGCTGGTAATGTAATGTTATTCTAGTTTGTAACGAATTTCTTTGATTACTGTGTATATATTACAAGTACTGACCAGACAAACGTTGTTATTTTGCCATATTTCTTTTCTCCTTCGCACAGGATGCCGGCTAAATTATGGGTACTACAACGGCGACAATTACTGCGGTGAAGCACTAATGTATAAGCATTACTGTGTTTCGGTCAAAAGGGCGACGTAGCTTTTTTTTTTATGGAATAGGAGGACAAACGAGCGTACGGGTCACCTGTTGTTAAGTGATCACCGCCGCCCACAATCTCTTGCAACACCAGAGGAATCACAGGAGCGTTGCCGGCCTTTAAGGAAGGTGTACGCGCTTTTTTTGAAGGTACCCATGTCGTATCGTCCCTGAAACACCGCACAAGGAAGCTCATTCCACAGCTTTGTAGTACGTGGAAGAAAGCTCCTTGAAAACCGCACTGTGGAGGACCGCCACACATCCAGATGGTGAGGATGATATCCTAACTTGTGGCGTGTCGTGCGAAGGTGGAATTCGGCGACAGGAATCAGTTTAAACAGCTCTTTGGAACACTCCCCGTGATAAATGCGGTAGAAGACACACAATGAAGCGACGTCTCTACGCAACGCCAAGTCATCCAGCCGTTCACAGAGCACTGGGTCCCCGACAATTCAAGCTGCTCTACGTTGCACGCGGTCAAATGGATCGAGCTGATACTGGGGTGCGCCAGACCGGAGATGACAGCAATACTCCATGTGTGGCCGGACCTGCGCTTTGTAGAGCGCTAGTATGTGGGCCGGCTTGAAGTATTGCCGTGCTCTATTAATGACGCCCAGTTTCTTTGAAGCCAATTTGGCTTTGCCTTCCAGATGACCACGAAATTGGCAATCGCTCGAGATTACGAGACCCAGTATTCCGATACTAGGCGAGGCTTTGAGGGAAGTGTTGTCGAAGAGCGGTGATACGACAAATGGGGTTTTTTTAGTGGTAAACACGCAAACTTGAGTCTTCTGGAGGTTAAATTGGACAAGGTTAAATTTTCCCCATTCCGCGACCTTCTCAAGAGAGGACTCGATAGAAGACACAAGTTTCTCCCGGCACTGGTCGACGATTTCCCGAGAGAGACCTGCATGGCCCGTGCTGTCGTCTGCATAGCAATGAATGTTGGAGGTGTCCAACATATCATTGATATGCAGAAGAAACAGCGTGGGAGACAGCACACAGCCTTGGGGCACTCCAGAATTCACGGGCTTCGGGTTCGAGCAATGTCCGTCGACAACGACCTATATGCTGCGCCCAGTGAGGAAGCTGGAGGTCCACTTGCACAAGCTCTCGGGAAGCCCAAATGATGGAAGTTTAGAGAGGAGCGCCATGTGCCATACACGATCAAAGGCCTTCGCTATATCCAGCCTAACTGTCAGGCCTTCCCCCTTGCTTTCAATAGCCGCAGCCCATCTATGTGTTAGGTATACCAGAAGATCACCTGCCAACCGACCATGGCGAAAGCCGTATTGTCAGTCGTTGATCAACTCGTGACCCTCAAGGTAAACCAAGAGCTGACGGCTAATTATGCTCTCCATGATTTTGGAGAGCAGGGAGGTAATAGCAATAGGCCTGTAATTTGCCGGATCCGAACTGTCTCCTTTTTTTTGGATCGGATGGACAAGGGCAGACTTCCATGAGTCAGGGACTACGCCTTTAGAATAAGAGTGCCGGAATAAACGCGTTAGCACCGGCGTCAACTCAGGGGTACACGTCCTATGCACGATTGGAGAAATGCCATCCGGCCCGCTCGACTTCCTGACGTCCAACGAAAACAGAGCTCGCCTAACAGTTTTCTGTCTGAACTGTACTTCAGGCATAGAGCTCTGACACCGCGGGATGGTCGGCGGTGTTTTTCCGTTGTCGTTAAGAGTCGAGTAGGAGGCGAAAAGAGTGCACAAGAGATCGGCTTTTTCTTTTTTGCCGTATGGGCCAGGGTGTCATTCCTCATGTGCAACGGCGGCATGGACGGCTGTCTGAAGTTACCAAGAGCAGCTTTCGACAACGACCAGAACTTGCGTGTTCCGGTCGGGTAACTGGAAAGCTGCTCGCCGATTTTGACGACGTGTTTTGACTTTGCACGGGCGATTTGCCGCTTAAAAAATCTGGAGGCACGGTTATATTTCCTCTTAAGAACTGTGCAGTTTGGATGCTTTGTGCTCAGCGCCGCAACCCAAGTTCGATACGCCTGTTTTTTGCAGTCAGATGCTGCTTTAACTGACGCATCGAACCAGGGCTGTGATCTGCCACCGATGGGTACTACAGAGTTTGGTATAAAAATATCCATACCCTGTAGGATCACACGGCTACTGCAACGGCGCAGGCACTAGGATCATCCGAAGGGAAACAAACCCTGCCCCAAGTGTAGGATGCAAAAAAGGAACGCATCCTATCCCAATCTGCTGACTTGTAGTGCCAAACGCGGCGGGTCGCTGGTGGTCTGTGACGTTGGCGTCGGATAGGCACTACACTCCTGACCAGGCAATGGTCGGACGTTCCGAGAGGGGCGTCGACAAAGACCTGGTAACCATCGGGATGTGTAGTCAGCAGAAGATCCAATAAGGACGGCATGTGGCTATCCACATCCGGGAGCCGCGTTGGCGACTCAACCAATTGGGACAGACCATACGCCAATGCAAAATTATGCACAGATCGCCCTGCGTAGTCTGTGGTACGTGATCCAAGCCATTCGGCATTGTGCCTGTTGAAATCACCCAAGACTACGATTTCAGCGGAGGGGATCTGTGCTAGTACGTCGTCAATTGCCGCTTGAACGCAGCCCATGAGATGATCGGTTTCTGCGTTACCACTATGGGACCTGTAGACACACGCATAGATGCGGACGCGGTCCACTAAATCTACGGGGAGCCAGAGATTGGACAGGTCCCTACCCTCAAAATTGCCGAGACGGCAACAGCAGATATCCACCCTAACGTACACACATACCCCGGCATGAGGCAAGAAATTGTGCTCAATTTTGTACCCGGGGTACGTTAAATATGACGTATCGCTAGGTCGAGATATCTGCGTCTCAATAAGGAAACACAAGGCCGGCTGCGCCGTCTCAAGGTGGTGGTGGACGGCGTTTAAATTGGAGTGAATTCCCCTGATATTTAAAAGTCCACGTTGAGAGTGGAGCGGGGTGCCGTGGTGATACTGCCTCGTTTATCCTTGGTCATGCGCGGTTATGTGCCCTCCTCACAATACGAAGGGCAGCCTGAGCTAGAGTGCCCGGGGAGGGATTCTCCAACTCTGGTAGAGCCGGTACCCTCCTGGGGTAAAATCTTTTCTGGTTCCGCTGTCATATTCGGGTGGAGGGGGGGGGGTAATGGCCACCGGTCCTCGACACTAACCTATGCGAAACATAACGGCACTAGGCCGCTACTTCACGCCGGTATATAGTGAAATTACTGGACAAAAGAAGACAACATCTTATGTCTCAAGGTGACGATCGCAATTGTAGAGCCACTCAGAATTTTTGGGTTCTTCAAGAATACTGGACGGAATTGCATTGAATTGTAATGGGCAGGGCGTATCAATTACCATCAGCTGAACTTCCTGCTCGTCTCGTACCTTAATGTCATAAAAAAATATTAAATTTAAATATCTCACGCCTGCTCATTGCATGAATAAGTCATATTATGTAATGGAATGTCATTGATAGGTATTGACATATAGATACTTCTTACGGCCGTTCCCAATATTCAGTCTATATCTTACTTAAGATAAAAATCGTAACTATCGTTGACTTTTCTGTCCCAACCAACTTATCGACGGTTACCTTATCCGTACACACTGACTGTCAACACGACAATTTGTATGGAAATTGCGTCCCAATTTAAATCGATAAGAATGACTTATCAGGTATATTGGGACAGCTTCAGATTATTGACAGCTGATTACTGACAGTAGATGATTGTAATTTATCTCTATTTGTAGATAGTATATTGGGAACAGCCGTTAGTCAAAAAATATAAGTTCCGGATAAGTATCCAATCGTAATTTGAGTTTATTTGAACCAAACTGAAAATAATGACAAAAATAAAGAATAATAAGCTAATATTATACAACTCAGCCTAAGGAGCAAATGCGAACCAAGGCTGACTGTTTCCGAATTGTCAGTCAAAAAAGGCTACATTAACAATAGATTCGCTTTCCTTTTACAAAAGGCATTTATTTTCTCAAAATTGATACCCTTAGAATTCTTTTTGATGTCATTTCTAATATACTACATACAACTACCGCTTCGGAAACAAATGGCGCTCTGAGAGAGAAGAAGCGGCGCAAGAAACTCTCCCAGCATTGTTTTTTTGCGCTCTATTCAATAAAAATATACAATATTGTACAGTCATTTCCATCGCTATAAAATAATCATAATCTAGTCCCGGCCTGTCCGATCACTTAGATATTCAGCTGTGGTATAGTAGGATTTAGGACAGAGCCATTTTTTTAAATAAAACATTTAAATATATTTATAGATAATGCCTGAACAGTGGCTGGGACTTTATTATAAAAGTATATACATTTACCCTTAAAGCTATTATGTATCTTATGAAGCCTACTAGAATTATGTACAAGCAACCCCTTATATCTAGTGTTGTATATATCTTGCAGTATATCTTTTCTTCTCGCCCACAAGCATTATTTGTATAAACACAGTATTAATTTTACAATAGCCATAACATGTATAAAATTAAAAATTAAAAATAAAATTGTATAAAAAAATTGCCTGAGGACTTGGAAATACTGTCAAAAAAAATGTTTATACCAAGACTGTCTAAATGGCTGCTTGAAAATAAATTTTATAGTATTATTGAATAATAATAATATCGACACACTTTTACACAAATTAACTTGCCCCAAATTAGGCATATATAGCCTGTGTTATGGGTTGCAAGACAACGATATATTTAATAAAATTTACTTACTTAAAAACATATAAACATACATAAATGAATATAAACATCAATGACTCGGAAACAAACATCCATATTCATCATATAAATGCTTGCACCTACCTAAGCTTTTAATATAAGGTGTGTCCTCTACACATTGTAATATTTAAGATCTGGACATACCCTATTCCAAAGCAAAACAAATTACTTTATATGGATAATATAATGAATAGACATCAGCTTCAAAAATTAAAGTGTACAAATAAAAGTATTTAATGAGTTACTAACCCTAGAATAAGATTCCACTGACATTATGTTGGCCACATATAGCCAGAAATAAATTATTTTATTATTATTTCATTTACTAAATTCATCATAAAGTAGTTAACAATTTATTCCACGTAGGAATACTTAAGATATGCATTTAAGAACTTATCTAAGTGACTTAAAATGCATTTCTCAAGTTCAAATGTTTACTAGTACACCTTTTAGCGTTCAGAGTGCACTCGTGCGTTTATACTTCAACTAAGTGCACGGTCGTGATAGAAAAATCGTTGTTTACTTTCACTTAATTAAAAATTGGAAAGGTAGTTTAAAACTGAGGAAATTTATGGCAGAATCTTAAACAGGCTATTAAAACTAATAAAGTATTTTTATATATTCATTTAAATGATCAAGATTAATCAAAATACTTTCAAAATAAGTCAGGGCGTGAGTTGAATTAGTTCTATGCACATGTAAGGACATATTATCATTCGCAGTCTGATAGCGGAACGGCAAAAGTGTGCTTAAAGACAATGTATGCTCATTTTTCTCTTTAGTCAATCAGAACTGAATAGAATAAATGTTTTACATTGCTGCTTATCCACCAAGATTATTTTCAGCAACTGGAGTAAATGTGGCAATGTATAGACATAGCAATCGAAGCATATTATCGTGTAATTTGTGGCATGTTCCATATTTCGGCTTTATTTTTATATGTCTTCTAGCTGACCCGACAGACGTTGTTCTGTACATAATAAATAAAATACTGTTTTTTATGAATTTGTCATTAATATTTTGTAACATCAAGAATTATTTCGTAAAATATGCTCCCTGTTGTTGTAATGAAATTGTTTTACAGCAGAACTGTCAAACCGTGCGCCAATAAATTCTCTCAAAGAAAATATTATGTCCATACAAAACAAATATTAGAAATAAAAATAATCATGGGTCCCAACTCTACACAAAAACTATCATATCTCTCAAGTTGGCCTTTAGTTTCAGTTTACTGCACTCCATGATGTAATCCTCATTAAAATCCGTTCCTTAGTTTAGGAGTTCACAGGAAACAAACATCAGGACAATGGATTTATATATTAAGAAGATAAGGTAAAATTTTATAAAGATGCCAAACCATTAAAATAACTTTAATATTATATATTTTTTCTATAGTGATGTTAAAATCCACTGACAAAATCACGCACTTAGAATTAAGTTGTTAAAAAAAAATGAGAAAAAATTTGTTGTTTGTGTGAAAAAGTGTGGTAGCCATCAAAAGAATAATCAAGTGACAAATACTTTTTTTTTCTTATTATTCATCTTGATGATCCTGATCTCAGAATCAAAGACCAAAGTTATTTCACTGTTTTGCGACCCGTGCTTGATACGTGCAAATTTTCAATCTAGTCGGACATCTTGAAAATTGATCAAAATTAATTCGAACTATTTATTAACTTATAATATTAACAGATAGATAGACGATTTATATCAAATTGTAAAAGATTATTCCAATAATGAGAAATACTAATAAATCAAATCAATTGTTTTCATTGAAAATACTCATTTATTTTAAAATATAACTGTTTTTCAACTTTTTGACGACAGAAAGGTCTGTGTAAAATAAAATAAAACTACAAAACAAGTAATTTGCAGTAATTATAATAAATTGTTTTCCTAGCTTCCATATAAATTTACTAAAATAACTATAATAATCACTCTTTTGCTACACCTAAAATAATACACACTCGAGCGCGCTTTTAAGTCGCTTGGCAAACAAGTGGCATCCAATATTTAGAGATCCCAATAATTATAATTTGAATATTATTTACTTTATTAGCGGCAAATTCTCTATTTCTCCATATTATTATTTCCCATTTATGTGCTATCGACAACATTCACATATTTTATGCTTTTTACGACATAACTTTATGACCATATTCTTACCTGTGTCGTAATAAATTCGGAGGTTTCATTTTATATGTATAGATTTTTTATAGATTTTTCAGTGAACTGTGAATAAATGATATTATGCCTGCTATGTTGTCATTTATATTGTTAACTTAAATTCACAATCAAATTACTAACTTTGTACATAAAATAGTCGGTTGGTAAGTTACTTGTATAATAAAGTTATATTTATTCATTGTTTTGGATCATTTTAAACATTTAATTCTGCCTACTACTCGGCTGAGACAATTTAGTCAGTCTTTAATTGTGGGCGACGTATATTCTTTTACAGCAAGATCCCAAAAAATGTTCAAAACAAATGTATTACGAAATTCGAAAGAACTGTTAAATGAACTCTATGTGGTAAAGATTAATATCACGTTAATGACTTTCTTATTAATACCACAGATTGGAATGGAGCTATTTTTTTAGTAGGGGATTTAGATGCACTTAAATCCTAGGATGTATTGTGCCCCCTGTTTGGGCTAACGCGGCTACCCTCGACTTCTCATGTCTAAAAAAACAATGAGCTGTGGAAAAATCAAGGCTACTGACTTGGAAATGTGTCGGGATTTAAATTGTATTCTCTAGACCTATTCCTTTTGAGAATCGTAGGATCCTCAGAGGGTCACGTCCTCTGCTTTGAGTGAAGGTGTTTTTAGACATCCCAGCCTGATTCTGGCGATGGCCTCGCACTCCAGAAGGCTGGATAGGAGCTACCACCGTCAGGCTATTTCAAATTATTATAATTTGATGGTATTGAAATTTATTTAAAAAAAAACATAGAACTCAGATCAGAGCATTCACATCCGAATGGGTAGTTTTTGATTTTCAAATAGTGATCCAAGTTTGAATAATAGATATATTTTGAGTTTGAATAACATTTCCACTTTTCCGATCACTTAGATATTCAGCTGTGGAGTAATAGGATTTACGACAGAGCCATTTTTTTTATAAAAATTAAAATTTATTTATAGATAATTCCTAAACAGTGACTGGGACTTAATTTTAGAAGCGTATACATTTACCCTGAAAGCTATTATGTATCTTATGAAGCCTACTAGAATTAGTTACAAGCAATCCCTTATTTCTAGTGTTATAATAATGAAAATCACTATTAAGAGCAAAAAGGTGATGATTTTTGTGAACGTATATTAAATTTACATAAATGTACTGACAATGAACAGTCATAATATTTATATCTTTAAATTTTTTTTTGAGAGTCTGTCTATAACCAAGCTGATATATAGCACGAACAGCTCTCTTTTGCAGAGTAAACACTATATCAATTTCAGCAGCATGACCTCACAGTAAAATACCGTACGTCATGATGCTGTGAAAATAACTGAAATACACTAATCTAGCGGTCGCAACATTCGTGTACTCTCTAATTTTTCTAACGGCATTGTATTTCAATATAAAAAAAGATAACTCTATCAATCTCAAGACTGTAACAGATGGTCCTCAAATATATTTTACCCTCGAATGACGCCATTATTATGCTGAAAACGGATACAGATATTAAGAGCGACCTTTGTGATGAAATTAACCGGAAATATACAATATTTCCGAAAATCCGGAAGAACGGCTCTTATTATCCATCAATATTTGGTTAGATTCTTGTCTGTTTGTTGTGGATTCAATTTTATGTTTAGTTAGGATTGTATTAACAAACTAAATATTGATATTATTAACTTATAACAGATTTATAATGTATTAATCTGTCGCAAAGGAAATTTTCGTCAACAGTGAGTGACATGAACTGTGTTTATTATAAGGCAAGTAAAAATTATAAATAGAATTTTAGAGTTAATTTTATATCTTCACTTGAGTGTGTGAGAGTTGTTGCATAATTTTTTTATTTCCCAGTCTGCAATTTTTTATCACAATTAATCTCTGAAACATATACACACATATATACTAGCTGACCCAGCAAACTTTGTATTGCCTATATTAAAATCGCGATACAAAAGTAAGTTGATCGTAGATGGGTGAAAATTTGAAGTTGTACGTATTTTTTAATGCTGACTCATAATCAAACAAATTAAATAAAAAATGTCAAAAAAATTTAAAAAACAAATTGGCGTGGACCACATAACATATAGGGGGATGAAAAATAGATGTTGTCCGATTCTCAGATCTACCCAATATGCACTCAAAATTTATGAGAATCGGTCAAGCCGTTTCGAAGGAGTTTAACTACAAACACCGCGACATGAGAATTTTATATATTAGATATATATTATGCTTCGGTAGAATAATAGGTAGAAACCTTAGATCATTCATACGTCTAGATAGAACATGTGGCACGTCTACGTCACACATTGTTCGAGATTGGCTCCAGCACACCCACTTGAGCGTAGTATTAGTTAACGCACTTTGCAACTACGCCTGCGTTATCTATCTGAAGCGCAGCGGAGACTAATCCTTAGTATAATACCGTCACATTCTATTTCAGTTTGATAGTCAAAGAAAGCATATGATACAACGAAACTTTAACTTTAAATATACTTTCTGCAACTGGCGGTTACAAAGTTGCAAAAAACCCTAGAACGTAAAAATCTTCTTTTTAAATTTTGCTTATATTTAGATGTAAATGTCACATATATTTCAATATTTACTTTGGTCGCTGTATCGGATTGAATTTGTTTCTCATAAATATTCAAATGCAATGTGCAAATCTAGCGCGACCCAACTGTGTATTTAGTGCATCTAACCCATCTAGGCTAGATAGACTATCTGTAGATACAAGGATGTGTACAATACATATAAAATACAATATATGAAATAAAAAAATGCCGTATGACATTTATATAGCAAACTAGCTGACCCAGCAAACGTTGTATTGCCGATATTAATATATAATATACAAAAGTAACTGTTGATCGTAGATGGGTGAAAATTTTAAGTTGTATGTATTTTTTAATTCTAACCACCCTTAATATTTAGGGGGATGAAAAATAGATGTTGTTCGATTCTCAAACCTACCCAATATGCACTCAAAATTACATGAGTATCGGTCAAGCCGTTTCGGAGGAGTTCAATGTTTAACACCAAGATACGAGAATTTTATATATTAGATATTCTATAAAAGACAAATTTCGTTTTGAATTAAGCTTTAATTGATAACTTATCTTACCGTTGTCATGTCTAAAAATTTGCATTGTTTTTAAATGACTTCAAAAAAGAAAGAGGTTCTCATTCGACTCTATTTTTTATGTTTGTTACCTCAGAACATCTAATAATTATTATTATCTTTGGAGTCGGTGTCATCCAAGGTAGGCTTGTAGCTACATTAATAGTTATAGGTGAGATGTGCTTGTATCGCACGCGTGACGTGACGAGGCGAGGGGCGAGGGCGGAGTCTCGGCGGTAGGACACTGATTCAAAAAATAACAACAATTGTAATAAAATTATATTATCGTATAATTTGATTGACTTTTAGGTAGTCTAATATTTTTCTTTTAATTTTACTTAGAAGAACTGTTAAAATAAGTTGCTTATTAAGTTGTAGTTGAATACGTAATTATTTTACTTTGTAGTGCATATTAAATTGTTTAGGAATATTTTTATTTTTGAAGTCAGTTGTTTTATAAAAATATTTTGTTATCAGTGAAACTATTCTAGGATAAATCCAATATTGTATTTTTTATAATATTATACTTGACTTCTGTTTTTACTATAGAGATGTAGGAATTATGTTTCCTTAGTAAATAAATAAATCAGATACACAATCAATTAATAATCAAATTAGTTTTCGTCCAATCTTTCGATTGGCATTATAAAAGTAGGGGTGTTTTTTTTTTACATTTCAGTCGTTTCGATTCCCAGACGAGGCAAGTAATTTTTAGAAAATCTTTGAATGCAGAAGTACTAACTTTAAAAAATAACATAAAGTCTTCTTTCAGTAAAATAGCCTATCTTCGATATTTAAGGTACTTTCCCTTCATGTCCCATAACTTTGGGACACCTGTATACTGACATTTGCTAAAACATACGGTATGTTTGTTGCTTTTTAGTTGTTCTATCGCTAGTTTGCTAGAACTCAAGAAGTTAAAGGCACTTTTTTGATTGAAATTTAATATTTAGCATATCCATCGAAAAAGCGATAGATTCTTGATCCACAAGAATAATGAATTAAGTTATTTTATTACCTCTGTTTCTTGAAACCCCAGAGTTCACCTAGTGTGACCAACATATACTCTTCCTATACCTTTAGTAGCTATGTAATAGAATTGTATATTGAACATAGAAAATTGAAAAAAAAAATACTTATTGTTCAAGTTATAGAAATGAAATAAAAACTTTTAACTTAAATTGAATAATTGAAGGTTTGTGTTTTATTTATATATCACAAACAGAATCAATCTCTTGAAAAATGTCTAAATCATAAAAATTGACAAATAGATACAGTAATAAGTAACAGTAGATAAAAAAAACAATGACGATTCAATTTTTGGTGTAACATTAAAGAAAAATTATATTGATAATATACCATTTAAGTTATTATTTTCACTAAAATGCATATTATTATAATATTTTTTGGTATAATTGAAGCATCTACTATACTTGTTACTCTTTTGAGATTTTTTAACCGACTTCAAAAAAGGAGCAGGTTGTCAATTCGTCGGTGTGTTTTTTTTTATGAATAATAATCACTTTTTTTTAACTTACACAAGTAAGTTTAATCAATGAGTAATTTCAGTATATCAATTTACATACATTGTATAAAATAAAAGAAATGTAAATTGCTGACACTGTAAATATAGATTTAAAGGAATGGTAATAAGTTACTTGGCACTTTTTCTCATTAAAGTTCAACTTTTTTGGAATTGGTAGTTAAATATTTTGTCATTCATAAGTGTCATTTTGAACTAAGTTAATAAATGCTTATTCTTTTCTTACGGTTGTTCCCAATATTCAGGCTATCTCTTACTTGAGATAAAAATCGTAACTATCGTTGACTTTTCTGTCCCAATAAACTTATCGACGGTAACACACCTCATCCGTACACGCTGTCAATAGGACGACGTATAGCTTACCAGCGATAGAAGTTTGTATGGAAATTGCAATTCACGCGTCCCAATATAAGGCAATAAAAATGACTTATCGGGTATATTGGGACAGCTTCAGATTATTGACAGTTAATTACTGACAGTAGAAGGTAGTTATTTATCTCTATCTGTAGGTAGTATATTGGGAAAGGCCGTTAGGTATTGAAATCATCTATAGTAATACATAATTAAAAGTAATCGCATAAAACATCCATGTTGGAACACAAAATACGTCAAGTTATGACTGTTTTTGCTTGGGCAAAAGATTTAACTAATAGCGCACATGTCTCCCACACACGTCGGTTCCCACGGGCTTTGTGAACACCAATTTTATGTGGTTTTGTCGCGTTCCGTACCTTCCACTCACGTTCAAATTACGCGGTTCAAATTTTACTTCATAAGTACAATTTGTACTCGTTCAAAATGTATAAAACGTTGTAATTATGAGTCGAATTATTTATTTCAGTTTTGTTTTTATTATTTACGGGGTGTGTGGATTGATCTATTATACTTTATAACTCTTGGTTTCATAATAAGATATTCTATTTAAAAAATAAGTTTTTATTAATATAATAATTTTATTATATATCACCCCTGAATAGCGTCTGGGATTTTAATATAAAAGTGTACACATTTACCGTTAGAGGTATTTTCTATCTTGTAAGCCTGCTCGAAGTAGTTACAAGAAATTTCATATTTATGTGCTATCACAATATATATATACTTATTTATTAATTATATACTCGATATTCTCACAAATTATCTTAAGAAAACGATATACTCGAAAAGATATGTACATACTTAAATATACACTTAAATAGAAATATACATACATGACTCGAAAACATAAATTATAAAACAAACATCCATATTCATCATATAAATATTTGCACGTACCGTATACGAAATTCAAATTAAAATATATTTATTCAAAATAGGATTTCAAATCACTGAACTTCCAAAACTACCACCCATTCAAAATAGTGTGCCTCAGACTTGAGAAGAACGCGCATGAAGGCGCAAGAAACTCAGCGGGCTTTTTTTTTAATAAAAATATGGATTACAATGTAATATCGTACAATAAACATTCATTATTTAATAGCCTGAGGGAGCTCGCTCCATTCCCAGTCTGTGGAATTCTTAAGATTATCATTTGTGTTATAATAAACCTTTACCACACAAACGTTTTTTAGCAATTCTCAAACTCGTAACACATTTGTTTTTTAAATTTTCTGGGATCATGTTGTAAACGCATATACGTTGAAACCGGGGCTTCTAGCTCGATGGCCAGAGTCACTAAGCACTGAGTACAATCCGCCTACATAAGCCTGAAAATTGATATATCATGAAAAAGTAATTACTTAGTAAAATTAAAATGCTTCTGTCGCCAAGAAACTGTTGAGTCACTTTATAAAATGAAGCCATTATTTAGGTGTAACGATTTTATCGTCGAAAAACATTCAAAGGTCTGCCATTTGCACGCCTGGTGTCGACACCTTTGATGGGTTTCTTCGGGATTATTCCTTTAGTACACATTTTTGAACTTGCAAAACATTTAATACGGAATGAGTGATATTAATTCAAATATAATCATTTTATCTATAGGAGTGAGGCTAAAAGCAGTGAATATGTATTGAAACATAATTTATGTGTGTAAAATCTATAGGTACAAATATATAATGAAGAGCTATTTTTTTTATGAAAATAAGGGACGAGACGAGCAGAACGTTCAGTTGATGGGAATTGATGCGCCCTGCCCATTACAATGCAGTGCCGCTCAGGATTCTTGAAAACCTCCAAAAATTCTGAGCGGCACAACAACTGCGCTCGTCACCTTGAGGCATAAGATGTTAAGTCTCATTTGCACAGTAATTTCACAAGCAGACCGAAACACAGTAATGCTTACACATTAATGCTTCACGGCAGAAATAGGCGCCGATGTGGTTCCCCTTAATCTAGCCGGCATCCTGTTAAACGGAGCCTGACATTGGTTCTTCGGTTATACTGCGAAAACTACTGAACCGATCGGAATAATAATTATACTAAAAAATGCAGCGCACTTCTGAGAAGAATTTTATCGTGATTACTCATCTGGAACCTATATTTTTTGACATAGACATACCTATATATTCGATGTAGTATAATTCAGTCAATGAAATTTCATTGCATATGATAATTCATGCAATGAGCGGGCACCGGGTAATTATTCATATCGCAAGACAATGTTTGTCGGGTCAGCACTTGTGTTTTATATTTAAATAATAATTTTAACATATTTCTACGTTTTGTGTTTTGAAGAATATTGCGTATAAATAAATCTGTAGCCTGTCGTATCCTTGAAGTGACATTTGGTACAAAATTTTACATTTGCCCAACAGAGGAATAAGACCGCTTTCGCACTACGTCCGATCAGAAGTCGATCCGTACCCGTAAAAATACAGGTAGTAATCTCATACCGAATTCGGATATTGCTTACGCACTAGTCCGATCTCTGATCCAATTCCAAGCAATTCAGGGGCCTTTTTTTGGCATTTTACGCGAAGCCACACCAGAGGTAATGCTATTTGTACATACGAAGGCTCAGAAGAAGTAAATAATTCTAGGTGTATCTTCTCTTGGTGGACCGACGTTTAAAAGGAGCTTTTTATAACCACCAGGCAGTGTTACGTCAATACGACAGGCAATTTGATAATTACTGCGGAATGAGTGAGCTTTCGATTTTACTTAACAATACATAAAAGATAATATTTTACTACAAGACACAAAATTTAGACAAAGTATACCGCCAGAAGAAATGCTTGCAGTCACATTAAGGTAAGTAAAACTCAGTTCTTAATCAGACAATATTTATTATTGTTAACTTATAAGTACTTATGAAGGTAGAGCAACACTACACATACCTGTAATTCGGATCGGACGCAGTGCGCGAGCGTTCATACAAATAATACTATAACTACTTCGGTCCGTCGATAATCTTCTCCGGAACTGAATTAACGGAAAGAAACCGGAAGACGGAAGCTGGATCTAGTGCGTAAATTACTATAGAAATTCTTCTACGTCTACTCCGGACCGTGTTTTCACGGGTACGGATCGGATTCTAATCGGACATGTGCGAAAGCGCTTTTAGTGTGAGAAGCGAACATATTCATGTTATGCTAATCACATAGAAATAAATTTGCTTATTTAAATCATAACATAGATAATTCTAAACATATATATACCTGGGTGTGACATTTGACCAAAAGCTTACCTTTCACGACCATATAATAACAGTCACTCAAGAGTCCTTCATGAGACTGGTTTTCGTATTAAGGAATGCGCGCGATTTCCACAGCGTCAATATTATACAACTGCTTTACAGTACCCTTGTGCGTAGTAAGCTTGAAGCGAGCTCGTGCGTATGGAATCCCTACGAAGTAACCTACTCCCTTATGCTGGAGAAAGTACAAAAAGCATGAACAATAATAATCAATCAATACTCGGCTAATACTTACGCAGTTACATGTAACCATAGAGAATAAAATATACAATGATTATTCTGAAAAGGTTCTATTTTTTTTATAAAATACAACTTTTAGTATTCTTAAGATTACGCATTAGATTATTGTAAGGTAGAAACGATTACATTATAAACTAGGGAACTGATAGAAGAATATATATGTTTTTATTATAGGAAGAAAGCCCACATATAAATATTCATAGAATATTTCAAAATATTAAACTCATAATTAGAAAACCTCCCCGATCAAAACTTCCCGATATGAGCCTATTAACATAGGAAGAGTATAAAACATCATCGTAAAATAATCAACGAGTAATAATATCATACTTATTTATTATCATATTATATATACATAACATTCGCACAATCTTTTACTAACTTTATGATTAAATTATGATTTTCAAAACCACGGGTAAAAAAACCACAGTGAAAAAAATTGTTCTTAAAATAATCCAATTAAAAGAAATTAAAGAATAAAATGAAATAATAAAGTTGAACATTTTCAAATTATCAGCATAAAAATGATAGGTTTGTACCGACCGGTTTCAGAAAAAGTATTTGAAGACTACGAAAACAAGTTTAAATATTTCACGATAGAATTCACAGATAAAATTATAGCGACAATAAATGTTTCACACGAAGAAAGTAGGGATATTAAGGCAGTTAGTTCGATAAAGATTTAAAATATCACAGCAAAAAGTTATCAAAGAGAGAAGATTTTGCAAAGGGGCGATAATTTAAAATTTTAATGAGCACTAACTGGAAAAGCAAAAAACGACGGAAATTGATATTGTTTTTGTATAAAAGTGTCGGCTTTTTAAATATTCAGCGAGTATTATTAGAGCGTGATAATATTTAAAGAAAAGCAAAGAAAAATTGAATCTCAAAGAATATTGATACATATTTTGAAGCGCAAATTGCGATCTGAGTTAGTGCTAGTAATAGTCATCCAATGAGCTTTGCATGTTTTTCGATGGTTAGGGGGAAGACCGGACACAAGTTTAGGTTCTTCGTGGCTGTCTATTGTTTTGGGTATTTAACACGACAGCAAGTAAAACACAGTATTACAAACACATGGTATAATAATCAGCAAGAAACTTTTAACTTTAAATAAGAACGTCGAGTTCTTGGCATGCGCGTACGACACAACCGCCTCGCTCGATAGTTCTTCCCTGACTGCTGCTCGACGCTCGCCCGGCGCCCGCTCTAGCCCGCACTCGCACTGCACGCCGATTACACTCGAGCTAAGACTAATACCGAATCATCTTCGTATTCATTTCTTGTGATCGACATTCTTGACTACGACATAATATTATATAATAATATGTATTAATATATATTCCTTGTGGTTTACAATAAAGTAATAATAGATTTTTCTATTATTAAATAGCCTCGAGGGCGGTTGCCCCATTCCCAATCTGTGATATAATTACGAGAGTCATTTATCTTTTTTATTTTTTTTTTATTTTATTTAATGGATCACCAACATAAGAAATAGTTGTTACAGTTTTAATAATTACATTGCATTACTTATAAAATTTAACTTTTCCTACAATTAAAGGTAATCACAGCATGCTTTCTGTTACAAAAATTATTAGTAAGGAGAAATCAAAAGAAAAAAAAATTAATTAAAATTAGTAAATTACGAGCTATTTATATTAATTACAAATCTGTGAATCTTATAGTAATCTATACCACATAGACGTCTTTAAGAATTCTTTTTGTTTTTGTTACACTTTTTTACATTTTCTGGCATCATTATATGACATATATACATCGCCCAACACTTAAGCGAGTAAGCAGTAGGCATAACAATTTTAGGTTTGTTCAATGTAGCATATAGATGCTTCTAAGATGAAGCATAAATAATTTGGTTGGATTATGTGTTACTCAACCGTTCAATTGTGTGAACTTCTTTAGCGGCGGCGTTGTGCACTTTACTTGGGACGGGTATAAAATGTTAAACTCGCGTCAGGACACGTGACCTGATCGAAAATTCGTATCATAGACAAATTATGGATGAAAGGTGATATTTCTTAGAGATAAATTTTTTAATATATTATGTTTTTAAACTTTTATCATCGCGGAATTTAACATTGTAATTATTATGACGGGTACTCATGATATTCATGCAATTGGATCGAAATATCGGCATCAGATCAATAAAATACATATCGTGAGTACCCGTCATAATATTCACAAAACTTTTTAATGTAAAATAATTGTAATAAAAATTATCATTTTTGTATACGATAGCGAAATAAATGAATATTGTTTTTAACCACATATATGCTAGTACTACTGTCATTATTTCACAATTTTAGTTGCGCAGTCAACCCGCGAAAATTTGTCGATTTTGATTTCACAATTATATACTTCTATATAAATCTATATCTTCTATTTAAATATAAAGAGAAAAGCCCTTTTATTTCTCGCTTTATCGAAAAGTAAAATAACATTGTTTTTTAGATTATTCATTGATATTTTAATTCTATATATTATTGTTGTTTGATTATTAGTTAAATTACTTGAAATGATAAATTTTATACATGATTAATTTGTTTTTTTTAAGTGATATCCCTCCTTCTAGGATTAATTATTTAAATTAAATTTGTAAGCAAAATTTCTTAACAATGCGATACTCGAACCCGCGTCCTCCGTTCCGTCCGAGCGCTCTTCCCACCTGAGTCAACCGTTCGAGTTCGCTCAGTTGGTAAAAGCGCTCGGACAGAAACTTATATAATATAAGACTTAAAAAGATGCCAATGATTTAACGTGCAGGAATTAAAAAACCCAGACTTTGCCATTAGTCTCTTTGGCATCTCTCTTCTTTTATTACATCTTTTTTATTACATCGTTATAACTTTTTGTGTTTTAAAGTGATAACCCTCACTTCTGGGATTAATTTCACCAATTAAATATGAAAACAAAATTGTATGAACGATGCGGGACTCGAACCCTCGCGTTCCGTGCGAGCGCTCTTTCCAACTTAGCCAACCGTTCGAGTGACGTATCGTTGATAAAATCTTGTATGCTTAGTTCAACTGTCAGGTTGTAGCTTCATCAGCTAATATCGTTATCCCATCGAGTTATCAGTCTACCGTTCCTTCTGACACCAGCAGGGCCCTCAACTAATAAGATGACTAAGAATATTGTTAAAAAATGTTAAATGATAACCAAAAATATTGATGCAGCTAAATCACAAGCATAAATAATACTTATAAACTTTGCAATTACAAGTAAAAAAGTGCATCGTAAATTAAATTAAGAAAATTGGATTCTGTCTTCGACACTACGGCAAAAATTACGCAAATGAGGATTGTAAGAAAATGAGGTCACAACTAAATTGAAATTTATTGCGATAACAAAAGTTTGGAAAGCTGCTGTAAATTATTTTCTCGCACCATCCACATTTCTCATTAGATTTATGGCTGAAAAATATGTTACTTTTATAAATAAGTGCGAAGATTCTATTGGAAAATATCCCAGAATCTTAAGCTTTGCTTGATCATTTTGCATTACGATGATAAAGATAAAGATAGCCTTTATTGCTAGATATTAGATGTAGTAACATGTTTTATTATTTTTCCTCTATTTTTTAATTCTTTATAGCTTGTTGCTTGACATAGACCCCCTCTAAGACCTTCCAGTTCTCTCTCCCGCGCTTCTCTACTCCAAACTGGGCCAGCAACCTTCTTTATATCATCTTCCCACCTTAGTATCTGTCTGCCTTACAGTTCTGTTTCTTAGTATCTGCTTAACTCATGTTAATGCAATATGCAGAGAGGCAGACAGATTACATTAACATGAGTAAAACCTAAATCATTTCTACTCGTTTGTGACTCAAATTTTATTATTATTTTACATGCTTAATGACCGACCAAATGGATTTAATTAAGCCTTTACAACGTCTATTATCATATATAACTCTAACCAAACTAGCCAAATGTACATACATTAACTTTAGAGCCCAACTAGTGGTCTAAACTCTAATGCTATCCAAATTACAAGCGTACAAACCGTATCATTTTGTAATTAGCCCGGAATGGGCTATTACGTTAAACTGGAATGCGTGCTCGGTGTGGATATGTTTGTACCGTTGAAAAATTTTACACAAGGGCATACAGAATACTGCTTCCATAATTTATTAATAATTTATTAACAAAATTATATATATCTGAAACCAGAATAGTTATTTATGCAACTGTTATGTAATAAGGGGTATTAAAACACGAATGTGGGTTTAGTGGTTCATAGTATCACATGAGTGTTTTAATACCAAATTATCAACAGTTGCAAACAAGACCTTATCTTCACACAATCAATTAATTATAGAATCTTTTATAGAGGGTTCATATTAATGAAACCTCTATAAAAGATTCTGAAATAGTTAGCTTACTGCTACCATTAAAGCCAGTCCTAGTTACCATTACATCATCCAAACGAGTGTTGTAATGTTGTACTGAATTTCATTACAACACTCGTTTGGATGATGTAAACCACCCAAGTTTTAATGTTGACAATAAGCAAACTGTTTAGAATCTTTAATAGAGGATTTAAAGCATGGGTCTGGATAAAATTCTATAATAGTCTAATAGTAATAAAATTAGTAGAGTTAAGGCTCGGCAACCAAACCATTTGCTATTAATAATCAATTAAAAAAGACTTATGGCCTGAATTAACTTTAAATACCAAAAATTCACTGTAATTATAACCGTTTTTCTCTTAATTAATATAACTAGCAGTTTAAAAAATTGAATATTATAGTGCGTGATAAAACTTAACGTTCGACTAATATTACTCCTAATAAAATAAATATTGTTTCCAGAAATGAAGAAAAGATAATGACATCGGCGCTCTTAATGTTTTTTTAGTCATCAATTATTATTAATTAATAATTATTTTGACATTAAAGCATTTTCTAGACGGATGTAATCCAGCGTCCCATCAGGGGTGACCTTACCTGATGTCATCCATGTAAACTGCAGATGTCATCCAAATATTTATATGACCTTCATCGTCCTTGGATTGTGGGTCTATGATTCCATCCGCAGTTTGAGAGCGTGGATTACATCCGTTTACATATTCCAACAAAGACAGTTGTGCTGTAACAAGCAGTGAGTGCGGACGTATTTGAGAACAACATGTCGCGCGAAGACCACGTCGATGATAAATACTATTGAAAGGAATAAGATATAAAACAATACACATTTTTGTATGATCCATATAATATATAATTTGAATTATTATTTAGTAGGATTAGTAGCTAGGTCTTATCTGCGTTTCTCTATAAATGTTTATTTCAACCCAAACTTTGGAGCCATTACCTACTTCACGATATGATGTTTTCACGCCAAAAGACAACTGATTCGCTAGTTGGCGCGCGGATGACATCCGTGCGGTAGAAACACAATCCAAAGATGGAAACCAAGCTCACTCCAAGGTGACCTCTCATGGAACGCTGGATTACATCTGTTTAAAAAGTGCTTTAAAAACAACTCGTACACCCTGGTCACCCGGCCTCGCCATATGAGCAAGGTTTAACCTTAACATCGTAAAGCTGAAAAAAGACCAGACTGGTTTCAAAAAGGATTCATAGTTGTATTGGTTTGGAGTCTAGAAATATCAGTGATACATTTTTGATGTACCTGTAATTTGCTTAAAACACGTGCTATATAACATTATTCAAATTCAATTATTTTTATTCAAAACAGAATTTAAATTCACTCATTGAACTTTATTGAAATTGTTCATTTTATTTTAACGAATTGGTTGAAGACAATCTCGTAACGTTTGGATAGTTATAGATTTCCGAAAAAAATGCAATAAATTGTATTATTTATTTATCTCGACGTTAATTTTATAGGATGAGTCACGAACATAATATGCCATGTCAACATTCAGTTAATTTATTTATGGTGAAGTTAAGCAATTTTCGATTCAAGATTCGTCTTTAATCAATTCGACACTTGTTTGACCTCTATACGAGGCATCCTCAGAAGATGACTCGCATAATTCTGGCACGAGACATAAAATTAAATTTATTACCTGGGACTTATTTAGTTTAGTCACAAAATAGGGATGTATATTTACGTACCTATTAAGTGAAGTCTTTCAAATTGCATCTATCATATTTAATTGTGTGATACTTAACACAAGGAATTAATTAAAGAAAGTAAAATGAAGTTGAAATTGTAATATCAGAACAAGAATGAATATCTATACTACATAATATAAATAAAATTGGAGTGTCTGTCTGTAATATTGAAATAACCGTTTTTTACTACATGTATATAAATATATATACACCAAAATAACATTTTTTACAATTTTTGTCTGTCTCTCTGTCTGTTTGTTCCGGCTAATCTCTGAAATGGCTGGACCTATTTTGACGGGACTTTTATTAGCAGATGATGTAATAAGGAGTAACTTAGGCTACATTTATTTCAGAGAAATTCTTTTATTTTAGAAAAATAAAGTAATTTTGCAATGTTTAAGAAACGGTTAAACTTTAAAAATAATTTATATGGGAAAACAACGTTTGCCGGGTCCGCTAGTAAATCAAATCAAATCAAAAACACTTTATTCATGTAGGTCAACAAAATGACACTTATGAATGTCAAAAAATATTTTTTCTTATTGAATCTACCGCTATTTCGTAAAGGGTTGAGAAGAAGTAGCAAGAAACTCATTACAGTATATAGTATTATAATATAACTCATGCAACATATTCAACACTCACCTGTCGTAATAACTAGGGAAAATGAAGCCCTCCAACAACAATATTAAACCCTACATGATTACCACGTCACTAGCATGTAGACACGGGGAGTATACAATTAGAAAGGAAAACTATCTCATAGAGACCATGTCAATAAAACAGATATTCGTTTTAAACCTCATTAACAGAAGAACTAAATTCGCATGGCGATAAGAATTAAGGTTGCAGGCAGACTAGCGACATCTAGGTATTTGGTGTCGACAGGGACAACTGTGTCAATCACAAAAAGTACAACTGGATTTTTCGTGTTCGTTTTAGTGTCTTTTTATTATTTCATTTATTGGTAGTAAAATTCAGACGTCTATCAGAATTCATGTTTGGCTACTATTAGTGCGACACCTCCTTGTGCCTCTATTACAGGAAATTTTGCGAGGAACTTTCCCGAACCGATATGGCTCTTGGATCTTCACACTTAGAGCTTACTCCCAATCAACATAGTAGGCCTCCTACACATCTCTTGAGTCCTGGATTGCGAATATCCATGGGTGGTTGCCTCACTACTTCTCATCACGTGAAACTTGCCCACTTTTGTATTACTAAAGTTCTAAAAAACAATAATATAAATTAGAAATGACATTCAACATGACGATGTCAGCTCTTTTTCTTACATTGTTGGGTGTATGGAATGGACAGCTCTATTGAAAATCTGAAGAATAAAGCAGAGAAATAGAATTCGCTCCGTGAGGCGAGCGCGAAAGCGATACCAAAAAAAATAAAGCTCCCAAAAGAAATTTCAGATATAACTATTCAAACAGGAGAAAGATCAGACCAACAGGGGTCAATTGAAAATTTACACGAATTATCCAAAACTGGAATCTGGAACCCAATAAACAAATATACACATACACGTCCATCTCTATAGTCCGTCGCAAGTGTGAACCCACCAAGAAGTGTGCAAAAAAGTATATAATACTTTTGTACACTTGGTTACAATTAGGGTTCTCTCCGATGATTTGACTTTATTAATGATAACACTTTTTCTTCACGAGTTTCTCCAATCCCTGTAACAAGTTGGCACTGAGATACACCACGATAGGGCAGTTTCCTTTTACTCTGCAACTGTTCACAATCAGACGCTAATAGATGCTTTATTCTCGAAAATGTAAGTCATGGCATGAGTAGGGTCGGACGACCAATCTAAAAATTTTTCAGGGTCTGAACTTCTGGTAGGATCTAGGCTGGTTGGAATAATCGGTCAATCCTGCACGCAGAACAGTCGCAATTAAGGAGTCTAATTGCAAAAACAGGAGTCCCATTACAATTACCACAGATAACATTACATACCGATACAGCGAGTGATCAATATATTATTATCAACCTTTACAAGTTAGCTGATATCAAATTGTAGCTTATTTTCTGAAAACACAAAATATCGCACGTCTGTGGACGCCCTTACACAGCGCGACAGTTTCATATTAGCGCCTTTCACTAAATACAAAGACATAGCTGCGGGGCGCCTCTACCTTCCTTGTCATTAGTAAGTTTTATTATAATGAAGCATTGTTTCAAGCGACTAATTGTATTGAAGCCTACACATCCTTTGTAACAGTAGGGTGGTACAGGAGAATTGGTAGGTAGAGTTACACATTACACGTACACATATTGTTGATATTGCTAATTATAAGCATATGCAAACAAGATATAATTGACTAAATGCTTTGAATGTTATTCTATAACGATACATATTTTCCTTTAGAGCATAAATTTAATAAAATGATATTTATTCGGGTTTTTCGGTTCGACTTCAAACCTATCAATATGTAGTACACACAAATAATAGTATTTTATTAATATTAAAGGTAAAGGTTTGCATAAGATATGTATTAAATAAAAGTAATTAAGTTATTTATACTGTTTAGTTTTCGGGAGTCGGTTTAACTAAATGTTGTGTTTTTTTTATTTTTTTACTTTTTGTGTCAGTTAATAATAAATTTATAATCAACCTGAATGAAAACTCCTAAGAACCCGTACACAAAGTACAATAACATCATCCATGTAAACAAAAATATTCATAAAATTAAAACTACTAGGCTATGTAATTTTTATGGGACTAAATAGCATCTATTCCGAATCAAACTAAAAAAGAATCACGTAAATTGGATCATATCTCAGCGTAATCAGTGTACATATATAAAAAAACCGATCGAATTGTGAACCTCCTCCTCTTTGAAGTCGGTTAAAAACATAGATTCTATAAAGTACTTTAGTGGATTCATACTTCTTTTAGAACATAACGGTTACTTTAGCTTAGGATACTTAGATATATATCTTAATCTATGTAAATTACGTGACACGTTGTTTGTCCGCGATGGACTACTAAACTTATGAACGGATTTAAATGGGGATTACTTCATGGAGTGCAGTTTGGTCCAACTTGAGAGATAGGATAGTTTAAATTTCGATTTGGGACCCAAAATTATTATTATTTTCAATATTTGTTTTGTATGGACATATTTTCCATGAGATAATTTAGTGACGCACGGTTTGACAGTTCCACTGTGAAACAATTTCAATATTAGAAAGGGAGCATTTTTTACGAAATAATTCTTGATGTTTTGAAATATTATTGGAAAATTCCTATAAAACAGTATTTTTTTTTATTATCTACAGAACAACGTCTGTCGGGTCAGCTAGTAGACTATATAAAGCGCTGTATTCATAGATTTCACCACTGAATCATATTTTTTGTACTATGTACCAATCTGGAAAGACATCATTAGAATTAAAAATAAATCGATGAAACATACAAAAACCTGACAAACTCTTCTTTTAAAAGTCAGTTAAAATAGATAAAACAAAGTAAATTCATTTTATTCCTAAAATAAATGCTGTACAAAGAACGTTACAAAAAAGCCGAAATTAAAATGGCGGATGATCCAATTCAGCGTCGTGCGTTTGTATCGAGGCGATAAAGCGTATGCGATAGTCAAACGGGCTGGATATGAAGTGCCACTTTACAACTGATGAATCACCCCTGCCGTCTCCCCCTCGGATGTGTTAGACACCCTTCACTGTGAGTGCAACTGTGTTTATCTTAGAAAACATCTACTCGCTCTCGAGGTGGGTAAACTAGGAAGGTTTTTATTAGATGTTAAATACTCTGCGGGATTGCGTTGCTTTAGGTAGGTATGGGTTAAATCTTATTGGTATGCTATTTGACCTAACAGACGCTGTTCTGTAACAGAAAAGAAAATGATGTAAGTATTCGCGAAATGCAGTCTTAAGCCATTAGTAATGTGTAATCAAAGTTGATTATATTAGTAATAAAATGATAAGGATTAATTTCGTACTTGTGTAAACAGCTTTTATATTACCGCTTTTTTATCGCCAATTTCTTAAGTATTAAAAAGGATAGTATGTAATCTTTAGGAGATAGACTTATTCTATCGTGGATTTTCAGTAGACCTACATTAGATACGCAATTCCACCATACATTAGTTTGTTATACCTCAAAGGGTTTAGACAGCGTTTTTGTTGAAAGCTCCCAGATGGCTTCTTTTTTCCCGAAACCACCAAGAAATATCGTATATCAAATAATATACTAAAATATTCCTTGAGAATCACGCTATCCATTGGTGAATGAGTTGACATGATAATCGATGCGGTAGTTGTTGAGTTTATCGCGAACAGACAAACAGACAGACACGGCGCTGGACTTAGTTTTATAATATTATGTAGTAATAGTGATTGAAACTATTACATATAAATATAACTGGTACGCAAAAACCTAAAGTAAAAATACAGTAACAATTACGCGCCTTTTATTCCTTTAAATTGTATTTTTTATTAGGTTTGTAACGTATTTACTTTTTAAGTATATTTTAACGTGCTTTTCATTCGCCAACAGACGTCATATTTGTTTGAAAGTCAAATATCAACGATTGATGACAGTATATTTTTGTCAATTAAAAAAAATATCATCCGAAATAAGAAGATTTCTATAAAGAGTTAGAGCGTATTATAATTAGTTTTGATCCTGTTTTGTTACAAAAAATAAATACTACAAAGGACTGATTTCTTTTTGTAAAAATTATTCTCAGTTTATTGATATTTTTATATTTAATAATACAACTGTAGATAAAAATAAAATAGTAAACACCAGAAAGTGAGGGATATCACTTTAAAATAACAAACTATTTAGATTCTTTTGATGTCTTTTTGAAAAGAATTCATTCATTCATTCATTCGAGTTAGTTAGCACAAAATACATGTAAGAGCGCATCACATATCATATTAGATATGTGATTAAATGACGTTAGTAGTTACGTCTACATAAACCCTTTCATGCAAACAACATACCTACATTCCTATTAAAATATTATATAAACTTGATTCTGCAGTAAACGTATTCAGTGAGTGCTCTTATATTCCTTCGCTTTCACAAAATATCCAGATAAAATTTTGGCTTAAAACATTTTACCTTTCCGAATATTCGAGAAAACGCTACTACCAAAATCATTCGGGTGAACTGCAGTAGTACTTTTCTCTTTGCCCAAGCAAATAGAGTTAGTTGGATAATTTGACGCACTTCACTCCCTTGGGAATCGAACTAGCAACTGGGGAGTGCACACCATTTGCTCAATGCATTTGGAAGTGTACATAACCTATAAAAATACACTTTCAAATATAAGCTCTACATTTATTAAAATAGAGTACACATTTAAGTTAAAGTGATAAGGTACTTTTCTAAATTAGAATAATAAGATTTTTCCATTGAATGCATTTGAAATATTGATGACTAGACGGAATTTTTGTATTCAAACTAATGGAAATTCAATTATGGGTTGAATTCTTACAGTAATTTGTATTCTAAATGTACAATGTTATATAGAAAAACTTAAAACTTACTATTGCAGTTTGAGTTTACTTTAAATATTACGAAAGAAAAACATGTCCCATTTAAATCACGATCATTGTTTTAAGTGAATCATTATCATTAGATCTTAAGTGTTAATACGTGTTAGACACGTGTTTCGAAGTGATTCACATATGCCTCTATTCGAGACATTTTCAGGAGTTTTGCACTAGCTAAATAAATAAATCGCCGTATCAAGTGATCCACTAATTACAATAATAACTCTAAGCCGTAAGCTTATACCCACACTGATAGACTAATATGTAATTATACAGGGTGACCGAGAAGTTGACGTCCAAAGCTAAAATTTGAAAGCCTTATGGTGATGGGTTTCTGAATCACCCCTATGTATGTTCTACGATTTTGCGTAGTCTAGGAGATAATAATTTCTTTCCCCTTTTATCCGCTTTTTTCACCAAATTGTGGTTTAGGACTTTTGTCAAATTTTTTCGAACACTTTTAGTTAATTTTATTGTTGATAATTATTAACTACAGTTGCAATAACCATATAACAAAACTATAGTTAGAAAATGTGGAACGAGTTTAGAATTGAGTCGTAAGTTCAAGAAAACTGCTCCAGCTAAATTCATGAAAATGTTCAAGGTATCAAAAATAAAACTTCTAGGCTTCTAACTATTTTTAAAAATTTCCCAGAACATTGGCCAATAAAATGAGCCAAATTCAAATTTTAGCTTTGGACGTCAACTTCTCGGTAGATAATTATGGATCCCAAATCGAAATAAAAACTATCCTATCTCTCAAGTTGGACTTAACTACATGAATACTACTCCATGAAGTAATCCCTATTAAAATCCGTTCATTAGTTTAGGAGTTCACTGGAAACAAACATCAGGACTGGATATATAAATATTCAGATATGCTACGAATCTGCGAATTTTCACAAAATCTTATTTAAAAGGTTGTCAAATACAACCGACAGGCAATCGTAACAATCTATGATAGCATCTCATAATTTATACAGAGTCGCATTGTCTTTTGGTTAAGATATGGGGTGAGGTAGGGTAAGCAATCTTCATATGAAATCGACATTGATATATTTCAAATAAACTGTCGTATATTCTGGCAAAGCTTTACAAATACGTCGAAATAGTACCTACAGAGGCGGAGACGTTTAAATAAAATGCAACACATATATAAGTCTATTACAGTCTAGTTGCGGCCAAGGCTTGTAGTACCTTTCTTAAATAATGCTTAGAAATTAAATCAAACGGCTCTTATCACCTCTTGACAAACGAACATGACAAAAAACTTGACAGACAAACTCTTGAATTCATATTCAAGCTTTAAAGGTATCCAATATACGATAATTTATTTATAAAGTTAAAAAAATAAAATAAAATTCTTTATTGGTTTTAACAAATTCTCCGTAATAAATAGGGGCAAGAACCTCCTTTTAAGCATAAAGAATGCTTGTGCCAGGGGGCTCCACTCTTTCTTAGCCTTAAAATGACATACTTAGAGAACATAATAATATTATAAAACGTGTGTGTGTGTGTATTTATAAGTGTGTGTGTGTGTGTGTAAGTGTGTATATGTGTTAGCGTATGTGTCGTAAGAGGAACCCAGTATCATCATAATTTAGTGGTAGTATCCAGGCGATCAATGCAATTTTACATTTATGGGCATTTCTATTATATATATGTGACCGTTTGTTTATTTTATTATAAAGAAATGCCGCACGACATTTATACAGCATGCTATAGAACTCCGTCCTAAATGGTGTAACAAAGGCAACTTTGTCTTTCCTTCGTTTGTGTTCAATATTAGGATCGTATGTTATTATTTTATGTTTTTTCAGAACACATTGTACAATATATAACTTTCTCACAGTTAATAGGTTACAAAGCTGATACAAGCGTTCTGTAGAAAAACGTTGTCGCTTAAAGTGCATATCCTTTAAAAGTGCTCTTTGGGCTCTTTCCACTTCCAGTAATCAAATTACTTTAAATTAATTCTTTATTACTTTTTATAAAATAATTTCTATTATTCAATCTCGACTTATATATGGAACTAATTTGTTATGTATATGCCTTTGTAAAATACTCTATTTGATTGAAAATATTGGCCGTTGACTTTCTTATATTTTCTTCTCAAGAGTAACGTAAAGTTAAAGATAACTTATATGAAGAAAAAACGGAATGTGATTTTATCGATAATGTGAAACTTAAGGATACAAGCTAAATTATTACACAAAATTCTATATGCAATGCAATATTCTATATAATCATCTTAAGATTATATGTAATTTGATTCCTCGGTGTCCATTTTAATAACAGTACAATAAGTGCTTCTGACTGAATAAATCATAATAATTTAATAATAATACATTTATTTTTAATTTACCAATATATTAGCAAGTCGAATTTCAAATTTATTTTCAAATATTTTCTCTTGTGTAAGTAGGGACTACCAAGTGGGAGGCTCTTTTGCACAGGATGCTGGCTCGATTATGGGTACCACAACGGCGCCTCTTTCTGCCGTGAAGCAGTAATGTGTAAACATTATTGTGTTTCGGTCTGAAGGACGCCGTAGCGAGTGAAATTACTGGGCAAATGAGACTTAACATCTTATGTCTTAAGGTGACGAGCGCAGATGTAGTGCCTCTCAGAATTTTTTGGTTTTTCAAGAATCCTCAGCGGCATTGCATTGTAATGGGCAGGGCGTATCAATAAACAATTGTTAACATTTACACCATGCTGCAATTTATAACAAAACACGTGTCGAAACCATGTTTAAATTATTTTTTTGTAATAACACCGTGAATGTTTTATGCAGGTCTCGACGCAGAACTGTATTACGTGAGAGAAGGCGTAGTGAACAACTACGCTACGAGCTTCGTTGTGCCAGTACCAGCACATATATCCGACTTGGAGTTTATGTGGCAAGCGACTGGACGAAAACCGGTATGTTGGACAAACTTACAATACCTATTGACGTCAAATTGGAGCAATCCATTCTAAAAAGCTTTCGTTTTTTTCCTGGTAGAGAAGGATACACAAACATTTGGGTCACCTGATGTTAATAGATCACCGCCGCCCACATTCTTCTGCAACACCTGAAGTGACTCCCCAGGTGTTGCAAGAGCGTGTTTTTAAGTTACCTATGTCATATCGTCCTGGGAATAACGCACAAGAAAGCTCATTCCTTGCACACAGCCACATTGCCACAGTGCAGTACTATTAAGCTACGTTTTTATTAGGAGACATTTGTCCCGCAACTCTGTCGCTCGACACGAAATTCACTCACGTGTCCCGCGCGATGTCGCCAGTCGATGCTCTTCGAGCGTCGACGCGCGCGACCATTGTGTACCTCGACAGTCTCCGCACAGGCTTTGAGTGGTGAGAAAGTGTGTCGCTTTATGTATGTGAACAACACTACTTCGTCGGGCGATATACTGATCACGACTGGCCAATGTGAATGAGTCATATATCGCGGGACATTGTTCCACAACTTTTGCAGAGACCTGAATGAATATGTCTCTGCGACATGTCCCCTAGTGAAAACGAGGCTTTACTGTTAAAGTACTAGTGCTAGTAATGTTATAGAACAGTACTTTAACTAGTACAAATGACATTTCATTACATACCATTACAATTCATACAATTAACAGGCGTATGGTACTTAATTTACATGGCGAAACAACGTTTGCCGGTTAACTTGTTACGATATTATGCCCTTTATCACACAATCGTTGTCAACTTTTCATTCGTTTAAGAATTAAATTCAAACACAGATATTTAAATAAAAGCTATAACATCACGTTGTATAGAAAATGTTCAGTTTTAACACAGTCTTATTAATTGTTCCCGTTGTTCGCACTTTCCAATTTAGCTCCAGAGATTAAATTTAGCGAAACAAAAGAGAGCGCGTTAGCGACAGCTCCTCTGTGGAATTTCTTCGGCGACAGTTATTTACGAGTCTTAATCGATTATTTGATTATATCGTTTGTTTTTATTTATTTGATTTAAGGTTTGGGGAACATGGCAAACAGTTAGAAGTATAAATTTTATTTTGAAATTAAAGTTGTTTACATAGTTAAACTGAATTTTTTTTATAGTTTAATCTGGGATTAGTCGACTGCCTTCCTAGAACACATCCTTCCTTTTCACCCTTATCCTTGCCGTGGATGGGCTTAAGAGGTCATGGGCCAGGGTATTTAGATTGACGAAGAGCTGATCAGCTTAATTCCTTTTGATTTCTCAATTTCACACTGCATAGTTGGAACGCCAACATAATAGGGGATCTGGAAAACCATGGGACATGGAAAATATTTATTTTGTAAATGAAAATTCTTCACATAATTTAATGTGAAAATATGTCGAGATTAAATATTTTATGTATTTATTCTTAATTAAACACTCTTCACACAGTTAAACATAAAATTGAATTTGGAAAAATTTCGATATTAAATATTCATCGAATTAATTCTTAAATTCAATTGTTGTTAACACAATTTAACATGAAATTTAATATACAAAAACATTTCAAAATTAATTTATTGTTTTTATTCTTAAATGAAAATTGTTCACATAATTTTAATGAAATTCATATTATTAATTTATTGTTTAAGACAAAATTGTTTAGTTTATTCTACAGTCGTATTTTATATTAAGTAGTCTATTCTATTACTGATATTAATAATGAGGAAATGAATAATACATATAATCTTCGTTAATATCTCCTTAATAGTTGAAAGCTTACTAAAACAACTTTGTTTATTGTAATCTTTTTGTTTCATTACATGTTTAAGTAAAGTACGTTGAACTATTTACATTCTTTGTTCGAAGGACCGATGTATATTATAAAAGGTTTTTTCTTAACAGCTTCCCTACGTGATGAGTATCCATTATGACGTACGAGCTGCCAAAGGCGCCATGCTGCCGCCACAAGTCAATATATCTGAAAAAGGCTTTGTTCCTACAAATCTACAGACTTTTCGGTAAATATCATTCTTATTAATACATTGATCCGTTGGTAGATTGAATTAACCGTTGTTTTTAATGACTATAAGGTACGAAACGGGCAGGGGGTTCAGCTTATGATAATTGATACGACCTGCCCATTACAATGCTGTGCCGCTCAGGATTCTTGAAAAATCCAAAAATTCTGATCGGCGCTACAATTGCGCACGTCACCTTGAGACAAGATGTTAAGTCTCATTTGCCCAGTAGCCCATTTCACTAGTTACGGCGCCATTCATACCGAAACACAATAATTCTTTCAAATTACTGCTTCACGGCTGGAATAGGCGCCGTTGTGGTACCCATAATCTAGCTGGCATACTGTGCAAAGGAGCCTCCCACTGGTAAAAACTTCTTTGAACTCATAAAAAAATCTAAATCACTATTTTTTTATGGAAGAGTCACCTGTTGTTAAGTGATCACCACCGCCCACATTCTCTTGAAATACCGCAGAAGTCACAGGAGCGTTGCCAGCCTTTTATCTTTTATTTTTTTTATCAGAACACTCCCCGTGATAAATGCGCTAGAAGACACACAATGAAGCCACGTCACTATGCAACGCGTAGTCGATTTAGCCGTTCACAGAACACTGGATCCCCGACAATTCGAGCTATTTAGTGATTTTGATTTAATATATGTATAAATTATATTTTAAATCACTTTTACTTTATTATTATCGCATGTTATAATCTGTTATTACTTTGTAGTATGAATATCCATCATTATGTGATTAAATTGCGGTGTTTTTATATTATGGCGTATTTAAGTGGAGGCAGTATTGCCTATTTTTTATGAAACTCTACAAAATTTTATGATCCAGGTGATTCGGTTTAATATAGGGAACACTAGTTCTCTGTTCCCTCTAATAAACCTGTCTGTAAATATAGGTTTCATTTTATTTAATTAATAAGGTTTCATAAATTTTACTTCGACTATGCGTAAATATTTTGATTTTGAGATACTTTAACGTCATATCTACAGATATAGTTAAATATATTTTTTAAATAATTTGTGCTGTAATACATCTTGCAAATATAATACAACTTCTCTCAGAGAACTTCTTTTCCAAAAAGAGTATCTGTTTTATTGTTTGTGTATTATTAGAACAGGTTCTTGTTATTCAATATTGAGATTGCATGCGGATTTCATAGTTACATATTTTTTCGGGTATGTTAGTCAGTGTGTGTCAAATTTTGTTGACTTGTTTATTATTATGTTTAGTAGCTCTATTTTTTTTAAATATTCTTAATGGCTCTTAATATTAAGAAAATATGTATTTAATTGTTTAAATGACTATATATACATATAAAATATATTGTTAACCATTTTATATACTGCACTTATAACGAAACCGTAATAGGAATGTAATTATATTATTTATTTATTAAAAGAATCTGGAATGAAAAAGTCATAAAGTTCTTCTGTGTTTTAGTAAGAATGTTTCTTTTTGTGTAGAGTTCGTCTGCCCTGTACTGGAGCTCTAAGTGAGGAAATCCTCGTCACAATTCAACTTAATATCTCATCAACGGATCGTGCCAGTAAAGACGTGCGACTAGTCTTCAAGAGGAACAAAATCTGTTTAGCTGGTGAGTTACTTTAATTTATTTATATAACAAAATCAAAGAAGTATAAATTGATCCCTTGAGATTTATAAAAAAGCATATGCCGCACAGAGTATATTGTGCTAGAAAATCTCTCATCATTATTTTTGAGACCTAGTAAAAACATTATCATTAATATAATGTTTTATTTTATGAAC
>CATIXQ010000026.1:780607-1008642 GCA_949711755.1 Leptidea juvernica
GAATAAGAGTGCCGGAATAAACGCGTTAGCACCGGCGTCAACTCAGGGGCACACGTTCTAAGCACGACTGGAGAAATGCCCGGCCCGCTCGACTTCCTGACGTCCAACGAAAACAGAGCTCGCCTAACAGTTTTCTGTCGGAACTGTACTTCAGGCATGGAGCTCTGACACCGCGGGATGGTCGGCGGTGTTTTTCCGTTGTCGTCAAGAGTCGAGTTGGAGGCAAAAAGAGTGCACAGGAGATCGGCTTTCTCTTTTGCCGTATGGGCCAGGGTGTCATTCCTCATGTGCAACGGCGGCATGAACGGCTGGTTGAAGTTACCAAGAGCAGCTTTCGACAACGACCAGAACTTGCGTGTTCCGGTCGGGTAACTGGAAAGCTGCTCACCAATTTTGACGACGTGCTTCGATTTCGCACGGGCGATTTGCCGCTTAAAAAATCTGGAGGCACGGTTATATTTCCTCTTTAGAACTTTGCAGTTCGGATCCTTTGAGCCCAGTGCCGCAACCGAAGTTCGATACGCCTGTTTTTTGCAGTCAGATGCTGCTTTAACTGACGCATCGAACCAGGGCTGTGATCTGCCACCGATCGGTACTACAGAGCTTGGTATAAAAATATCCATGCCCTGCAGTATCACATCGGCTACTGCAACGGCGCAGGCACTAGGATCATCCGAAAGGAAACAAACCCTGCCCCAAGGGTAGGATGCAAAAAAGGAACGCATCCTATCCCAATCTGCTGACTTGTAGTGCCAAACGCGGCGGGTCGCTGGTGGTCTGCGACGTTGGCGTCGGATAGGCACTAAAATCCTGACCAGGTAATGGTCGGACGTTCCGAGAGGGGCGTCGACAGAGACCTGGTAACCATCGGGATGTGTAGTCAGCAGAAGATCTAATAAGGACGGCATGTGGCTATCCACATCCGGGAGCCGCGTCGGCGACTCAACCAATTGGGACAGACCATACGCCAATGCAAAATTATGCACAGATCGCCCTGCGTAGTCTATGGTACGTGATCCAAGCCATTCGGCATTGTGCCCGTTGAAATCACCCAAGACTACGATTTCAGCGGAGGGGATCTGAGCAAGCACGTCATCAAATGCCACTTGAACGCAGCCCATGAGGTGATCCGTTTCTGCGTTACCACTATGGGACCTGTAGACACACGCATAGATGCGGACGCGATCCTCTAAATCTACGCGGAGCCAGAGAGTAGACAGGCCCCTACCCTCAAAATTGCCGAGACGGTGACAGCAGATATCCTCCCTAACGTACACACATACCCCGGCATGAGGCATGAAATTATGCTCAATTTTGTACCCGGGGTACGTTAAATATGACGTATCGCTAGGTCGAGATATCTGCGTCTCCGTAAGGAAACACAAGGCCGGCTGCGCCGTCTCAAGGTGGTGGTGGACGGCGTTTAAGTTGGAGTGAATTCCCCGGATGTTACAAAAGTCCACATTAAGCGTGGAGCGGGGTGCCGTGGTGTTGCTGCCCTGTTTGTTCTGTGACATACGCGGTACTGTGCCCTCCCCAGAATACGAGGGGCAGCCCGAGCGCGAATGCTCGGGGAGGGATTCTCCGGCTGTACAAGAGCCGGTGCCCTCCTGGGGTAATTTTTTTTTTAATACCGCTCTCATATTTTGATGGGGGGGGGGGGGGACGGGGGGGAATGGCCTCCGGTCCTCGACACTAACCTATGCGAAACATAGCGGCACTAGGCCGCTACTTCACGCCGGTATTCTGTGCGAGTGTGGTAAGTAACCCGGACGAGTCTGGCCCGATTGTGCTGACGTCATAAGACAGCAGCGTGACTCTCCCACTTTCAAAAGCCCGTAGTCGCCTCTTACGACACCCTTGGACCTGGGACTACCCTATTCTTTTTACGCCCCGGGGCAGCACAGGGCAAATCAAAAAGTTAATTAGCACAGAGTACGGATGGATATTTACCTATTTAGTATGATAGGGCGACAAATTTGTACGCGACCATTCCACAGCAGTCTCAGGCGTATTCCTTCCCCGCAACACCCCTGCTACCCGTGGGACGGTCGAGCACGAAGTTGTCGGACTATAGTGACATGGTAACAGCGGTCGTAAATGACTACAAATTATCAACAAAAAATGTAACTGGCATTATGTTGCGGTTGACTGAGAGCTGGCAACCATATTTGGCATAATTTCCTTTAAAATGACGTACAATTTATTAAAAAAACATATAGGTTTTTTAAATCAAAAAGTTAATTATACTTAAATAAATTACAGGTACCTGCGGCCAATTTTTTATAGGCAACCTATCTCTAATACTCCCTAAACGTTCATTTAAAATTAGTTTCATCAAAAATACGCACTCTGCAGGCACGTGTAGTGCCTGCAGAATGGAGCGGGAATCTAGGAATATCAGAGTAATATATATATATATACAAATATAACATCTGACTGGTGCTTTTCCCCACTTTGTATTTCATTCAGATTCACAGCATCTACACAATTAAAAAAAAACACTCTTTAATTGAATAAATGAAAGTAGTAGTAATCTTATAGATGCTTAGACTTTGTTGATGTGTCCATTTTTAAAAGATTTGTTAACATAACCAGTGGGAAGCTCCTTTGCACAGGAAGCCGGCTAGATTATGGGTACCACAACGGCTTTCTGCCGTGAAGCAGTAATGTGTATACATTACTGTGTTACGCTCTGAAGGGCAAATGAGACTTAACATCTTATGTCTCAAGGTGACGTGCGCAATTGTAGTGCCGCTCAGAATTATGGGTTTTTCAAGAATCCTGAGCGGCACAGCATTGTAGTAGGTAGGGCGTATCAATTAACATCAGCTGAACGTCCTGCTCATCTCATCGTTTATTTTCATAAAAAAAAAAACATTTACAAAACAATTAGCCAACATAGAACCCCGATAATATTTTCGCTCAACTGCTACAGATTTACTCTCCACAAATCACTCCCTCGCATTCTTTATTAGCATGTAGACGTCTCGGTAAACGCAACAGGATATTTTGCGAGGGATGAAGACGTATTATGAGGGTCCTGGAGGCTTCGTATCCCCATTTTAATGTGTTTACAAGGAAGTATCGATTGTTCAATTGTACTGTTATTTGACTTGGAAATTTCCAACCCTCGACGAGCGCCTATTGTGTATTTTCAAATTTTATTTGAAATTTTAAGTGTTTTCGATTGGATTGAATGTTTGTTTTTTTTTAAAGGTTAGTTGAAGTATACTTTCACGCTTTTATGATTGGATCAGCCTCTGTATTCTAATGTATTTTTTTACTGGGATTTCATTAAACATACTTTTTATAACTGAAATGATTTTATGTTCATTCAGGTTTTAAATTTTAATGTTATTTCTGAAAATTATAAATTTATGAGTGATTTTAATATCAAAACTAAACTGTTCTATTGTTTTCATAAGTGAATATACAAATTATGGTAATGTAAGATATTTGGGTTCCGTCCGAGTACTCTTACCAACTGATCGAACCGTCCGATTAATGCAACGACCGTAAATCTTGGTATGTCTTGTTCAACTCTCAGGTCATGGCTTCATCTACAGGGTACAGAATTCGAGTGGTGCGGGTTCGATTTAGAAGAGTTCAGAATTGAGGGATTATATACTAGTGGGAGGCTCCCTTGCACAGGATGCCGGCTAGATTATGGGTACCACAACGCCTATTTCTGCCGTGAAGCAATATTGTTTAACATCATTGTGTTTCGGTGTGAAGGGCACCGTAGCTAGTAAAATTACTGGACAAATGAGACTTAACATCTTATTTCTCAAGGTGACGAGGGCAGTTGTAGTGCCAATCAGAAATTTTGGGGATTTTCAACAATCCTGAGTGGCACTGGATTGTAATGGGCTGGGCGTATCAATTACCATCAGCTGATAACGCATTGCTCGTCTCGTCTCTTATTTTCATTAAAATGAATATCACTTAAAAATAACAATCTTTTCAAACTGAAAGATATTTAAATAGAAAAATTTATTAATATAATTTTAGTATGATACTGTACTTTCTAATCGGTTTTATTATTCTTGACTAATTGCTTCGTTAATTAAAAATAAACAGTTTTAAAGACGATAAGAAGTAATGTAAATTTAAAGCCTACTGTTGCGATAGTAAACAACATTAATAAAATTATGGTTTTATGAAAAATGTTCGTCCTATATTAAATTTTAATAATGTTTTAATCAAATAAAAATAGGCCGATACCTTCTTTAATTTTTCCGGCTGATATCGTCGTAAAGGAAGGGGAGGTATTTAATAAGCCTTGATTTCTAAGCGAATCTTTCTTTCGTATTTCTATTCTCTCGGTGTTCGTTGAAAGTTTTTCTATTATGCTTTACGTTTTATTTGGTTGGTTTCTATTTTAATATTAATATTAGTCGTGTCTACAAACTTCGCCTGAGCTATAATAAGTTAATGTTTTCTATAAATATAAGTTATCATTCGTGAATATATAAGGGATTCATTTGAAAGTGGTATCACTGAGGCTAAGCTATTAATACTATTATTTAATTAAGATATATTTATAGTCCTGGTGTTGTATTGAAAATTTAGTACAAAAAAACAAATCTTATAACTATATTTACAATACTATTATAACATAAAATTAGAACTATCATTACGTTGAAACGTACCTTTATCTTTACACAGCCACTTTGTGTAAGAAATTATCAGCTGCAGTATTCCCGGACCAACATGACTTAGGGACCTTCTAGAATAGATCATACTCTCACCTTAAAGCCTGGGAAAGCATCTCTTGAACTCTGGTATGACAGTGTCGATGATGGGTTGGTTTATGACTTAGCATGACATGAGCATCTTGTATATTCGACCCTCTCATTTAAAAAATAGTAGGTAGATTAAGTTTTCTTACACCTTAAAAAAATAAAAGTTACCCCTTGAGCAAGACGCTTTAAATAAAGTTAAAATTATGTAAACATTAATTAAAGAAATAATTAATTAATTAATAATAATTAATTAATCAATTAAGGACTCTTGCGCACATACAATAAGGTGTAATTTAGATCGCACCTAGAAATTGCCACTCTTTCTATCGCGTGACTCTTACCTCTTCTGACGACGTTAGAGTTGACTTCTTTACCTAAAAGTGTACCTACCTCGTATAAGGTCATCTTATAAAAATACGCCAGTTTTTTCTGTAATATAGACATGTAATCGTAGTTTAAAATCAAAACTCTTTCGTTGTCATATCTACATTAGCTGCAGATAGTAATGTATGTGTTGGAAGACCACGACATAGTCAAACCTACTTAGTATATAGGAAATAAATAGGTAGCTATCATGAATCGTAATTTCATTATGATAATAATCACTTAAAATTAGATTGTTTCAGCGTCTAAAGGACGCCTAAAAAATAAATTTCGGTCGCCATGACTTTAATATGCATTGATTTGTTTAAGCTTCTTCATTTTTAAAATATCGGTTGGAACTGTGAAGTTGGTGACAACAAAGCGCGCGTGCGTCAGAGCTTGCTAGTGAGTCCCTACTGGCTGGCTTACTCTGTAGAGGCCGCCACACGTACTAAGGATTTCAAACCTACACGGGGAGTGAGACAGACATCGTTAAGAAATATTTCAAAGAAGAGCTCAAAAACTATTAATATTTTAACATTTATAGCAGAATTCGTGATGACAGGATTCCCTAGATACAACATGACACGTGGACTCAAGTCATTACTCTTCTAGGACGTTATCCGCCCCACTACTACACGACACTACCAGAAGCTATGGTATTAAGCGAGGTTTCATCCATGAGGCATTCGGTTATAACTCGAAAATAAGGTTGCAGAAATAAGTATTCTTATAGCTACATATAAGGCCTTGCGCTTATTGATTAGATAGTTAGCACTTATTTGTAATCTGAATTTATTTTTGAGGTATTTGGCTACCTTAACCAAAATCTTACTAATAATTTAATGTTTTGATGTTTGTTACTCTTTCATGCCAAAAAGGTTGAACCGTTTTGGCTTTAAGTTGAAATGGTTCATTGTATTAGTCTTTAGCCGACCTATATATTATATAGGTTGTATACATACATTACCACTTAACATTCAGGCATAGTATTTTTGTTGCTCTATAGAGTGCACGCGGATGACAATACGGGTAGCAACTAGTACTACTAGTGGGAGGCTCCTTTGCACAGGATGCCGGCTAGATTATGGTTACCACAACGGCGCCTATTTCTGCCGTGAAGCAGTAATGTGTCAGCATTACTGTGTTTCGGTATGAAAGGCGCCGTAGCTAATGAAATTACTGGGCAAAAGAGACTTAACATTAAGATGTTGATCATGATCAGCTCGTCATCTTGAGACATAAGTGTCTCAAGATGACGAGTGCCGTTGTAGCGCGCGCTCCTTAGAATTTTTGGGGTTTTTCAAGAATCCTGAGCGGTACTGCATTGTAATGGGCAGGGCGTTTTAATTACCATCAACTGAACGTCCTGCTAGTTTCGTCCCTTATTTTCATAAAAAAATAGTTACAAATAAACAATTAATGGACAATTTTTCAATTGATTTAATCGTGTTTTGTATTTTGTATCAGGAGTATCGACGGTTGTGGACAGGAACGAGACGGCACGACTGGCAGGCGACGCGTCCCACACCACTGGTGGGGTCTTGTTTGCCGCGGGAGGCTGTGCGGCAGCCGCTCTGGCATTACTAGCCGGTGCAGCCGCTGCGGGAACGCTGTATAAGAGAGGAAATAAAGCAAGACATCATGATTCCATTCAGTAAGACAACGCTACATATTAAAATTATAATAAAACTTTAATATTCTCGAAGAGGGAGTGTCCTTTGTCCTCCAGTGGGAGGCTCCTTTGCACAGGATGCCGGCTAGATTATGGGTACCACAACGGAGTCAACGGCAGTAATGTGTAAGCTTTACTGTGTTTTGGTCTGAAGGGCACCGTAGCTAGTGAAATTACTGGGCAAAAGAGACTTAACATGTTATGTTTCAAAGTGACGAGCGCAATTGCAGTGTCGCTCAGAATTTTTGGTTTTTCAAGAATCCTGATCGGCACTGCATTGTAATGGGAAGGGCGTATCAATGACCATCAGCTCAACGTCCATCTCGACTCGTCCCTTATTTTCATAAAAAAAGAAATGAAAATCAAAATCAAATATTTCTATTCAAATATGATTTATAATCACTTATTGAACGTCAAAATCTACCACACATTAAAAAATGTTTGGATTAAGATTTAAGAATGTTCATCACCTTGAATATATCAAATGTACTGTACTAATACAGGTCCAAAAAAAGTGTGTATATACTTATGTATGCACGCAAGAAGTTGTACTTCTTTGGCCTAACGAAACAAAAATCATTAAAATAATATATTCCGTGCTATTCTACGTTTTTAGACAGAACAATTTTGTAAAAATCTTGCAAAGATGGCTTTGACAATTAATTCTTAAATAACGAATACGGCTGTATGGACTTGAACCGTTTGCCTGTCCTAATAATGGACGAAGAAACCAATAAAAATAATAACGAATGACGCAAACGTCAAAAAATTTTAGGAACCTGTTACTTATGTGTTACAGTGATGCGCACGCATCATAAAATTTCACTATTATAATTTTTTCATTAATACCACAGTATCTTAAAACGAAGGTTTTTAACCAATGTGTGTTGCTAGTGATGACATACGGAACACAAACGTCGTGGTCGCTAACTATGGGCCTTATGAGGAAGCTCACTGTTGCGCAGCGGGCAATGGAGAGGGCTATGCTCGGAGTTTCCCTCCGGGATCAAATCAGAAATGAGGAGATCCGTAGGAGAACCAAAGTCACTGACATAGCCCAAATGATTGCGAAACTGAAGTGGCAGTGGGCAGGGCACATAGCCCGGTGGACAGATGGCTGTTTGGGCAGTATGGTCCTCGAATGGCGACCACGTACCCGAAAACGCAGTATCGGTAGGCCCCCCACAAGATTGACCGACGATCTGGTCAAGATCGCCGGAGTAGGTTAGATGAAGGCAGCGCAGGACCGATCGTCGTGGAGATCTTTGGAGGAGGCTTTTGTCCAGCAGTGGACGTCTTCCGGCTGAAATGATGATGATATTTTTTTCAATACACGCCCAAAGAAGTATTACTTCAAAAAGTCGATTAGAACTCACCTATTTACAATTAGTGATGTGACTACGACCCTTGTCTGAAGCGTATTAGTTGATGGATGATAGGCGAGGCTTTATCGATACATAATAAATAACCCGGCGACGTTTAATTGCATCGTTTTATGTTCAACAATGAAAAGCGCTTTGTACAAGCAACGTTTTGTTTGAATACAGCCTTGTCATTATTGTGTTTCGGAATAAACAGAAACCGCGCAGTGTTTTGTTTCAATCATTTATCACTTAGCTTTTGCTTCCTGTTGGAAACTAGTAATTACTTGTTACGTAATATGCACTTTATAGACACATAATGTTATTTTTTTTTGAGGGGATTTGCCAGAATCGTCACCGGACTCCGTTATTAGTTTTTTTTTATGGAAAAGGAGGACAAACGAGCGACAACTGGTGTCATGCGATAACCACCGATGATTTTTTTTAAATTTTATTTTTATGATAATAAGGGACAAGACATTTAGTTGATGGTAATTGATACGCCTTGCCCATTACAAAGTAGTGCCGCTCAGGTTTCTTGAAAAACCCAAAAATTCTGAGCGGCAATAAAAATGCGCTGTTCGCCTTGAGACATAAGATGGTAAGTCTAATTTGCCCAGTAATTTCACAAGCTATGGCGCCCTTCAGACCGAAACACAGCAGTAGATAATTATAATAAGTAGAATAACACATTACTGCTTTACGGCAGAACTAGGCACCGTTGTGGTACCCATAATCTAACCGGAATCCTGGAATTCCTGTGCATGTCGAAGTGTCCCACTTAGGCATAGAAAATGCAAGTAGACGAAGGCTCCGCTCTTAATTTACATTACAGTTGTACAAATAAAAATAGAGAAAGAGAGAAAAAAACAAAAATGATTTAAACAACAATACGAGCTAGGTTAGTTTATTACCATTAATAGCCGTTCCCAATATACTATCTGCAGATAGAGATAAATTACTACCTTCCACTGTCAGTAAGTAGCTGTCAATAATCTGAAGCTGTCCCAATATACCCAAACTTCTATCCCGGGTAAGCTATACGTCGTCCCATTGACAGACAGCGTGTACGGATAAGATGAGTTACCGTCGATAAGTTTATTGGGACAGAAAAGTCAACGATAGTTACGATTTTTCATCTCAAGTAGGCTACAGCCGGAGATAGATTGAATATTGGGAATGGCCGTAAAAGAGATAAATTGATAGATAAAGAAGTGTTCCGTACGTTATTCCGTACTTAATTGTATTAATTTTTAAAAGAAGTATTTTCAACTATTCATATTGTTTTTTTTATAGTTCAAATTCAAATATTTTTATTCAAAATAGGATTTAAAATCACTTATTGAACGTCAAAATCTACCACCCATTCAAAAGAGACTGCCTCAGACCTGAGAAGAATGGGCGCAAGAAACTCAGCGGGGTTTTTTTTTTTTAATATAAAATATGGATTACAATGTTTATAATTAAATAAACATTTATAATTAAAGAGCCTGAGGGTGTTCGCTTCATTCCCAGTCCGTGGTGTCATTAAGAAAATCGTTTATGCTATAATAACCTTTCCCACACAAACGTTTTTTAACAATTATTTTAAATTTCGTAACACATTTGTTTTGTACATTTTCTGGGATCATATTGTAGAAGCATATACATCGCCCAACAAAAGACTTACTAACTCTACCCAACCGAGTAGTAGGCACAACAAGTTTATGTTTGTTCCTCGTGTTAACATTATGAATTTAACAGTTTCTAGAAAATTCCTCAATGTGCTTATGAACATACAAAACATTATCAAAAATGTATTGAGAAGCAACAGTCAAAATGTTTATTTCTTTAAATTTTTCTCTTAATGATTCTTTAGGACCTAGGTTATAAATCGCGCGAATAGCCCTCTTCTGCAGCACAAATATAGTATTAATATCGGCCGCACTGCCCCATAACAATATACCATAGGACATAATACTATGAAAATAACTAAAGTATACTAATCTCACCGTATCTACGTCAGTTAACCGTCTAATTTTCTTAACCGCATATGCTGCAGAACTAAGCTTATTCGCCAATCCTTCAATATGGGGGCCCCACTGCAATTTGGAATCAAGAGTAATGCCAAGAAATATAGCAGATTCCACTGGTTTTACCACCTCTCCATTTAATAAAATATTCACGCATTTAATATTATATTTTTGACATTTGGCGCGGTGAATTTAATATATTTGGTTTTATGATTATTTAACAATAAGTTATTGGTGCTTAACCAGTACACGATGTCAGATAGAGCATTGTTTACTTCGTCATACAAAACTTGGCTTCGTTTCACTTTGAATATAAGTGAAGTGTCATCCGCAAACAATACCACCTTGTGTTTTTTTTCTACAAGGTTAGGTAGATCATTTATATAAATTAGGAAGAGGAAGGGTCCAAGAATAGACCCTTGTGGTACCCCCATACCGAGAGGAGTCCCAGGAGATCTCCTGCCATTCACCTCGACCCTCTGAATCCTATTATTTAAATATGAGATCAGAAGATCGAGTGCAGATCCTCTTATACCATAGTGGCATAGCTTCCTGACCAGCGTTGAATGTTGAACACAATCAAAAGCCTTAGATAAATCACAGAAGATACCAAGTGGATTCTGTGATTCCTCCCAGGCTTCAAAAATATTCCTGATGAGTTCAACACCTGCATCCGTAGTCGAGCGTCCCCTAGTAAAGCCAAATTGTTTTATATGAAGTAACTTATAAGTGTTAAAGTGAGTAAGCATTTGGCTTAAAATAATTTTTTCAAAAATTTTACTAAGGGTCGGCAACACCGAAACAGGGCGATAGTTATTCGGGCCAGAAGTGAGTCCCGATTTAAATATTGGTGTAATTTTACTATACTTCAGAAGGTCAGAAAACACGCCATGTTCAATACAGCTATTAAAAACTAGTGCTAGATATGGTGCTATGACGTCAATAACAGAACTTATTATTTTTACAGATATGCCCGATATGATGTCTGTAGAGAGAGATGATATGAACTATATAGTGAAAGATACATCATGATTACATGATGATCTCTCACTATATAGTTCATATAACCGTTGTCTGCTCCTATGAATACCAGCTGTTGCCCAGTTGTTAAATGACAAGAGACCACTCGAGTTGACTGTCTTTGAAGTAAATATAGAAGCAAACTCTGTTTTAATTATTTTAAATAACTTACCATATAATTTTCATAGTTATAATTCAAATACAAGTTTGAGAGTTTTTCTGAAACATTGCCTCTGTATTTCTCCATTCGCCTATTGTTTACCGGAACAAACATAAACTTTTTAGTTGAAGTACATTTGTTTCCTTCAATATTAAAAGAGGCTAATTGACCAAAGTGGTCTGAGCTCAGTTTACTAATTATTGATTGAGAAATAGGTTTATAATTAGTAAAAATATTATCAATACAGCTTTTAGAGGTGCTGGTTACTCTAGTAGGTTCTAAGAAAATATTTGATAAGTTATATGATTTAAACAAAGATTTGAATCTAATACTTGTGGTGGATTTTTCTAATAAGTTAATATTAAAGTCACCACAAATCATAATATATTTCTTAGATTCTGATAATTTTGATAGAACCTCCTCCAATACACTCTCAAATAACTCATATAATGCATCGGGGGGTCTGTATATGCTTACAACAATGGCACACTCAAGCTCTGCACAGGCTATTTCAGTGGTACGTTCAACAGAGAGGCCCACAATATCTTTACGGTCTTTGAATTTAATTGATTTACTTATAAGTATAAGAGAGCCGCCACGTGTTGCCTTTTCTCTGCTAAACACACTTGCCACCCGATGACCACTGGAGTTAAAAATGAGCTCATATTTTCTAAGCCAGTGTTCAGTAAGACATAAGATATCAATATTTTCATGGTTCATTAGTAACTCCAGTTTCAGTTCTTTACCTAACAATCTTTTGCATATTTTGGTGCATCAGGTTTATAACTTTACAATTATTATGTTTACTATGACTTGTACATTGTGTATTTATATTGCTAGAGGAGTCCCCTATTGTCTTATTGACTAATTTAAATAATTTGGAACATATTCCAAACCAGACACTAAACTATAAGACTGCTCAATAGAAGCAATGTTTATCAAATAATTACTTTGATCAATAGGAGCAGAGTCCAACAAGCTATTACACTGCTCAATAGAAGCAGTGCTAATCGACTTACTAACCTGCTCAATAGAAGCAGGGGACCGGGTTGCCAAATAATTGGCTGAGTTATAAAATAAATAAAAAGATAGCGATTTAGCTATCTGTCTTTTATAAAAATTAGATAGGTGTAACCTATCAAATGTCAACATTTTACATTTATGTTTAATTATATTATTAATGTCAATTATGTGTATGTTACTACATAATAAATTACCATTATATGTCACATAATTTCAATGAGACAATAAGGGTTAACATATTATTCAAATTGTCTCTTGCTTTGTTTTCCTGTGGCAAATCCTGTATGAATGGCAGTGTGAATATTATAAGATTTTCTATTTTTAAACTATTTAACTCATTGTATAATTTTTGTAGAACATTTTTATTTAAATTCCCTAGAAGTATTAGAGCAGTGAGTATCACTGAGAATTCTTTTTATAATTTGATAGTAACTTGCCCCTGGCATGCAAATATTTGATAGTAACTGCCCGTTATAATTTTATGCAAAATCAACCCCATATTTCTTCCCAGGTCATCGCTATAAATCTTAATATGTTTCTTATGTGAAGAAATTGTTTGTGAGAGTTGATTTTTAATACCAGGAGTAGTGGTAGCCCTGACAGAGTGTAAATAGTATTATTTAGTGGAAATAGTATTGCACCTAAACTATAACAGCTATTATGATGGAACCCAGAATTACTCTTCGAAATAATCTATTTGTTCTGTATTGTAATTAAGTCCAATATTGCAGCACGTCATATACAACGGCAGCATATGGCAGTCATCAAAACGTTTTGCTCCGCTTGGACACGCTCGGTCGACCCCCCAGCTCAACGGGATCCTACGCCACCATCGCAAGCCTGCATAAGTTCCCCTTCGGTAAGGATTACAACTCGCTTCACTGTATCTTAGCTACGTGAAACGGAAGTGGAATTAGTGTATACATATTTATGGAGACGGAATAGAATTGTGTTGAATCAGGCGTTCCAATATTAAGTCCATTGCAACAGTAATAAACATATTTATAATCCATAAACTAACAATTAATATTGTTTTATTTTTGGTAACTCTAGTCGCTGGCTAACTCTCGTAACCAGTAGCGCATGATTGACAGAAGATAACTTTAGTTCCTTAAATCACCTCAGCTGTTATAAAGACTTTTAAAACTTGTCTAAGAACTCATCTTCTATAGCTTCCTTATGTAAGCCACCGATTGAATTTTAGTGATGCCCAATTTTTGAATTCATGATCACAATTTGTTTGGTTACAGTGTATTAATTTGAATGCCCATCTAAGACTGTTACGTGCTATCCCCACTTCAAATTACGCTTATTTTAATCTGCAATTAGAAATTGATAAATTATTCATCTAAAAACATTCTAAGACAGACACATTTCAACTCATAAATATCAATCCTATCAAATATATAAAATTCTCGTGTCACAATGTTCGTTCCCGTACTCCTCCGAAACGGCTTGACTCATTTTCTCATGAAATTTTGTGAGCATATTGAGTAGATCTGAGAATCGGCCAACATCTATTTTTCATACCCCTAAATGTTAAGGGTAGTCCACAAGAAATTTTCTTTTTTAATTTTTTTGATAATTTTTTTTAAATTTGTTTGATTATGAGTCATCATTAAAGAATACATACAACTTCAAATTTTCACCCATCTACGATCAACAGTTACTTTTGTATCGCGATTTTAATATCGGCAATACAACGTTTGCTGGGTCAGCTAGTAATATATAACAGCTAAAAAGTTACTTTTAAGTTGTTACGTATTACTTACACTAAAACGCTTTTATAAGCTATAATATTTACAGTAATGTAATAGATGCAATAAACTTAAATTTAAAGTCTGTAAGGCTTTAAGCGGATCATATTTTCCAGTATGAATTGTACGAATACGTAAATATTGCTCGGCCGCACAAATTCATTTCCATTTTAATTCAGTATTTTATTTTATGCATTCAACGTTTACAGTGATTACGTACACTGTTAAATCTCGCATTTCAACTACGATATATGTTGTGGCTTATAATATTTCCGACTTTTTATTAGTGTTGTGTATTTTATTAAAAGGCATAAAAGGCATTTATTTTCTCAAAATTGATTCCTTTAGAATTCTTTTTGATGTCATTTCTAATAACTACTAGATACTACTAGATACTACTACCGCTTCGGAAGCAAATGGCGCTCTGAGAGAGAAGAAGCGGTGCAAGAAACTCTCCCAGCATTCTTTTTTTGCGCTCTTTTCAATAAAAATATACAACATTGTACAGTTATTTCTATCGCAATAAAATAATCACAATCTAGTCCCAGGCTGTCCGATCATTTAGATATTCAGCAGTGGTGTAATAGGATTTACGACAGAGCCATTTTTTTATAAAACATTTCAATTAATTCTGAAGTATAAAACATATTTAGTAAAATTTTTTTTACGTTATTGTATTACGTACCTATGTGAGGACTTGCATGTTTTACATTAGATAAGTTAGTTAATTGTCTTTTACATTTTATGTTTAGAGATATAGCTATATTTAGATTTGGAACCACAATGGGTGTGGCGTTTATCTGTAAGAACTTAGTACTATGTCAAAAAAAAGTAATGATATTTTTTTTTTGAAACTATACCGTATAATTTTATTTTATTATCATCACGTATTATGTATGTATTATATCTTACGAAATTCTTCGTGTGCAAATCACACTTTAGACAGACCGGTACTTTATATATAGAATTTTTTCATCTATCAAAAACCTTCTGCTTAATGGTTTTCAGTAAACTTGTGTATCTCATATTCGCACTTCTTAGAGATAGTAAAAAAAAACTCATTTTTTCTCATCTTACATGCCAATTTTGCACTTTTTAATTACGTTAATACAATTAGATAGGTATTAGATACAATTGGAAATGGTTTTTGTTAAAACTTTAATCATATTAATTTAATTTCGTTACAAACATTTACATTATACATCTCATAATTGAAATTTAATTAATTCACGTCAATCGGGCGGTCTGGTTATGAAATGGGTCTAAGTGAAATGCTTAAGGTAGCTAAAATATTATGATACATGTTGTCTAGTAGAAATGTTATATCAACAATATGTTATGTTTTTAAAGTGATAACCCTCACTTCTAGGAATTAATACACAAATAAAATTTGAAAAACAAAATTTTATGAACGATACGGGATACGAACCCACGATCTCCGGCCTTCCGTGCCGGTGCTCTAACCAAAAGAGCTAACCGTTCGAGTACCGCCTCGTTATAAAATTCTGTTTTCTTTGTTCAACTCTCAGTTGTACCATTCATAAAATTTTGATTTTCAAATTTTATTTGTGTATTAATCCTAGAAGTGAGGGTTATCACTTTAAAAACATAACATATTGTTTAGATTTACAAGAGCGACATCTCAAGTCAATTTCCTAATATGCAAATATTGGGGTTGAGCAGGTTATCAACTGTAAAGTAGATCCTGTAGATGAAGCCACAACCTGAGAGTTGAACAAAGCAAACAGAATTTTATAACGAGACGGTACTCGAATGGTTAGCTCTGTTGGTTAGAGCACCGGCACGGAACGCCGGAGGTCGTGGGTTCGAATCCCGTATCGTTCATAAAATTTTGTTTTTCAAATTTTATTTGTATGTTATATAAATATCGAATGAATATAACATTACAAACTTTCTGCCTCGTACAAACAATTGAATGAGCACCCTTGCTTGGTGTTTCCAGGACGATGCTCCTGTAATTCCTCTGGTGCTGCAAGAGAATGTGGGCGACGGTGATTACTTATAATCAGTTGACGCTCGTTTGTCCTCTTCTGCCATATTCAAATTTAACATTCAAATCGCAATATTTTTATTCAAAATAGGCAAATAGGAATTAAAATCACTTAATGAACGTCAAAAACTACCACACATTCAAAATAGTGTGCTTTAGATCTGAGGCACTCTAATTTGTCTGGATCTGATAATAAACTAGATTTGCGACATGCTAATTTTAAACAAAATGCGATATTTGACATTAAAATGAAATATACTTAAACTAGCTGTCCGACAGACGTTGTTCTGTAGATAATAAAAAAATATACTGAATGAAAATACTGAACTTATAAGAATTTGCCGATAATATTTCAAAACATCAAGAATTATTTCGTAAAAAATGCTCCCTGTTGTTATAATGAAATTGTTTCAAAGCGGAGCTATCAAACCGTGCGTCACTAAATTCTCTTATTGCAAATTTGTCCATACAAAACAAATATTGATAATAAAAATAATTATGGGTCCCAAATCGAAATAAAAACTATCCTATCTCTCAAGTTGGACCAAACTACACTCCATGAAGTAATCCCCATTAAAATCCATCGCGGACAAACAACGTGTCACGTAATTTATATATATTAAGATATAATATACAAAGAGACAGTGAAAATTATATAGATAGAAATAGATTAAAGCATTAAATTAACAAACGAGGAAAAAATCTATTTGAAACATTTATTTTCAGCTCCACAATTTATCAAAGTATACATCTGTGTCAATTGGTTTTTCGTTATCATTAAAGAGTTTACAAGCACGCTTAATAAAAGAATTTGCACCATAAAGTGTTCTACTACACTGAATATAAATAAAATTTAGAGTGCGATATTGACGCTCACGCCTGCGATGCCTCTAAATTGTATACTATTTAGTAGTGAGGGGACGTCAACATAGCAGTGAGACGCTGCTTTGCACAGGATACCGGCTATATTATGGGTACCACAACGGTGCCTATTTCTGCATTACTGTGTTTCGGTCTAAAGGGCGCCGTAGTTAGTGAAATTACTGGGCAAATGAGACTTAACATCTTATATCTCAATGTGACGAGCGCACTTGCAGTGTCACTCAGAATTTTTGGGTTTTTCAAGAATTCTGAGCGGCACTGCGCTGTAATGGACAAGGCGTATCAATTACCATCAGCCGAATATCCTGCTCGTCTCGTCCCTTACTGTCATAAAAAAAGCTTATTTACAATTTTATTGGAAAGGACGGAATCAACACGATCACGGCGGCATTTCAATGTCTGAAACGTGTGACAATAATTCAGTGATTCAGTGTTAAGTCAACGTAATAAATCCAGTTCAGAGGTCCAAAGTATTTACAAATTTTCTTTGTAATCTTTATAAGTGGATATTATGACATTTAAAATAAGCGTTCCATACTATCATATCTCCGGCTCCGTGGGAAGAGAATATCAGCCGGAGTATTATGCCATGCCTGTTATTAGATAAATATTAACAGCGTGAATTGCTTACTAAATCTCTGAAATAGATACCACTTCTTACTATACTAGAGCAGAATTTATCGACTATATTATTGATGATTTATTATTCGTTTAAAAGGCATTAAGGCATAAAAGGCATTTATTTTCTCAAAATTGATTCCTTTAGAAGAAGCGGCGCAAGAAACTCTCCTGGCATTGTTTTTTTTTGCGCTCTTTTCAACAATATTATACAATATTATACAGTCAATTCCATCGCTATAAAATAATCATAATCTAGTCCAAGGCTGTCCGCTCACTTAGATATTCAGCTGTGGAGTAGTAGAATTTACGACAGAGCCATTTTTTTATAATACATTTAAGTTTATTTATAGATAATGCCTGAACAGTGGCTGCGACTTTATTATAGAAGTGTATACATTTACCCTTAAAGCTATTATGTATCTTATGAAGCCTACTAGAATTAGTTACAAGTTTCGTTGTGAGCATGCCTCTAGAAAATCTAAACCTCGTAAATTTATCATAAACGTAATTACCTAATTAGAAAATTCAATTTATATATCTCATTTAATAATGATAATATTAGTTTGGCAGATGTAAAAATCGTGGGCACTTATGTCTGGAATAATTGTAAATGTCCAGAAAATAAATGCTGTTAGAATATTTTCATATTCGAATTTCAAACACCTGTCAACTCCATACTGCCCGTAAGCTCGCCCATACAGAATTGTTCGAAAAATTCAAACCTGATATTCATTCTCTTAGAACCTTTATTGAATGCAAACCAAATATTCAAATGTTACTGGTGTTTTTTTTTTATTTAAACATTGTTTTAACGTTGCAGATAAGAGCGGTTTGTGCTATATATTGACAGTCAATCGATTTAAATATCTTATATTAAGTAAAGTTGAATGGATTTAGTGAAAAGTTCAATGTGTATATTATACTGTGCATTGTTGAAATAGTGTTTTTGTTTGATTAATATATTATTGAAAATAAGTTTAAAAAGTAAAAAATTCAACTGTTTTTAAACATTATGAAATTTCAAATTTTAAAACTTTAAGTTCTAAGTTAAAATTTTAATTTTAAAAATAATATTTTTTTTTCAAGAAAAAACCTAATATTCTAATTATATATTTATTAATAATTTTAATGACCTATTGCCTCTTTATTTCATCGACATCTTGATAATCACTTGATCCGTTTATTAATATATAAAAAGAGGTACGTAAGATATCTAGGCATATCTTTTCGAATACTATAGTATTACTTTACTATAGTATATTATATAAACATTTTAACTGTTGCTACTCTATATATTATTCTTGATAATGTTATGTATGTACATTCACATAAGTGAATTTGCTAGAAACTGTCATAACCATAATGTTAACACCAGGAACAGACATAAACTTATGATGCCTACTACTCGGCTAGGTCGAATTAGTATGCATTTTATGGGGCGTTATATATGCTTTTACAATAAGATCCCAGATAATGTTCAAAACAAATGTATAAAGTAATTCAAAAGATTTGTTAAAAAATCTTTGTATGGTAACTATTACTATAACATAAATTTTATTGTACGATAGTAAATTGTAACCATATTTTTTATGAAAAAAAGAAGCCCGATGGGTTTGTTGCACCCGTTCTTCTCAGGTCTAAGGCATACTTTTTCGAACGGATGGTAGTTTTTGACTTTCAATAAGTGACATCATACCCTATTTTGAAAAAAAATATCCAGGATCTACTGATTCTAGGATACACTAAGTGATTGTAAAATAATAATAAATTTGTTAACAGGCAGTCGACGATCACCGTCTCCTTACGCCACCACGCACATTTCAGAACACGTATACGCGAAGCCAGAATCCAGGGTGTCGTACTATGCTGCGTCTAACTTAACACATATCTCCCAGGTAAGTTCTGTGAGATAGCTATACTATACAGAATGTCCCAAAGTTATAGGACATGAAAGGCATAAAAGGCATAAAAGGCATTTATTTTCTCAAAATTGATTCCTTTAGAATTCTTTTTGATGTCATTTCTTATACTACTAGATACTACTACCGCTTCGGAAACAAATGGCGCTCTGAGAGAGAAGAAGCGGCGCAAGAAACTCTCCCAGCATTCTTTTTTTGCGCTCTTTTCAATAAAAATATACAATATTGTACAGTCGCTATAAAATAATCACAATCTAGTCCATGAAGGGAACTTTCCCTAAAATAAAAATAAATAACTATCTATAGTTTATTTTAATTTGAGTTAAAATTTTAAGATGCGTTTATAAATAAAAGTCAAACATTTTATGTTGCTCCTTTCTTTTAAAATACTATGTTACTTAAGAATAGTTATTAGTTTTTGGCCATTGTTTCGATTAGCATCATAAAAGTAGGAGTGTTTTATTACATTTAAGTCGGTTTGATTCCCAGACGAGGCAAGTAATTTTTAGAAAATCTTTGAATGCAGAATTACTAACTTCAAAAATAACATAAAGTCTTCTTTCAGTAAAATACCCTATCTACTATATTTAAGGTACTTTCCCTTCATGTCCCATAACTTTGGGACATGAAGGGAAAGTACCTTACCTTACCTTACCTTACATGGTATACAGGATACCATTTTAAATAAATCACTTTAAAAAAGATTAAAACGCGTGTTAAATGATCTGTGTTTTAAGTTTAGTCTTTGCGTAAAATTTACATGTTTATTATTTTTTTAGATAACCTGATGTTTCGTGACCATTTCCATTGAGGAATGCCTCCGGGTTAGCTAAAATAATGACAAAAATATAACTTTTACGTGAAAATTCATGTTAAAAACGGTAAAAATTACACGCGTTTTAATCCTTTAAAAAGTGTTTCATTTAAATAATATGTAAGACCCGAGTTAATCAAAGAAAATACTACAATATACTAGCGTATAGACTAATAAAGCATGCGAGGAGAAGAATATCTACAACGGAGATATAGAAAGATCGTAAAACGACTCCAAAAATTACAAAAATCGTAACTAGAATTAGATTGTATAAAAATACGCAATTATTTTTATACTTTTGAGTGCATATTGTATCTATTGTTTTTGGAATAGTGTTTTTGAAGTCGGTTGTTTTTTGTTAAATTTTTTGTTATTTTTTGATTTTTAGTGAATTTGAAGTACACTAACTAACAACTTGTCTAAATATGTGCAGATATACTAAATTTTTCAACGCAACAATGAACGTAAGCTCTTAATTGAAGAGTTCCGTTACTTTGCCACGGATTCCGTTATCAGAACCTAACCAAACTCTCACCAAACTATCTTTGAAGTTATATCCTTTCCAGTAAAAAAAGAATCATCGAAATTGGTTGGCGCGATATTGAGTTATTCGTAAATTTATCATCCAATTTGCTATACGTATGTATAGCAAATTTAAGACTTTTATGATTTTTCTCATAGATGCCATTGTCAGATCTGGACCAAATTACATTGGGACTGCACGAAAAGCACCAGCTTTCAAATAAAAAAAGAATTATCAAAATCGGTTCACCCAGTCGAAAGTTTTGAGGTAACAAACATAAAAAAAATAGTGATGAATGGAGAACCTCCTACTTTTTTGAAGTGGGTTAAAAATATGAAACTTCTTGTTAATCTTTTACCTTATTATGAAATAATAAAAAAATGATTTCTGACAATATTATTGGAATAAATACATTCTATCAATAATACGTTTCAAAGAAATTGTTATTCCTGTTTCAAAATAAAGCAAACTTTACAAGTCGCTATCTTCGTTAACGCCTCTCCGCTGAACACTTATTCATATTTCTCAAGAAATTTAACGTTTCCTTAAATTTACGAACAAAGAGGGTTGCAAATTAAAAACCAAGCCTCGTGCCAAGCCTAATAATGAAAACATAAATAACTAGATGATGCTTTGCTTGAGATAATTTTAACCAGTTATTACAATGTAACAATATAAGGGGATCGGGCGATTTATTGATATTATGTTCAAAATATAATAATACTTACTGTGAAATAATTAGAGTTTAGGACTATTAAATAATTATAAGTAATAGTAGTATTATTATTATTAGTTTACCAGTGGGAGGCTCCTTTGCACCGGATGCCGGCTAGATTATGGGTACCACAACGGCGCTTATTTCTGCCGTGAAGCAGTAATGTGTAAGCATTACTGTGTTTCGGTCTGAAGGGCGCCGTAGCAAGTGAAATTACTGGGAAAATGAGACTTGACATTTTATGTCTCAAGGTGACAAGCGCAGTTTGTAGTGCCTGTGAATTATTGGGTTTTTCAATAATCTTGAGCGGCACTGCACTGTAATGGGCAGGGCGGAGTTGGTGCATAGACCAGCCATCATCGCTACGTCGTCGTAAACAACAAAATTATGTTAAGTTCATAGTATTGTCCATGCAATCATATTGTATAAGTTGTTGTATAGATATATATATTGTATAAGCATATAAGAAAATGTTCAAAACAAATGTGTTACGAAATTTAAAATAAATGTTAAAAAACGTTTGCATGGGAAAGGAAAAGATAGCATAAACGATTTTCTTAATAATACCACAGACTGAGAATGAAGCGAAGACTCTCAGGCTCTTTAACTATATATGTTTATTGTACGATATTACATAATAATCCATATTTTTATAAAAAAAATCCCGCTGAGTTTCTTGCGTCCGTTCTTCTCAGGTCTGAGGCAGTCTATTTTGAATGGTGGTAGTTTTTGACGTTTAATAAGTGATTTTGAATCATATTTTGAATAAAAATATTTTAATTTGAATATCATCACCTTGTATTAATTTGTAAGTATAAATGATTTTAAATTGCATCTTTAATTGGACAAACACGATGTTAGTGCTGCTTCATTTATTTATTTTATTATGAACGTTCTCTCCTATAATAGCTTCATATTTAATTTTGTCATCGACGTACTTTATACAACAAGACACCAAATCAAATAATAAAAGGTCATCAAAATTGTCCGAGCGGCGTTTTATATTCCTATACATTAACATATACATATGTCATTCATTCAAATTAACACCTTATTCCGTGGCAGTAAGTAAGTCTTTTGTATACGCTCATTAGGAGCTCGGACGCGAACACGAGGCAAGAACATTTTGTTTTAGCAATTGATATGTAATTATTTGGCAAAATGATAGTTAGTTACACAATTTTTTTAATTATAAAGGGGGTACTTACCTGAACTACCACTGTTATTCAGACAGTTTTTCACTGAACACTGTTTATTGCGTGGTATTGTATTCAAAGCGCGGTCATCTCTGCCTATGGACGGTAGAAGGTAGACTTTTACTCCAGACAATTTCTGAGCGTGATTGTGAGCCTAGTGTTTATTGTACGTCAATGTTGTCTTATTTTTTTCTAACAAAATAATTTTATCTGTCTTAAGGCAAATTTGGAATAGTACGAGTATGTGAGCCAAAATGTATCCAGTACATTCTTTTATATGCATACTAGCTGACCCGACAGACGTTGTTCTGTACATAATAAAAAAATACTGTTTTATAGGAATTTGCCAATAATATTTCAAAACATCAAGAATTATTTCGTAAAAAATGCTCCTGTTAATAGTATAATGAAATTGTTTCACAGTGGAACTGTCAAACCATGCGTCATAAAATTCTCTAGTAGAAAATATGTCCATGCAAAACAAATATTGAAAATCAGAATAATTATGGGTCCCAAATCGAAATAAAAACTATCCTATCTTTCAAGTTGGACTAAACTGCACTCCGTGAAGTAATCTCCATTAAAATCAGTTCATTAGTTTAGGAGTCCATCGCGGACAAACAACGTGTCACGTAATTTATATATATTAAGATTTATATATCCATAAACACAATGTATAATAAAGAAAAATTTTTGAGAGACCGTCTATAGAACAGCTCTCTTTTGCAGAGCAAACACTATAATATCAACATTCACTGGGATTCAAACTCAAGACCCCTACCTAAATAGGATCAAGAAAATTTAATGATTCTCTTCTAGAACATTTACTTCACGTGCAATAACTTAGTAAAGAAGATCGCTAATTGTATTAAGTTAATATCACCTGAAGGGGTGTTGCAGCTCAAATTGGATCCTTAATGAGGTAAAGAGCTCATTTCACGAGCAATTCAACTTGAATGAACGTTGGAAAAACTTAGCAGCCTTTGGCTAACATAATTCCACGTTATAATGACATTGTTAGGAGCTTTACAGATACTTAAGAATATGATAGTTATAGTTTGAAGTAATATATTTTATTCGATAAACATTTTAGATAAGATGAAGATACGTATTAAAAAAAGTAAGAATTTTATAAACGTATGGGCTTTTAGCAATAATAAAATTAAATTTATATAATAAAATTTAATATACGTTCACAAAAATCGTCACCTTTTTGCTCTTAATAGTAATTTTCATTATTATAACACTAGAAATAAGGGATTGCTTGTAACTAATTCTAGTAGGCTTCATAAGATACATAATAGCTTTAAGGGTAAATGTATACACTTCTTTAATAATGTCCCAGCCACTAATCAGGCATTATCTATAAATAAATTTAAATGTTTTTTTTAAAAATGGCTCTGTCGTAAATCCTATTACTGCTGAATAATATCTAAATGATCGGACAGCCTGGGACTAGATTGTGATTATTTTATAGCGACTGTACAGTATTGTATAGTTTTATTGAAAAGAGCGCAAAAAAAGAATGCTGGGAGAGTTTCTTGAGCCGCTTCTTCTCTCTCAGAGTGCCATTTGTTTCCGAGGCGGTAGTAGTATCTAGTAGTTATTAGAAATGACATCAAAAAGAATTCTAAAGGAATCAATTTTGAGAAAATAAATGCCTTTTATGCCTTTTAATATCTATTTCCATACATAAAATAATGAAGACATACGGACTTTTGGATATCGTAACAGCGTTTGTCCAACTCGATTTAGTTAAAAATAATTTAAGGCTAAGCCATCCATGTAAAAGTATGTAAATATTATATTTATTGATTAAAAATCTTATAACTATATTTACAATACTATGATTTCATAAAATTAAAACTATCATTACGGGGAAGCGTACCAAGAATACTGGCAGGATTTCTACGTTGGATAGCTAGGCTGATCCGTTGACCGAAATAGCTGCCAGCGGGTACTGGGTTTCCAGTAGCCCTTTTGAGGCGCGTGTATAGTACTTTGTACATTCTCCGTGCCTCTAGGCCCCATGGGCTAACTGTCTCGACACCAAACGGCACAAAGATGTAAGACTCACTGAGACCGAGATATTTGCGACGCTTGCTGTCTTCGGCAGTCGAAGCAGCTGGCACAGTAACAACTGACGTAACTTGGATGTGACTAATTTCGACTAGTAACTGGTGTCGATGCAAGTTGCGTCCGCCACGAGAGCCCTTCCCCGTGCCCACGCTACTATTGTATGTTTGTAGTTGAATGCATTATTTCCATGTAACATATAACCTACGATGGTATCAAAAGCAGTCCAGCAATTATGCTTTAGGGTTTAATCAAAAAACTGTCAGAACAGACACTAACACCTGAAGACAATCATTAATATCGCTGTAATTGGAATGTCAGCCTTGCGGACTACAACCATTTCGTGGAACGGCTCTACAAATCTTGAAAATTGAGACTTGAATTCTAGTGTAGCTCAGACAATTTGCTGTGATATTGCGAATCAGAAAACATGACAGCGTGTTTGTGCAAAGTTTTTAAATTAAATAAAATGAATTTTATGTGTTTCTTTGTAAATATAATATTAAATATTATTATAAAATAATGGAGATTAAAGTATCAAATTGCAATTTATTCTAATAGGTACTTCGAATTGACATAGAACTTTCATGGTTTGTGATTTTTGAGTAAAACTTTTTTCCCTCAATACCTATGTATTCTTCTTTTAAAAAATGTGCAACATTCGATTATTGACACACAGTTGTTTTTTTTATTAAGCTTAGACAAGAAAGATGGATACTTCGAAAATTCGAGTGATTTTTGAATACAAGTTCCGACACGGAACTAACGCGCCAACTTTAACGTTATCTTACTAACAATATTTATCTTTTGCGTAAATTAAATAAAATAAAAAAATATGAAATATGGGTGCCTCATGATTTGTTTGACCTGCAGAAAGAAACGCGTTGTGTTGCCTTGTTGAATCGATAGAGAAAAGAAGGAATATTGGATCGAATTAGGACAGGCAATGAAAAGGAAATAAATAACTAAACTAAATAGAAACAATTGTGGTGGGAGAAAATCCGTTAGTATTGTTTACGATTTGTCTGTGCCTCCATTATATGATTCATTTAGGTGTAAGATTTGATGTGGATTGTTCATTCTCGAGAGAACTGAACTCTTCAGACTAAGGCTCAAAATCGCATAGTGCTATATCTTGTACGATGCTATAGACACTATTTTATTCAAGCCTGTCCTGTAATTACTACTTGAAACTACTACTAGAAATTTTGTGGACATATAAAACATGAGATGTACTGTTAAGTAAAAGTAAATGTGAGTTGCCTATAAATTGCACATAACTTCAAATTCAAAATAGGATCAAATAATTACCTATTAAACGTCAAAATCGAAAAAGTATGCCTCAGACCTGGGAAGAATGGGCGCAGGAAACTCAGCGGGCTTCTTTTAGTTAAACAATTTCGTAACAATATAATATAGTACAATATAATTTATTATTACATAGCCTGAGGGCGGTCGCTCCATTCGCAATCTCAGATATGATTTTGAACGTCATTTATTTAAGAATTACCTTTATCACACAAACGATTTTAAACAATTCTTTTGAATTTGGTAACGCATTTATTTTGTCTATTTTCTAGGAACATGCTCTAAAAGCAACATCGCCCAACAAAAGACTTTATGAGCATGTTCACTTGTGCAGATATTTTTTTATTGGATCTCAGATTATATCGAAGCTACGTCTTTTTTGTGTGCGTGCATTACTGAAAACAGAGGTTAAGAGTTCCCCGCAATTTTCCGACGTTGTCACAATCTATCTAGACGTATAATCTATCTATGACCGGGTGGCATCATATTTGATGTTATAGTTAAGGCTTAAGTCAAATATAACAGTAACGCTAACTTCAACATAAACAGCAGAATGTGTTGCACCATCGTATTTCTTAGTATAGTTAAAGTTAAGAAGTGAAATATCAAGTGAATATAGAATTATTATTTGAAACTATTGATAGGTCGCTATTTAGCTATTTAACATTAACAATAGCTTTAACCGGCGAAGATTGTAGGGTTATGGTTAACAGTTAGTTGTCATGACGTCATCTAAAAATGTCAAGTTGTGAAGCTCATTTCAAGCTTAACCGGTACTTTGACTTGTTATTGCTATAGTTAGTTAATGCAACCCAATCTAAGTGTTTTACTATTGAAATATATTTGTAGTGTTGGACTTAGTATCCCGTAGCACGAATTTAGAGATAAAAATATTGTAGTTATGTATAATTTATAAAAATTGGTTAGGAATGGTTATGTTAGAACAGTTACCATAACGCACGAGCCGAGCGTAGCATGCCGCGGCAGCGGCCGGCAAGTGCCAGAACCGAATTCCAGGCGTTTCCCTTTCTTTCCTACCCATTTACAAATTAGTGAGGGGGGACCTTCCCAACCCTTAAAAATGTCATAATTTGAGGTAAGGTTATAATGTTTTTTTCTCCGTAACGGTGAATTACCTAGTAATAAGAGTGGTATTTTTATAATCGTGGACTAACGCTTTATCAACTACAATATCCTATAACTTTTACCTACTAATTCTTCGGGATACTAAGTTTTAACCGCGACTTCTGTGACACTTCATTTATTGTTTTAGCAAACAATAATAAAGGAGCGGGTAACTGACCCGAGCGAACAGCTCCGTTTGCTAACTACGGCCCGTGCAAATATTCGACTGGAGATCCTCGTACACGAAGGCACATTCGGTCGTGTTTACAAAGGGGTGTTCAAACGAGGGGACACTTACGAAGAGGTGCTTGTTAAAACAGTATCAGGTAAGCTATTACTGTTATACTAAGCTTTATGATTTGTTGTTAAACATTATTATATTACATTGGCATAGGTATGTAATTTTGAGACGAGATTGCTAATTAGAATTATTTCGAGAATTTTCTGTGGTTTTGTCTAAGTAGTATTCGGCTATATGGCCTTCCTTAAACTATTAAAATTATCAGTATATGATTATGTCCATTACAAATCTCATTTGAATCACTTGGGTCAGCGATGAGTGAATTACAGACCGTTACTTTCCCTATTGTGAATATTTTAAATTTGTGTACTTCATATCCAAGCTATTAATATTGACTGGCGAACTTTGAATTCATTCGAACTGAAGCATTATTTTTTTTACTAAGGCCGCCATGTGTTTTTTAGTATAACCTAGATTAGGTGGAAAAATGTATACCTATATGTTTTTTTTTCTTTTTTGTTTCGTTAAATTGTTTATTTTACTAGATTTCTTATTATAAGAGATATAAATAAAATAAATTGATTTAAATATATTCCTTCCGCCAAATTCCACCTTTGCATGACATGCCACAAGTTAGGATATCATCCCCACCATTTGGATGTGTGGCGGTCCTCCACAGTGTTTTCTTTCTTACACGTACGACAGAGTTGTGGAATGAGCTCCCTTGTGCGGTACCTAAAAAAAAAGCGGGTACACCTTCCTTAAAGGCCGGCAACGCTCCTGTGATTCCTCTGGTCTTGCAAGAGAATGTGTGCGGCGGTGATTGTTTAACACCAGGTGACCCGTTTGCTCGTTTGTCCTTCTTTGCCATAACAAAAAATATATATTTTAAAAATTAGACATAATTAAGGTTTTATATAAGACGCTTTATAAGGTCGGCAACGCTATTGATTTTACATTTCCGAAATTCCGCGTTAAAATCGTTTATGAAAGTCGCGAAATATGAACAATGTATAAATCAATAATATTATTCGCAGATGCAGCATCAGCGATGCAGGCAGCGCTTCTTGTTGCTGAAGGGCTGAGATTCTGTGGTTTGGTTCACGCGAATGTTTTGTCTCCAATGGCCGCCTGTGCAGAGGAAGCCAGGAAACCCTTACTGGTTTACTGCTGCGTTTCACATTCTTCTAACCTTAAAAGGTAGGCGCAACCTAGCGAAACTGTGGGAGAAAAAAGCGATTCACGCGATCGTATGAAACGTGTAGTCATCGGTAGATTGACAGATGATGGCTATAATCTTGTAAAAAAGGAGATAGCCAAAATCCACTACGTTTTATGCAACTTTCAAACTTAAACGGTTTATACTTCGTCGTCGATCGCCATACTGTAATTACTACTATTTCAAACTTATGTCAAATGACTGCACGTTTCATACTAAACTAAATTTCAATTTTTACTCAGGTAGTCCGGCCTCTTATTACGTAGTATTTACTTCCTTTTTGGCCCCACATACCAGTCAACAACTAACATATCAAATACTCATATTTAATACGTTTCATACTTGATGAAAACTTTAAAGAATCTGGGTATTTATTTTGACGATGCGGGACTCAAACCCGTAACCTCTCCCGTTCAGTGCGAGCGCTCTTTTCAACTGAGCCAACCGTTCCAGTGACGTATCGTTCATACAATTTTGTTTTCTGTTTTGATTATGCAATTAATCACAGAAGTTAGAGTTATCACTGTAAAACATAACAAATTGTTTGGTATCGATTAAGTAATTGAGTGACTATGCTCGTCACTTTGAGATATGAGACGTTGTGATAGACCAGTCATCACTATTTACGACACTGACCTAACCGCAACAAAATAATGCTTGCAAATTACTGTTTCGTCTAGCTGGTATTACGTGCTATGAAGACCCCCACTGTTAAAACAACTATTACTCTCATCATCATCACCATCATCCGCCGGAAAGCCGGAAGACGTCCACTGCTGGACAAAGGCCTCCAAAGAACTCCACGACGATCGCTCCTGCCCTCATCCGACGTATTCCGGTGATCTTGACCAGATTGTCAGTCCATCTTGTGGGGGTCCTACCAACACTGCGTCTTCCGGTACGTGGTCGCTATTCGAGGACTTTACTGCCCCACCGGCCATCTGTCCGTCGAACTATGCACCCTGCCTACTGCCAATAAAATAAAACTAAAAATCTTTATTGTTGTAGGTACAAATTTTACATACTAGGAACTAATTAAATTGTCTTTCCTTTGGTACAGCTTGTCTTTCGACAAAGGCCTCCTCCAAAGATTTCTTTTCTGTCCTGTCTTTTGCTGTACGAGTCCATAGTTGCCCCGCTATTTTCTTGATATCGTCTTCCCATCTCATACACTGTCTACCTATATTTCTTTTGCTGTCTGGGGGTTCCCCTTCAGTTATCTTTATATATATAATTCTTGTGTGCGTGTGTATGTCACTGAACTCGTCCTAGACGGCTGGACCGATTCTAATGAAACTTTCTGTGTGTATTCAGGTGGATTCGAGAATGGTTAAGATTCACAATTGAACTACCTCCTAAACGGCTGGACCGATTTTGATGATATTTTTGTGTGTTCCAGTGAATTTGAGATTGGTGTGTGTCTTCAGGTGGATTCGAAAATGGTTTAGATTCACAATTAAACTACCTCCTAAACGGCTGGACTGATTTTGATGACTTTTTTGTTTGTTTCAGTGAATTTGAGATTGGTTTAGATTCTCAATTCCGCCCATATAATATAATTCTCCTACTCATGTGTATGTTAGTGAACTGCTCCTAACGGCTGGACTGATTTTTCAAATTTAAAACATGTGTACAGGACAACGTCTGTTGGGTCCACTAGTTATTAGTATAAGTTTTGCTCATTTCTTTGTCTTTACAATAACATTATGCTAAATATTGAAGTTGTCTTTATCAGGTTCCTTACATCGTGCAGACTGGGACAGCAGGCATCTCCAGCCACCAGGGAGTTGGTGGAACTGGGTGCCCAAGCCGCTTGTGGTTTGTCCTACCTCCACGTGCAGAGGGTTATTCATGCAGACTTCGCGGCGAGAAATTGCATGTAAGGCATAAAAGGCATTTTATTTTCTTAATTCATTCCTTTAGAATTACTTTTGATGCTACTTGTCATACTTTGAAAACAAATGACGCTCTGAGATGGAAGAAGCGGCACAAGAAACTCTCCCAGAATTCTTTTTTGCGCTCTTTTCAATTACATATATAATTTTGTGCTGTCATTGTTATGTATATAACATATCCCTCAATATATAAAAGTAGATATTTATAACTGCTTCTAATCTTCACAATAAATCCGTATTCATTTACTTTTTTCGACTTACTCGTGTAAGGGATTGAGTACTTATGTTGTATCACTTAACATATTCTAATATTGTAATTGTCATGATTTGTAAAACGATGAAGCTGTAAATGTTGATTTAGAAGAATGGCAATAAGTTTCTTGCCACTTCTTCTCATTAAAGCTTAACGTTTTACAAGGTGGTGGTAAATATAGCAAAAATAGTTACAAAAAACTAAACAATACGCCTTGTTTGAAATGATAATGGTTCAAATTTAAAATGATCATCAATTTCTGCCTAATAGAGGAAAAAAATATATAAATTAACAAAAATCTTTTTTTTTTGCAAATTGCAAAATGGTATAATTTTATCAAATTAATGTATTGCCATCGGTCCTCGATAAATCTACAAAGTTTGAACGAAAACTGGCCGTTTAAAGTGCGTCCAATCGCGCCCAAACGAGTCGGTGACAAACAAACATACATACAGCAGCTAATAAAAAGCGTGTAAAAAGAAAAGAAACACTTTGACATTCATAAGTGTCATTTCAAAATACTATTTTTTACTTTTATATCGCCTATTAAAAGATGAGTATAAATGTATACTCATCATGTTTTTTTTATGTTGTGCAATGGCACTTGATGGTGATTACTTATCAGCCCCACATACCAGACATCAAAAACAATTAAAAGAAACTCTTAGATCATTTATACGTCTAGATAGACTATGACAGCTGTGAAAACGTCGAAAAAATTTGAATTTAGAAATAACCTATATTTTGAGCAATGCACGCATACTAACACAATCTGTCAAATCGCGAGTGTAAGACGTAGCTTGTCACGCACACTAAACGAATATTCATGGCCTGTTTTTATCGGTTGTCTAACAGCAAGAGGCGCGAGCACATACTCATATTTGATACGAAATTTCATAGTGGGCAACAAGCCTTAAATCCATATTTTAAAACTCAGACACTTGATGAAATCTATAAAGCATCTGTATAATTATTTTGTATTTTATAACAGAGTCGACGAGAAGCTAAGACTGAAGGTAACTGATAACGGTCTATCCCGGGACCTCTTCCCGGATGATTACCACTGCCTGGGGGATAATGAAAATAGACCCGTGAAATGGATGGCGCCGGAGTGTTTGCTGCACAACCAGTACACCACTGCTTCGGATGTGGTAAGACATATACCAGTTTGAGGCTCCTTTGCACAGGATGCCGGCTAAATTATGGGTACCACAACGGTGTCTATTTCTACCGTCAAGCGTAATGTGTAAACATTATTGTGTTTCGGTCTGAAGGCCGCGGTAGCTAGTGAAATTACTAGGCAAATGAGACTTAACATTTTATGTCTCAAGGTGAAGATCGCAACTGTAGTGCCGCTCAGAATTTTTGGGTTTTTCAAGAAACCTGAGCGGCACTGCATTGTAATGGGCAGAGCGTATCAATTACCATCAGCTGAACGTCCTGCTCGTCTCGTCCCTTATTATCATAAAAAAAGATATCATCATATATCTTACAGGAATATTGCAAAACTTATTTGATGTTGTTTTCTGTCGAGGTAATTAATTTCATTCCAAATGATAAAGTCAAAAACTATATAATCAAAATCAAGATCACATTATGAAAATTTTAAACAGAATTACACTATGTTTGGAGGTGGAACCGAAATCACTAATAGAATATCCTCTGCGCTTTGAGGCTTGCAACCTTGCCAAAACAGCTTTGAAATTAAGTCTTACAGGTAAATTGCGAAACTTCATTGATGCTGTTTTCTCCAGAGGAAATTATTTTCATACAAAACGATAAGGTTGTAAGGATATAAACAAAAAACCAAGATCACACTATGTAAAGTTGAGTCAAAATAACATTATTTTTGGAGATATGAGCATAATTATTAATAGAATTACCTCCGCGGTTGGTGGAATAGAAATCCCACATCGTAGAAGATATCCTGAAAGTAAAATATAATTCGTGAAAATTGTGCAATATTTTAATTAAACAAATTATTTTTTAACAGTGGTCGCTAGGTGTAACGATATGGGAGTTAGCAACACTAGGCGCAGGACCTCTTGCGGAACTAGATGCGGCTGATGTCGGGGCCTTCCTCACTGGAGGATACCGACCTTCACAACCGCTCAACTGTCCGGATGAATTGTAAGATTTTATTATAATATTCCAAGTAATCAACTTAGAAAATTTTATTTTTTTAGATATTTTGGTGAAATGACTTAATATTTTGTATAAATAAAACACTTTTTATTTCCAAAAAAGGGGCACTTGATTCATCAATAACAGTGGATGAAACACTTATTTTTGTCTTTAAGTGACAATTTATTTACAAAATTAAATCAATCATACTGAAATTACTGGTTAAATGGAGTTACACAATTACAATTATTAGAAATATCCCGCCAATTTAAGGAAGTATTCTTTTTACCTGCTATCGAGACAGTTTTATTTATATATATCTCTTTATACATTAAATCATTAGTTCTCTATTACCGATTATATAACAAAAATATGATAACAATTGTTAACTGTACTGAGTTCCACAAATAATTTATTACACGTTCCAACTATCAGTAAAATACTCCTTACCAGGTATCAATAACTCATTGACACCTTGTATTTAATTTGTATTAGTAATTATATCATGTAAGATTTCCTGATGGAATGACCCTGTTGGCCTGGGCACGGGGAAGGGCGCTGGTGTGGGATACTTGCGTCGACACTCTGTCTCCTTCTCATGTCCAATTTACGTCAGTTGGTGCTGGGGCTGCTGCTTCGACTGCCGAAGATAGCAAGCGTCGCAAATATGTCGGTCTCAGTGAGTCTTACATCTTTGTGCCGTTTGGTATCGAGACTCTTAGCCCATGGGGCCCAGAGGCGTTTGCGAAAATTTACTAAGTACAATCTACGCGTGTCAATAGGGCTAATGAAAACCCAAGCGCTGGCAGCTATTTCGGTCAACAGACCAGCCTAGCTATCCAACGTGGAAATGCTGCCAGTATTCTTGGTACGCTTCCCCGTAATGATAGTTTTATTTTAATGTAATATAGTTATTAGATTTGTTTTGTTTGAATATGTTTATTATGTAAGATAATCTATGTTCTTGTTTCAATGCCAGGTATGGTATAATGTCCTGGTGTTGGACAACATCTCCCGGTGCCAGACCAACCGCTCCACAGATACTTGCAGCTCTACACGACTTCAGACAAGCCCTAAATACTTATATTTAGATCAAATTTAATGCTCAAGGAGTAGGACTTTTCTTGTGTTTTACGTTAAATAATCCTTATGTCCACTCAGCTGGTACATTTCTATCGTACTCAATATTTGATAATCATCTCTGGGAAAAAGAATGGCCAGAAATGCATACCAATAAAATTTAAGGACAGAACTGTGTCAAACACATATTTAAGTCGAACTTATCGTATTATTTTCCATTTAAATTTATCTGCTATTCCTTTCTTTCTTCTTAGTTTCTTCTTTCTGTTTAGAATTTAAGTACCAAAGTGCCTGAGAATGAATTCTGTTTTTGGTTTTATAATATAAATTAATTTGATGGGGACCAAGTTAACGGCCCTGCTTTAAGGAAATATTTGCAGAAATAAAACGGCTTAGGAATCTGTCAAAAGGAATTTGAAATATTTTTTTTATTACGACAAATACAGAAAATGTGTATGTATTACGAGTACAGTTAAAAGTAGAATAGAAACAACGGAATCTATGCTTCGTACCAAATTTTAATGGTGATTAATGTGTCTAAATGAATAAGAAATAAATGTAATTAATTTCAAGTTGTACATATTAAATGTTATACATAAGATGTAACATTAAGTATTCATCACGGCGATACCGACATAGTACAGTATGGTAAATATTTTATCATGTAATTTTATATATTTTGGTAAAACACGTATGGCATTCAAGGGTAAAATCAGTTATTGAAAGAATTTTCAAATTATTTATTTATAAGCTGTAGTTTTTTTTTTGGATTTGTTCATGTCCAGCAATAGAAATTATGATTTTACGCCTTTTTTTATTTTTATTTTCAATTAAACCTTTTTCTGTACTTTATTTTGCATGCCAACAAATTTATCTAGATATTTTTTGTTTTTATTAAAGTGATAAATAATATTCGGTCTAAATTTGGTATGATAATACTACTCCCACACGTTGTTAAGTTAAAATGTGTAGGATTTGGAAACAGACTTATAATAATTGATGTTTTTAATTAGGTATACTTTAAATCTATTCACGTAATATTGGTGTCTACAATATCCTCCTAAATTAAGTAAACAATGTATATATCTATTTTATAAAATGTAAATACGAAGTCAATGCAAATGGAATTTACACGAAAATGTAATGTTGCTAGGTTAGGTTAGGTTAGTTTCAGTTCCTGAGGACATATGAAAGTCCGTCCGGACATGTAAGGATTAACACCAAAACAGTAGCTAGTCATAGACACTTCGTTTCAAGGGTTCGAGAGATTATGTCTACATAGTTTAAAGTCAAATAAGACTTTAAAAATCGCGATTTATAATTCTTTGTTTGCTAGAGAGATGGTTTAGCACTTAGATCATTTTTACGTCTAGATAGACTGCTACAACTTTAAAAATGACAAAAAAAATTAGAGGTTGACAGTTAACCTCTATTTTGAGCAATGCACGCACACTAACACAAAATGACATATAAATCGCGAGTGTAAGACGTAGCGTGTTAAACTAACAAACAACTAAAGTAATAAGCCTGGGCTGTTGTCATCGGTTGTCTAGCAGCAAAAGGCTCTATCTAGACGTATAAATTATGTAAGGTTGAACAGTTAAAATTATTTTTACATTTAAACGTATTTCAAATAATGTAGCAATATTGCTAATGATAAATAAGTTATTGAGTAACCTTATCCATAATTAACGTATAATCTAACAAGTTTGCTTACAATTTTGCTTTGAATTCCACAAATATATCACATTACAAATTTTGCAGTGAAAGTTAATACGATGCCATACAAATTGTAAAAATAATCCCTCGAAGCCACATTTCGGCGGAGTCCGTCAACGATTTGTCTATTATATCAAATGTTAAACATAGGAAAATATACATAATAATAGTTATTATAATATTGTGATTTATTTTATTAGTGTGCAATAATATATAAACTTTTTTTTACGGCTATGTTAGTATGATACCCGATCCCATAGTAACACAGAGTAATTACCAAGTGTTGAAGTCCAGAAAGGATTTAGTAACTCATGTTTATTAATATGGAGTGTTAGGTACCGGTAAAGAATATATATAAAATAAATTCCTGCGTACACATGTCAGAGGCAAAACCTGCATTGTGCACGAACCTCTAAGCTGCATATGAATTCCTGGTACGTGTTGCTAGGATGACACATGATTTCAACCGCTATGAAAGACATTACTACCACCACTAATATATATAATAACATGTTCTCCTGGTGTCTATGTAGTAATACTTCGTGCGCATGGCGTCAGAATATGTTAAGGTATACTCGCGCCATACATATTATGACAATCTCAACCATGATCGCCTGGTACCAAAATATAGTATAATACTTCCTCTCCTTCTTCATCTCATTTTCTCCCACAAACCCCTTTCAAATCACAACGATGCTTATGAAGTTTTCACTACAAAAACCTGGCTTCGCTTATCATAATAATAACTTTATAATTAAACAAAATTATTTGGAAGATTATAATATGACAAGATTTTAAGCATTCGTATTTTAATATCTAATTATCAACAGTTGCATACAAGACTTTACTTACACCCATAATATGAATCCTCTTGAAAAGATTCTGAAACTGTAACTATAAAGAGTAAGCTGTAGGTACTGCTAACATTAAAAAAGCCAGTCCTAGTAACCATTACATCATCCAAACGAGTGTTGTAATGTTGTACTGAATTTCATTACAACACTCGTTTGGTGACATTAGGAGTTTTAATTTTGACAATAAGCTTACTGTTTTAGAATCTTTAATAGAGGATTTAAAGCATGGGTGTAGATAAACTTATTTTCATTACTCATTGCCTGCGAACCTAAATGTAATAATTGTGTTATTTCTTTTAGTTTTTTTAGTGTAGTTTCTCATTACTTTGGTATCGATTTTGATATTATGAAATACATCGGCTAATTGCCGGTAGTAGGTATAAAAGATTTATCTTATATGTCACTTATTTTATTTCTTGGGATCGGGTTTTCTCTTTATATCAATATTTCTATCGAGGCTAGCTTTTCTAGTCGTTTAATGTCTATTCGTATTGGCCCTGATTTTTATCTTGACTAGTGTCGTTGAATTTTTTGAAGTGAAAAATAGAACGGCGTGGCTAGTAAATAGCATTACTCAGTGCTCAAGGTCGGTGCCAGGCTCTATCTATAATGGTGCGTACAGATTGGTGAAACGTAACATGAAATGTATCATGCAATAAAAGGTATTTATTTTCTCACAATTTAATCCTTTATAATTCTTTTTGATGTCATTTCTAATATACTAGACACTACTACCGCCTCGGAAACAAATGGCGCTCTGAGAGAGAAGGAGCGACGCAAGAAACTGTCCCAGCATGTTATTGCTATAAAATAATCATAATCTAGTCCCAGGCTGTCGGATCACTTAGATATTCAGCTGTGGAATAGTAGGATTTACGACAAAGTTTTTTTAAATAAAACAATTAAATTTATTTATAGATAATGCCTAATGAAAGAATTCGCCGTACACATCGCTGGAATGTAATATGAAATGTAAATGTGACACTTTGTAACAATTTCTCATAGTTTGGATATCTTATGCGCGCAAAATGAGCATCTCACGCGCACGCTACGAGCATTACAAGCCACGCGAGTAGCGATCCGTGATTTGTCGGTTTTTCGAACGAACACAAACGGACGTGCTCACGGCCGAATAGCGGAAACAGACGTACGCAGGAGGTTCGTATGTCCAGGCTTACTACGAACATGCCATGAAAGGTAGAATGATACATTTCATGTTGTTTCACCAGTCTGTACGCACCTTAACGCTTTATGGATTATACAGGGTGTATAAACTCTAGGCATCTTATGCGCTTTGATCTTTGGACTATAATTTGCATTTATGTGTGTATTTTACTGTCGTGTTAAATATTAGATATTATTGGTGTAGTTGTTATAATGTAATTATTTTATTATTGTGTAAGCCGTTACTTTTCGAAACCCACTACAAATCACCAAAATCGCTGTATTGCTTCTTGTTTTTTTTTGTTTAATATTTTTATTAAAATTATTTAAAACTCAGTTAATTATTCTTAACTACTATACTCTTCGTCTCGTTGTTTGTGAATAGATATTGGTGTCAAAAATTTGCAATGTAAGATCTATTTTATACACAATTGAATCTAATTGATATTAAAGTATAAATAGTTTTTTCTTATAATCAAATAATTGATTGTCCATTAATTACGGTAGGTACATTATAATCGATCAAGTGTATTGTTAGTATAAAAAAAAACATCAACATACTATATATATTAACATACATAATTTTTTATCTGTATTGTCTAGTCTCAATATAAAAATGTGTTAAGATAACGCGTCCAAATTCTTAAAAATTGTATTTAAAATAATATTTGAATTCGGGGTACATGGGAAGTAGTGGGTTTTTCGATTGAAAAACAATTTTCATTTTACCAAAAGCCTTCGTGACTGTTTTTATTATTGATTATTAATTTATTGAGTATTTGAGGCTAGAGTATTTTTGTTGCATCACTTTATTTATTAATATTATGTAAAATTATGAAGCTTGAAGTTATTGTTATTGCTATAACATTTAACCTTTTGACGTTTTACTTACGAGAAACTTAGCTGAGTGTAAGATTAGCATAGTCTTTTATTTTGTTTTTATATTCATTTCATAACTTAAATTATGCTTGGCTAAGTTTTATATAAGTAAAGTCTGAGTAAAGTCTTAGTACGCTCTATAGATCACAGCCTAAGTGTCATTTCTTTGACCAAACTGAATGAAGTGATTTTGATTTGATAGAATCAGATTAAAATAAATGTGAAATTGTCATAGCTTTTATTATTTTATCTACACCCATGCTTTAAATCTGACTTTACGTTAGCTTATTACCAACATTAAAACACCCAATATCGTAATAACCATTACATCATCCAAACGAGTGTTGTAATGTTGTACTGAATTTCATAACAACACTCCTTGGTTTTTTTTTCGATCCCTTCATGCGCAAAGAGTATCAACAAACAGCCACGTTCTTATTGCTCGATGCGTGGTATCTGTATCAATTTCAAAAAAAGAACTTTTTCGTTTACGTGCGTTCCACACTATCAGAACGCCACGTTCTGTGGCGCGCCGTAAAAAAAAAAAGTAGATTATTCGAAACCCCGTTATTCTTCTTGAAAAAATGAGCGATTGCAGTTTTGACAGCACACCGCCGGATATTTTAAACGCTGCAAAAGAACATAATATTCAAGTGAATTTTAATAATTGCACTATACAAAATGTAAATTACTACTAAAATAAATAGTTAAGTATTTCATTAACACTTAGTTTATTTGTATAAAAACAGTAATGGATGATATTAAGTTACTACGAGGACTGGCTGTTTTAATGTTAGCAGTAAGCTAACTATTTCAGAATTTTTTAAAGGATTAATATTCTGGGTGTAGATAAAGTCTTGTATGCAACTGTTGATAATTAGGTATTATTTTTTTTAATAATGATAATAAAATTTTAATTAAAATTATTTTTAATTTTAAAATTTTAATACCCCTTATTACACAACAGTTGCATAAATAACATTTTACACTTACACTTTTTTCAATAATACAACTGTCCCCCTGTCTATTGTGTGTTTTAAATAAAGGTCAAGTTCAAGTTTTTATTCGTAAATACTATTACACGTCATACATACTTAACATAATAATACAATTAACTAATAAATTCATTATATGAGTAGAACGAGCGCTCAATAAGCCACCCTTTTAAGTGCGGGAGGCTTTTTCCAGGCTATGTGGGACTGCGGTTCTTATCTTTAAGCCCGTGTACCACGAAATTTAATTATGAAATTATGATGTCAACTTATAACTCTTCACCACACAGCCCAATATATCTAGCATCTTTTTTAATCGATATATTATCACAATATAAAAATAATATTATCTCAATATTAGTTTAGATCTATTGGGCTTCGTAGGCGAATCGTTTACCCAGAATATGTGATGTATAAGAAAATAATTTTAGAAGTGTTTAATGTAAGTGAATGTACTAATTATGTATCGAATACGGCTTTTGTGGAATAAAATAAAAGATGTTATTTTACAATATACTTGAGTTGTTTCAGTCTTACCATTAGTAGTTTTCCGATTTTTGGAAGTCCATATTTGATATTTCCTTAATACTTGCCTTGAAGCAGTAATGTGTAAGCATTATTGTGTTTCAGTCTGAAGGGGTCTGTAGCTAGTGAAATTACTGGGCAAATGAGACAAAACATCTTGTGTCTAAAGGTGACAAGCGCAAATGCAGGGCCGCTCAGAATATTTGGGTTTTTCAAGAATCCTGAGCGGCACTGCATTGTAATGGGCACGGCTTATCAATTACCATCAACTGAACGTCCTCCAAAACATTCCTCCATTTTTAAGAACTATCTTTTATGTTAATAGATTATATTGGACGGAGGAAGTGACAGCTAGATAAGGCCACTCATGCGTGACCAATTATATATGTCAATGTGTTATATCAGTCCTGTGGTGCCCTCATCCAACCTATTATACCTTAGGGCCTACCAACACTGCGTCTTCCTGTTCCAGTACGTGGTCACCATTCCAGGACTTTGCTGCCCCAACGGCCATGTGTCTGTTGAGCTATGTGGCCTGCCCACTGCCACTTCAGTTTTGCATTCATTTGGGCTATGTCGGTGACTGTGGTTCTCCTACGGATCTCCTCATTTTTGATTCGATGTCGTAGGGAAACTCCGAGCATAGGCCGCTCCTATGCTCTCTGAGCTTTCTCATTAGGCCCATACTTAGCGACCACGTCTGTGTAGTCAAATGAATATCACGTTTTATTAAGTTAAATAAACAGAATTATACCTGTGCATTAATCCTTCACGGCAGAAAAACGCGCCCTTGTGCAAAGTTATCTCATACTGGTAAAAAGTATACCTCAGATTGAATCATGAATTGGTGTCACAATAAAACATAGCCTACACGTCGCAAATTTAGAGGTGAACGCTAAAAGTCACTACAGTTTCATACGACTGAAACTTTCGGGTCACGGGTCACGAGTAGTAAATCAGTGCTCGTAATGATATAAACCACATTATCCAATTCTGGACCGTACCCCAACGTAATTAGACCAAAAATTGGCTGCAAGACTTTTATTTAATGTCTATTTATTTGTCACGCACTAAGCACCACGTGGAATGTGGATAACCATTCGTTTTTACTTAGTGAATTAGTGGTTTTGATGGTGATTAATTGCGTTTTCGATTCGATTTAATTGAAAATCGATTGTTGAATTAGGCGTACACTTCAACGAACCATTAATTTTACTTCTGACAGCTGCTGAATAAATTTGTTGTCCTAATGAATTCCCGATTCAATTTCTTATAATAATCGAGCTAACTTACAAACAAGTTTGGATCAGTTTTAAATATTGATTTGCTGTTTTTGCTCAACATTTTCTATTGCTTTATATACAAATACCTACATGCCTTATAAAGCAATTTCTTCGTATTTAAATACACAGTAAATTAAAAAGGACAATAAAATAATGTTTGTACCAGAAATAAACAAAAGCTATACCTACTACGGTGACGTAGAGTTGTTAGGCTTTTGTTGTGCGATAAATATGCTTTTACAGCATTATTTACAATTAATAAAAAATACCTTGGTGCCTTTCAACTTACTAAAGCATATGGGCTATGTTTCACCGGGACACCATGGCGGCGCAACCAGTTGCCGCTACCAACAAAATATTTACAGCTCTATAAAGAATTATTCACCTGGTGTCCGTTTGGTTGGGCAACCAAATATAAATACAAATATTTTATTTTGTCTCAAAAGAAAACCAGCTCGGACACGTGCACAGAATGTTACTGGTCGCGCCGCCACTCTGGTCGCGCCACCGCTAATTACTATACAGCATTATTGGTGTCTTAATCACTCAGCCGCCGGTCCAGCCGATAGTTATACGTCTAGATAGAGTCTTTTGGTATTGGAAAACCGATAAAAACAGGCCAGGAATGTTTGGGTGACAAGCTACGTCTTACATTCACGATTTGTATGACGTGATTTTCTCAAAATAGAGGTTAGTTCTAAAGTCTAGTTTTTTCGACGTTTTCACAGCTGTCATAGTCTATCTAGACGTATAAATGATGTAAGATTTTAGATTTATTATCGAAATTCAAAGTAGACCTTACCTTAGTATAAATTTTTAAATTTGGGTAATCTCATCAGATTATTCCGATTGAGATTCAAAAATGAAATACTAAGTCTCAGTATGGTGTGGCGAATCTGGTGTCTGTATGGTGTCTAGTTTGGTAGCTTACGGACACCACGTTGGAGTAATCCATTGCACCGCCATTGTGTCCCAGTGCAATATAGCCTTAAGTGTTTGTCTCTCGTTTCAGCGATTGATGAGTGAACAGCACCTGTAATAGCGCCCCGTATAAGGGTGAAATATGTATGGAAGTAATTTTGTAAAACTAAGCGTAATTATAAGTAAAGGTCATCATTAACAACTCTCATCTGTCCCCTCTCCATGGATGGGTGAAAAAAAAATAACAAGTCAAGAATTAACAATGACAGCTTCAATGGAAAGGTTTCTGCGAAATGATGAATCCAAGGATGTATCTCGGCATTTTCGTAATATGTCACTACACTTCTGGAAGATAGGTGCGATTATATTATAATTATAATATATATATAGAGCAGGACGTTCAGTTGATGGTAATTAATACGCCCTACCCATTACAATGCAGAGCCGCTCAGGATTCTTGATAAACCCAAAAATTCTGAGAGGCAAACTAAATGAAAGAAGTTATTTGTGTCATATTTTATTATTATATTAAAATTGACAATTTAATTGCTTTCTTATTTTCAAGTATTAGATATTACAGAAAATCGTCTTTAAAACATTAGAACGTAGTAAAAAAGTAACTGCAATGTGTTGCTTCAAAACTCTGAGCCCTTGCAATTTAGTTTTGAAAAAATAATAAAAATTAAGTCATTAAATTATATCTATAAATATTATTAGTAATTATTTACTCTGTTACTAGTGGTAGGCATCGATTTTGGGGTTTTAAAAAACCTGAACGGCACTACATTATAATCGGCAGGGCGTATTAATTATAAATTATTAGCTGAACGTCCTGCTCGTCATAAAAAGAAACACTAAATATACATACAGCGTGGCGCTATATTGGCGACATTAAATTAACTCAAGAACTATCTAACCTTAATCGTAAAAAAAATAATTTTAATCACCGTTACGTGGTCACATAAGATGGCATGAAGTAGGTGTCAGTGGCTAGTCAATGATATTAAGGAATATTTTATATTTCATTTTTGAATATTTTTTTATTATTAAGGTTAACCCGGCGTTCTCCGCTACCGGGTAAAAAATACCACATGGGTAGTAAAAATATTCATATTTCTTTTTCTACGTAATCTAGCGACTAGCCATTTTAAGTACCTTTCTGCATAGAAACAAGAGATCCCCTCCCCGCGTGTCTGACACTTAGCGCCACGCACTCGGACGCCACGGACGTGTGAAGTGAGTGTGGGTGAAAAATACCCGGTAAGCTGATTCACAAAAAAAAAAACGCATTTTATAAGTAGTCTATATTTTTGATAAGTTACAAGAGAATTTTATCTATTTTAAAGATTTGATCTCATTTTGCATGAATCCAAAGAAGAAAATATATTTTTTTAATTTAATATGAAAAATGTGAAGATTTTGGTTCCAATGTATGTTCCTTAAATGAAAATAAATATTTATTTCCAAATAAATAATGTGTTTAATTTATAACTAATTCTATAAAAAAAGGCAATAATGCTATAAAGTTCAATATAAATAAATACTAAATTAGGCATATACAAACAATATGGTATTTTTAACCCGGTAGGGGGTATTTGTGTTCGTATTTGCCTAGTGACGAACCCCGGGTTAAGTAGTTCTGCCCGTATGTTTATTTAATGACGCCATAGTAGCGCCACGCTGTACATACTTCAATCCTTTTACTATACTGGTTTTGATAGAAAACAGGTATGAAATTCCCTATGAGATGACCGCAGCAATCCAAACAGGCATTAATCACTGAAGGTTCTATATAATAATAACTAATTAAAATCCAGTCAACCGAATAGCATTGCATAATCCGATTGCACGATGACATTTGAAATAAATTAAATTCGTCACCCTTTGCCCGTCCAATTCCGAAAGTAATTTAATTAAATCGATATGGACAAAGCCTTCCTCGTCAGTACTCACATAATCTGATTATTTTTGCCGTGTCGTTTTTATTTTTTAAAACATTTCACGGTCTGTTTAATTCGCTAATTGGTTATTGAGTGCCAAATCAGTAATATTTTACTGTACAAGCATCATTTTTCAGTTTTTGAAATTATAATACTTATGGCGCGTTTGGGAAAAGAAAACGTTAGTGAATTTAATCTTTCATATCAGTTGGAGGCTCCTTTGCACATATACCTATTTCTGCCGTGAAGCAGTAATGTGTAAACATTACTGTGTTTCGGCCTGAAGGGTGCCGTAGCTAGTGAAATTACTGGGCAATTGAGACTTAACATCTTAAGTCTCAGGGTGACAAGCGCAATTGTAGTGCCGCTCAGAATTTTTGGGTTTTTAAAGAATCCTGAGCGACACTGCATTGTTATGGGCAGGGCGTATCAATTACGATCAGCTTAGCGTCCTTCTCGTCTCGTCCCTTATTTTCATTTAAAAATAATTTATTTATGATGAATTCAAAAGAAGTGATTTTTTTTAGTAAAAGGGGCCGCCAGTAATTTTGGCCATGCAGTTTCATTAACGTGACAATCTGACACTAAAATCATTATTTTTTTCTACATTATTCTAATGTTTTGGTGCGAAAATAACTGATACAATAGTGGCCAAGTAATATTTATACCAACTATCTGAAAGCACGCTTCGTCAATAACAGCCGTTTTGAAAGATAGACGGACCAAATATTATAAACTGAATTAATTTTATTAATATTATATAATAATTCAAAATGTCGATTTTATTTTATATTAAGTCAGCTTTATTTAATCTGGTCACAAATTAGGTTTACTTATGTTTAATAATGAATGTCAAAAGTTATAAAATTTTAATATTTACCTGGTGGCAAAGAAAATAGTTAAGCTTAAGAAATGACAACAATATTATTTATATATATATATGAATTTACCGAAAATTCTCAAACATGATGATTTACCCGATTAAAAAATAAAAGAGAATAAGAGAATATAAATGAATATAATTCATCAATCCACATCATATAAATATTATGAAGATATAGATGATAATCTGATGGATGTTTCTTTCTGAGTTATGGATATTTATAATGTATTTAAGTAAGACACTCTGGCTACTTCTCTCTTCCTCTTCCAAGTTACGTCAGTGTGTGCTGGGGCTGCTGCTTCAACTGCCGAAGACAGCAAACGTCGGTCTCAGTGAGTTTCGGTCAACGGATCATAAAGGTAAAATATTTCTTTTGTTTGAATAAAATAAATATATTATTATTACAAATATATTATACAGTTTTATTGCATCCCATAGCATAGGCTATGCCTAGTTTGGGGCAAGATAATTTGTATAATAGTTTATCAGTATTATCATTATAATATTAATATTAAAATTAACATCATGAAGCAGAAGAGTTCTCAATGACAGGTTCATTATATCACCAAAATTAGCGCCCGTTCACGAATATACCTTGAATAAAAAATATTCAATCTTTCTATACAATCTTTATAGAAATTGTAGAGTTATTTTCCTGTGTCGCCGCTACGTAAAATTCAATCTTCCTGTATACGGGAACAAACAGGCAAAGAGCGAGCGGCGCGACAAAGTGGCAATATTCCATCTCAACGAGGCCTCTAAAGTGAGGGTACATAACCGAAATGGAAATACGAGAATAATTAACGAGGAAAAGAGACGGACACAAGTTATTAATTGGGACAAAATTGACTAAAGCTCGGAGACGTGTTTTTGACAAATTTCGCTTTGATATGGCGATTACTTTCACCTCAACGCTTCGAGGGTCGAATCTTAAGTGAGACGGGATAAATAACATCTGAGACAGTTTAAAAAATTTACATCAATTTGAAAATAGTGCGCGCATATTTTTTTTTCATTCTCAATTATTTTGAGCATCTAGGATTTTAAATGTAATACAGTTAAAATTAACCTCATTAGAGTAATAAAAAATTACATTGAAAATAATTTTCACTTCTTTGCTCTAGTCATAATCATAATGCAACGTTAGAAATACGGAATCGATTGTAACTTCTACTAGGTTACATATGAAAAATAATGGTTTGAATATATTTTTTTTTTATTAAAAAAGTGTGTCTTTGATAATTTATACGTCAAGATAGAGCCTCTTGTTGCTAGACAACCGATGAAAACAGGCCCGGTTTATTACTTTAGTGTGCGTGACAACTTCTAACAGTCGCGATATGTGTGTGGCTTTGTGTTAGTGTCGCAACTGTCAATTTTTTTCAACGTTTTCACAGCTGTCATAGACTGTCAGGACTTAAAAATATTACATATTACTTAATAATAAATGCCTTTATTAACAATCTATAAATAAGTGCAGTTACATTTCTAATCTTAAATCTACTATTTTAATTTGATTATATAAAAGTACTTATGTAATAATTTACTATATTAGACACCGGTTTCGAGATTGTTTTGCTTTTCAACATAGGCCTCCCCAAGTTTTCTCCACAAAGATCTATATCTTGCTGTCCTCATCCAAGTCGGACCTGCCACCTTTAGAATATCATCTTACCATCTTCGATGCTGTCTTCCTTTATTTCTGGTATTATATCTTGGACACCATTCTGTCACTTCTTTAGTCCATTTCTCAGTCTTACTACGTATCATGTGTCCAGCCCATTTCCATTTCAGTTGTTGGATATGATATTTTATATCTATGACATTGGTACATTCATTACATATTACTTACTATATATTTAAACTAATAAACAGTCATCGACCTATATCGGAATATAGCAATAGCAATTGTGTATTTTTTAAGGAACCCAAAAAATACTCTATGAATTACTCATTCAGAGTGCCATTTATAACAAAAATAATCGGACAAGTGCGAGTTAGACTCGCCCACAGAAGGTTCCGTTATGATATTATTAGGAACCTGTACTTACATAAAAAAGGGAAAGGTTTTTTTTTTTTTCATTTTTATTTAATAATTCTTTTTTCATCATCTTCAATCAAAACCTTTTAAGCTTGTGCTTTGGCACAAGCAATGAAGCCCTTTCACTATACTTGTAGTGTAAATGGCCGTATCTGTTTATAAATTAGTTTCTTAGAAGTTTGATATTTTCACACGTTCAAGAGACTATAGGCTATAAGTTATAGAAATATTTTTCTTTTGAGGTACGGGACCCTAAAAATATATTATTTTTACGTCATATTATTACTATGAGACAATAAGAGTATTTTATTCATTTGTATGCATGCTTGTACATGCATAATATAATTTTATCAGTTGGAGGCTCCTTTGCACAGGAAGCCAGCTAGATTATGGGTACCACAACGGCGCCTATTTCTACCGTGAAGCAGTAATGTGTAAACATTACTATGTTTTGGTCTAAAGGGCGCTGTAGCTAGTGAAATTACTGGGTAAATGAGACTTAACATCTAATGTCTCAAAGTGGCGAGCGAAATTGTTTTCAAGAATCCTGAGCGGCTCTGCATGGTAATGCTGGTTTAATAATGGTTTTAAGTTTAATATGAAAAATGTTAAGATTATGGTTCCTTGTAATGTATGTTCCTTAAATAAAAATAAATACGTGTAGATAATAAATATTTCGTATTTGTTTTGAAAATATGAATATAGAGCAGGACGTTCAGCTGATGGTAATTGATACACCCTACCCATTATAATGTAGTGCCGTTCAGGTTTTTTAAAACCCCAAAATCTCTGAGCGGTTCACTGCGTTCGTCACCTTGAGATATAAGATGTCTCATTTGTCCTGTAATTTCACTAGCTACGGCACCCTTCAGACCACAACACAGTAATGTTTATACATTACTGCTTCACGGCAGAAATAGGCACTGTTGTGGTACCCGTGATCTAGCCGGCATCCTTTGCAAAGGTTCCTTCCACTGGTAACTGAGTAAATAATTAATAAAAATATTTATAAAAATAGTTTAATGACTTTATTTCTATTATTTTTATTAATACTAAATTACAAGGGCTCAGAGTTTTTGAAGCAACACATTGCAGTTACTACTTTTCTAAGTTCTTATGTTTAAAAGGCGATTTTTTGTAATATTTAATACTTGAAAAGAAGAAGACAAATCAATTGTCAATTTTAATATAATAATGAAATATGGCACAAATAACTTCTTTTAAACACCCTTACAATAGACATTCAATTAGTTTTCAGATTGTTTTTTTTTTAGATATGAATCATGACCCGAAGACCTCAAGAGAGGATCTTCTGTAGCGTATCGATCTTCTTTTTTATGGGACGAGATGAGCAGGACGTTCAGCTGATGGTAATAGATACGCCCTGCCCATTGCAGTGCAGTGCCGCTCAGGATAACACTATAACTGCGCTCGTCACCTTGAGGCATAAGTTGTCAAGTCTCATTCGCCCAGTAATTTCACTAGCTACGGGGCTCTTCAGACTGAAACACAGTAATGCTTACACATTACTGCACGGCAGAAATAGGCGCCGTAGTGGTACCCATAATCCAGCCGGCATCCGATGGAAAGGAGCCTCCCACTGGTAAACTTTGTCAATTTATTAGGAGCATCTTTTTCAGTCTCAAATACTGACATTCATTTTCGTTGCATTGTATTCAATGTTAGAAAACATAAAAGAAATTATACAGAAACATAATATAAAATCCTATAAAGTGCAATTTACACTATGTTATAACTATACGGCGGACATCTCGACGGTGCTCTCAAAATCGCTTACACCGTAGAACAGTGTTTATGACTCTGACTACAGCTGTCTTTATGACATAAAGTGGACTTCTGAAATTGTGTTCATAATATGAGCTTACAATGTTAACTAGTGCAAATAAAAGTGTGTTGCCATTTGTGCTTCTAGTATGATTGTGTTTTATTTTATTCTAGTATTGTTGCAACAATAATATAATATTAGTTTTTTTCAAAAATGCTTGGAAATTTGAGCATTATTTTGACAACCTTCTTCAAGATAAATTGAATTTGCTGTACTGGCTAGATACATTCGCGCAAACGGCAAAAGGTGAATGAAAACTGATATCTATCGTTTTGCGACCAATTAAATTACATAGTAAACTCATATCTGACGTGTAATTTAAAAATGGAACAATCTTTTACTTCGAAACATGGTAACCAAGGAGATAGAAAGATAGAAGATATTTAAAACATTATCTTATCAAGACAAGGTTTGTAATTTGCTATTATGTGTAATTCAAGTGTAAATTTAAATATTATACAGTAAAACAATTATTATGTACATTATTACACAGCGTACACAGTGAAACTGTTTAAAGAAATAATTATCCAAATGTTTTTAGTTTTCTTTAGTGCTAATTCCGCCAATATATTTTGTCTTTTAAACAATTCGACACGTGTTTCGCGTCTACACGAGGCAACCTCTGGACATGTTTACTCGCCAAAACCGCCAGATTTTGAAATTGAAATATTGGCGGAATTAACACTAAAGAAAACTCAAAACATTTGGATGATTATGGATTTCCGCAAAGTTCAATAAATTTTCGACAGTAATTATGTCTTTATTTCTATTTCACTTGATTATTTTTGGTTTAAGGATATATTTGTAATTGTTTCCAATAAATAAATATACAAATAAGACAGTTAAAATTATACAAAAATTATTTTGCTCTCAAAGATAACTGAAACTTTACAAATTCACACAACGTATCTCAAGGGAATCAAAACATATTCTGCTTTTAAGAAACTTTAAAATGAGCCAAACATATTTTCCAATAATAATTTTCTGCTATCGCAGGGGAAAGGCGATTTCCTGTTAGCTTCGAATGAGTTGCAATATTCTCAGTTCTATAAGTACGTAGATATCTCGGAAATTGACCTGCTGTTTTTGCACTTTTCCTCCAATATCAAACCCCACGTCGTGTCGTTGACGACTCATCGGTTTCAGGATATTATGAAAAACTGGGTCTCTAAGTGTCAGTGAAAATTTAATAATAGTCAGCGTACTTTCTTTCAATAACATTCAGATATTTTTATTCAAAATAGGATTTCAAATCACTTATTGAACGCAAAAAAACTACCACCCATTTGAAATGGTATGTCTCAGACCTAAGAAGAACGGAGGCAAGAAAGTCAGTGTGCATATTTTCTTTTTCCTTTTAAGTTACAAAATAAAATTTAGTATCGTACAATAATAATTAAATAGCTTAAGGGCGTTCGCTCCATTCCAAGACTGTGGTATCATTAACAAAATCATTTATATTATAGTAACCTTTACCACATAAACTTTTTTTAATTAGTAGAAATTGACGACCCATATAGCCGAATGGTTAGTGACCCTGACTACTAAGCTAGAGGTCCTGGGTTCGAATCCCGGTAGGTGCAATCATTTATATGATAAATATGGATGTTTGTTTCCGAGTCATGGATGTTTATAAGTATTTATGTTTATATGTTTAAGTATGTATATTGTATTAAATATATCGTTGTCTTGTACCAATAGTACAGGCTAAGCCTAGTTTGGGGCAAGAAAATTTGTGTAAGAATGTGTCAATAAAAAAAATAAAAAAAAATCAGCATTATATATATACATAAAATATTATTATTAGCGGATTGAAACCCGTGGAAGTAAGATTGAATTTTAAGATTGATGTGGAATTAACTATTGATGTTTAGCATGTTCAAAGACTTCTGACAATAATGTATTGTTTAAAGTTTTTAATAATTATTCTTCTTAAAACTGGTTGCGCTTTTCTAAAACCGATTTTTTTCTAGTTAAGGTGTTAACCTGACCCTGCTGGGCGGGTGACCAGGGCGTACGAGTCGTATAATAGGTGAAAATTAAATCTGTCCAAGGAAACTTCTGCCCGCCAGCCATTCCGCCACTGCACAGGGATGATGACTCGCTGGCCTATGACGTGAAAGAGAAAACTGATCTACTGGGCTTCCTCTTCGTGTCCAACTCGACTCTGGATGACCAAGGTCTAATACTGCCGCATATTACGCGGTGCGAGTTAAACATGCCGAAAGTAAAATTACACCGTGGCGCCGTGCTTAAGTGGCGCTTTTCACCTTGGAAATTCATAAATCGAGCGGACCCCATGGCATTCCCCCGATAGAGCTGCGGACATGTGCTCCGGACCTTACCCGTCTTTTTCGGCTATCCTACTCTTCAGACATAGTACCGAAATTATGGAAGAAAGGTGTATGCTCGTGCAATTGTTTCCACAAAGTGGCTGTGCGTAGTAAGAAATTTCTTGGAAAACGTGGTTGTGGAATACCAGACGTAAATGTGTAGCAATTTTGCATTTTGACGTAAAGTCCGGTGGTGGAAATCGGCCTCAACGTTAATTTTATTTATTTATTTAGTGTTCAGAAGTGAGGCTTATCACTGAAAAAAATTCAAACTGTCTAGGCAAAGTTATATGTTATTAAAGTAATGTTTACTATTTGTAAAATTTTATTTTAAGAGGCGCACCACAGTATCTGCTCGATCCATTTGACCGCGTGCAACGCAGAGCAGCTCGAATTGTCGGGGACCCAGTGCTCTGTGAACGGTTGGATCACTTGGCCTTGCGTAGAGACGTCGCTTCATTGTGTGTCTTCTACCGCATTTATCACGGGGAGTGTTCCGAAGAGCTGTTTAACCTGATTCCTGCCGCCGAATTCCACCTTCGCACGACACGCCACAAATTAGGATATCATCCCCACCATCTGGATCTGTGGCACTCCTCCATAGTGCGGTTTTCAAGGAGCCTTGTTCCCCGTACTTCTAAGCTGTAGAATGAGCTTCCTTGTGCGGTATTTCCGGGATGATATTACATGGGTACCTTCAAAAAAAGCGCGTACACCTTCCTTAAAGGCAACGCTCTTGTGATTCCTCTGGTGTTGCAAGAGAAAGTGGGCGGCGGTGATCAATGAACACAAGGACCCGTACGCTCGTTTGTCCTCCTATTCCATAAAAAAAAGAGACATTTCCACTATATAGTCCGAATGTGAAAAAAGGTGATTCAACACTCACACACTACTCTCAGAGTACTCAGCCAGTAACTTTACAAAGTTTGTTTCGTAAAAGCGAGCGATATCAAGTTACGGTTAAAAGCTGCTGTTAACTTTGTTTACTTTATATCATTTCCGCTCACTTGGCTACTTGGAAATGGGAAATTGTAATTAAGTTGTGTATAAAATATATGCAGTAAACATGTTCTTAGTAAAATATAAACGAGGCCTACTGTTACGTTTTTCCCAGGTCTCAGGCATAGCTTTTGGAATAGGTGGTAGTTGTTGACTTTGAATAAGTGATATTACATCCTATTTTGAATTTGAATTAAGCTCACCAGTTGGCACCACTGGAAAATAAGGTCTACTATCGGATCCATTTGTTGAAAGTACAGTACAGTCAAATTTTTTTTACGCCCCAAAAATCAAAGTATAGGTTTAAAAAAATATTTATTCTATATTAACAAAGTAAGTAATGGTTATAACGTATTATTATAATTCACTACTATTTGATTATAAATTTCTTTAATAATTTTGTTTAACTGCCCAGTCTGTTCAATATCAACGAAATAAAATTTTCAGCGCATCTAAAGAAAGTTTTACATCAAAATCCACAGCTGTAAATCGATAAAAAAGGCATAATTTTTATGAAAATTACATTCTGTTTTAGCTCGTTTATTTTTTTTCACATCATCTCAATCTTACATAATTATAAAGAATACGCCTCTACGTGAGGCATCTTCATTAGATGTTGGCTCGCCAAATTCTGAGAGAGAGAGACTCTCATGAGACTCATTCAAAACATTTCGATAATTACCCATAATTAGTCGATAGATCAGTAAATACAAGTAAAGCCCATTGTGAGTCTTAAAGTTTGACATTTTGGAGACTTCTACACTAGCGCCTCTAGCGGTGTTTAAAGTCACGATCGCCCCATGAAAACCGTGCATTTACAATCTTTCATCACAAGTTTCTTATTTTGAACCTCAATCTGATCTGTAAAGTAGATTCTGTAGATGAAGCCACAATCTGAGAGTTGAACATGCAAGATTTTATAACGATACGACACTCGAACGGTTAGCTCAGTTGGTTAGAGCACCGGCACGGAACGCCGGAGGTCGTGGGTTCGAGTCCCGCATCGTTCATAAAATTTTTTTGTTTTCCAAATTTTATTTGTGTATTAATCCTAGAAGTGAGGGTTATCACGTTAAAAACATAACAAATTGTCTCAATCTGATCGTTAAACGTACGCTTAGATTAATCTTATTACACCTATACTCGTAATTTGTGCACCCAATCTACTTTCGTTTATCCTGTATTGTCAAGTAATTTCAATGCTTAATTTTTTGTATAATAATACTGGAATGTTCTACCAAATACAATAAGTAATATTTAACCAGAATTATTATTATATAACCATTAATTTATACCAGATTCTTAAAAGTTATTGTGTGTATATATATGTATGGATATATACATATTTATTTATTTATAATCGCTTATAAAATGCTCACAAAATACCTTTATTTATTTATGGTGTATGTGGATGATGCAGCTACTGTACTGAATAACTTTTGTATTAATTAACATTTACTTTTTTGACTTACTCGTGTAAGACATTGACTATTTGACGTTTGAGTGTTTCTGTTGCATCATTTTACATTTTACATATTATATTGTAATTTGAAATGATTTGTAAATCGATGTACTTAAATGTAAATCTTGATATAAAAGAGTGGCAATGAGTTTCTTGCTACTTCTTCTTATTAGCTCAACCCTTTACGAAGTAGCGGTAGATTTAATAAGAAAAAAAATTTTTTTTGACATTAATAAGTGTCAGTTGCGTGACCTACGTGAATTAACTGATTTTGATTTGATTTGATTTGATTTGATTTAAACAAAAATTCATCTAATAGGCAAAAAACTTAAAGTCTTCCCATTTCATCACAAGTAAGATAATTTTGATGAAATTTTCTTGCTTGTGTTATAAATACTCTTTTTGTAGGTCGAGTCCTCCGACGCGTCGCCACGGGGTGTAAATGGAGAAATTTATGAGAGTACTCGGCTACAACCATCAATCCCTCTTAACACCTAATAGCGGCTCTCCATGTATTTGTCACGATGACATGTTATAACTAAGACATTAATTCCAAATATTATAAGAATCGACTAACTTAATATTTCAATAGCTTCTACTTGTATAGATTATTTATCGTTTTTTTTTAATTGAATTAATTCGAGAACTACTTTTAGCGCACTGGCCCCTTTATTAAATGTGAATATTGGTGGTGAATATAGTGGTAAAACCAGCTTAAGTCTATTAAGGCAGACTCACTCGGTATTTGAATTCAAGAATGAATATTTAAACAATATGTTATGTTTTTTTAAAGTGATAAATAACCCTCACTTCTAGGATTAATACACAAATAAAATTTGAAAAACAAAATTTTTATGAACGATGCGGTATTCGAACCCACGACCTCCGGCGTTCCGTGCCGGTGCTCAAACCAATTGAGCTAACCGTTCGAGTACCACCTCGTTACAACATTCTGTTTGCTTTGCACGAGGCTTTGCTTTTGTAACGAGCAATGAATCCCGCATCGTTCATAAATTTTTTTTTTTTCAAATTTTATTTGTGTATGAATATTTTTCAGAAATTGTTGTATTTCGAATTTACTCACCTGGAAGTTTTTACTTCCGTCGTATAAGCAATGTTAGTTACATCCTAAAACATATTATGCTAAGCGTAATTTCAATACCTTTTATGCCATATCGATAATTATCATTATTAAAAAGCAGACCAGAGAAAGACATTTTTTTTAATTAAAATATTTTAGAAAATTTATTGAAGTACACGAGTCTCGTGCCAGAGTTACGCGAGTCAACATCTCCTGAGGATGCCTCGTGTAGTGTGTCGAAATACGTGTTGAATTGTTTAAAGACAAATATTGGCGGAATTAACACTAAAGAAAACTAAAAACATTTGGTTAAATATTTTGACTTAAGACTTTAAAAATACTCATGATTAATTTCACTGATAAACACTTATTAATGAATAACTAATTGTATGGGCGTGAAATCAAACAAAAGACTTTAATGTACTTTATTGCCTACTGTTTTATAATCTCTAGGAAGTATTACGTCCGTTATGTACAGTAAGCAACAGAGTAAACTACTTTTAAGCGGTAGCGTGAGGCAGGGAAAATAATATAGTTGCCGCTCTTACTGGATGCAAATAAATTATTTATAATAGTGAATTGAAACAGATGCCAGTTAACAAATTATTTGCTCGAAGAATTATTTTTGCATATGACAATAAAATAACCAACTAACCAAATATAAATAAAATAAAATAAAAAAGCCTTTTATTCCCATACTAAGTTATATAATTACATAATTAAGTTAAGCTAAATTTAAAAATTAAAACAAACTTATAATTATTGTTAGTAAACTTAACTTAAGCCTAATATTATAAGAACTTTAAAAGAGAATAGTTTTATGTTAGTATTTTTTTTTCTATTTCTTAATAATAAATGATTAATAAGTAGTATGGGCCCCTCTTTGGGTGAGGCCTCCTCCATTTTTTTCCACACTATTCGGTCTTTGCCCAATATTAGGCAGTCTTTTCCAGCGTATTCAATCACATCATCAGCCCACCTCTTACACGGTCTTCCAACTTTTCTAATGCCCACCGGCCCTTTCCATTTCGTTGTCTTTGTCATCCATCTGTTGTCTGTGAGTCGTGATATATGTCCGGCCCATTGCCATTTTAGTTCCAATGCGTGGGTCAGTGCATCTTTTATTTTTGTTCTTTGTCTAATTAGAACATTTCTTATCTTTTGATTTTTCTTTTTATTTTCAATATGCTTCTTTCTATTGCTCTCTGTGTCGTTCTAATTTATTGTTTTACTTTATTCGTGAAAGTCCAAACCATATATATCGAAACGAAATGATCACTTAGGGGTCATGTTTAACTGCAAACGCAGTAACTAACCACACCTCACTGAAGCTAGCCCTAAGCCACACAGACGCGTATTCCTGTAGCCATTGCGCAAATTTACGAGTGAACGCCAATATGCATTTTACGATATCGGACATATTGCCCTATGGCGGGGACTCTACAATTTATGGTAACAATAGACCGTGAGGAAAAAGTTGCTGCACGTGCAACTAGATTTTACCGTTTAATTCTGAGTTATTTCTCATAACTATAACAATATCTCATAACTTTAGTTGTTGGAAGTAACCAATATATTGTTTAGAAGATTTAAAACAAAACATGACAAAAACATATTTTCTGTACAATTATTATTATATTTATGGAACCGCCCACATTCTCTTGCAATACCAGAGGAATCACAGGAGCGTTGCCGGCCTTAATGGAAGGAGTGCGCGCTTTTTTTAAAGGTACCCATGTCGTATCGTCCCGGAAACACCGCACAAGGAAGCTCATTCCAAAGCTTTGTAGTACGCAGAAGAATGCTCCTTGAAAACCGCACTGTGGAGGATCGCCACACATCCAGATGGTGGGGATGATATCCTAACTTATCCTATTATTATATTATGCATACATTTGCAAATTTCTAATGAAATTTATTATTAGTAATTAATAAATTTTTGTTTACATAAGAGGAAGCAAATGGGCAAGAGGCTCACGGGATGGGAGTGGTGAGCCAACAGCCAATGCACATCCGCAACAAAACCTGTCAAGAGATACGTTGCCGGTCTTTTTTGGGAGATAGTTTCTTTAGATGCGCTGTACATTTTATTTCGTGGATATTGAGAGACTGAGCAGTTTAATTACTATACATAATTTATTAAACAAATTTAAATCAAATTATAGTGTATTTAATAATACATTATAAATATTATTTACTTTTTGAATATAGAATAAATATTTTTTTTAAACCTATACTATGATTTTTGGGGCTCAATCAAAATTTTGAGTGTAACATTTAACCAGTGGATATGATAGTAGACCTTATTTTCCAGTGGCACCCTATGGTAGGCTTAATTCAAATAAATTAAAAAAAATATTTAAAGTCAATAACTACCACCCATTCCAAAAGGCATGCCTCAGACCTGAGAAGAACGTAACAGTAGCCATCGCTTATTACACGATTTTTCATTATCTTCACCTGTATGTATGTATGTTTGTTTGTAACCAACTAACTAATTTGTGCGCGATTTTGACCCACTTTAAACGGCCAGATTTCGTTCAAACTTCATAGATTTATCGAGGAAAATACATTAATTTGATAAAATTATTCCATTTTTCAGTTAGCAAAATAAGATTTATGTTCATTTATATAATTTTTTTTTCGTATATCGTCGTTAAGGCAGGAATTGATGTTAATTTTAAATTTCAACCATTTTCTTTTCAACCAAAGCGTGTTATTAAGTTTTTTTTTAATATTTTTATATTTTACTAAGAACAAGTTTACTAACCATATTTTATATACAACTTAATTACAATTTCCCATTTCCATGGAGCCAAGTGAGCGGAAATGATATAGAGTAAACAAAGTTAACAGCAGCTTTTAACCGTAACTTGATATCGCTCGCTTTTACGAAACAAACTTTGTAAAGTTACTGTCTGAGTACTCTGAGAGTAGTGTGTGAGTGTTGAATCACCTTTTTTCACATTTGGACTATATATAATGTCTCTTAAAATAAAGTTTTACAAATTCATATATTTTTATTCAAAATGAGTTTTTTATTATAAGCATCAATGATTATTGTTCACTGGATTATGTTTACTTTTTAGAAGATTTATTTTATTTTTATTATTAGATTTTATTTATTTTTTAATTTTCAGACTTATTTTTATTCCCAATACAAGTGGCATTGCTTATTAAAATTCAAAAACTACCACCTATTCTAAAACGAATGCCTCAGACCTGAGAAGAATGGGCGCAACAAACTCAGCGGGCCTTTTTTTTGCATCAAAAAAATATGTTTATAAAGTAATATAGACTGATACTAAATGTGACCAGAGATATAGCGTTGAAATAAGACACAATTGTTAAATTACCAGAGAAAGAAAAATTACTAATTTAAAAATTCATTCAACATATTTTTCTTAATTTCAAATTTTGATTATTTCAAAGATTGCATATATACATTTTAGTGGTTGATACTTCCCAGTATATTGTCTGAGGGCACTTGTATTGGGAATAAAAATAAGTCTGAAAATTAAAAAATAAATAAAATCTAATAATAAAAATAAAATAAATCTTCTAAAAAGTAAACATAATCCAGTGATCAATAATCATTGATGTTTATAATAAAAAACTCATAATTTATTTATTATTATTACAATTATGTGTTTCGTTGTGTAACTTAATTAGAATAATCAAATCCAACTTCAAACTATTCACCTGTTATTAGAGTAATACTTGAACAATAAAATGGCTACGTAGATAACAATCTGTATTTAAAAAATATATTTGTACTATTGTGTTATTTATGTTCTACTGAATACAATTTATAGCATTTAACAACATTTTCATTTTGTATGATTTGAAAAACTCTACCATAAACCACGATTGAAATGGACTGAGAAATTTAAATTATATTTTGTGTTTCTTGAGATATATCTAATAGATTTCACAAAATTATTTTTACCTATCACCAATGGATACACATAGACCTAACACAGACCTAACATATAGACAAATCACGTGATATAAAAACAAAGCCGAAATATGGAACATATCACAAATCACACCAAAATAAGTTTCGACTGCTATATCTATACATTGCGACATTTACTCTAGTTGTTTAAAATATTCTTAGTCAATAAGCAGTAATGTAAAACATTTATTCAGTTCAGGTTACGTTTGTTGAATATAGAACAAAAGTGCGCTTACTTTAAGCACACATTTGCTGCTCTGCTATCAGACTACGAATGATATGTCCTTATATGTGTATAGAACAAACCACTCGATTACATTATTTCTAAATTTACAAACTAACTATAAAATTACAAATACAATCTAAATTTAATGTACGTTTCCCCTGAAGCAAGGTATCTACAAACAAACAGGCAAACAACATATGTCCTGGTTATTATAGGTAATACTTCATACAAGTACCTACATTGGCAAGAAGGGTAATCGATGCGTTACCAAGACAGTACGATATGGTGCTCCAGACGAGGGCTGCAAGAGGCTTCTTGTTGTGGCCCCGAAAGTAGCGAAGAAATAGAAACTATTTTATATAGCTAACCTTAAAGCTCACGGTCGCTCAGAGGGCAATGGTTCTCCATGCCCATATCCAGAGGGCTATGCTCAGAGCTTCCCGGCGAGATCGAATTAGAAATGAGAAACTGAAGTAGCAGTGGGCAGGGCACATAGTTCGACGGACAGGTGGCCGTTGGGGCAATAAAGTCCTCGAATGGTGACCACGTACTGGAAGACGTAGTGTTGGTAGGCCTCCACAAGATGGACCAATGATCGGGTCAAATTCGCCGGAATTGGTTGGATAAGGGTAGCGCAGGCAACCAAACGTCATGGCGATCTTTAGGGGAGGCCTTTGTCCAGCTGTGGACGTCTTCCGGCTGAAATGATGATAATAGCTAAACATTCGCATATAAAAGTTACGCCTTTATAGTAAGAGCTAGGCCCTGCCCATTACAATGTAGTGCCGTTTAGTGATCTTGCAAATCCCCCAAAATTGTAAACGGAATCACAAATGCGCTCATTACTTTCAGACATGAGTCTGAGAATATTCCCCCCCCGTTCTCGTTTGGTGAAGACGTGTTTTAAGTTGTGAGCTCGCGTTCCGCCGCTTTGCTTAAGCCGACCAAAGATATTCCGTTGATATACTGAAGTCTAGAAGTGACATTAAACCAATTATAATGCTTCGTTCTCCGGTAAAATCGTCATCACTAAGTGACCTCACTGAGACAGTCTCAATTAAAGATAAACCTATACACGTTACACGCAAAAGGAAAGCTGAACCCGTCCTAGAAGCAATAGAGACCCTTACAGCAGATATGAATTCTCAATTTAAAAAAATGCGAGAACAATTTACTTCCAAGTTCGATGAACTAAAGATGGAGATGGCGACGCGGGATGCAGCAAATGAAATTAAATTTCAAGAACTTGCCACTAAAGTAGAAGATCTACAAAAGATAAACAAAAAAAACGTCACTATCATACAATATATGCAGGGACAGTTGGAAAACATTCAAAGGCTGCAGAGGTTGAATCATGTCGAAATAAGAAACGTTCCTGTGACTCCAGATGAAGATATACTACAAGTCGTTAAAAGCATTGGATCCAAAATTGAAGAGAGTATCCATGATGGAGACATAAGAACTGCCCACCGTTTACACAACAAAAACAAGGAAAAAATGCATATAATTGCAGAATTTAACAGCAGCACCAAAAAAGAAAAGTTCCTATCATCTTTTAAAAAATACAACAAGGGCCATACAGACAGTAAACTCAACGCAGATGCTATAGGAGTGCCAGGTAAGACTGGTTCCATAATATATATGTCTGAGCTCTTAACACCTAATGCTAAGCAATTGTATTATCAGGCTCGAATGTTGGCAAAAACAGAGAACTATAAATTCTGTTGGGTGAAGAATGGTAAAGTTTTCATTAAGAAAACTGAAGAGTCAACTGCTATCCTCTTACGCAGCACCCAACAGCTAGACTCTCTAAAGGAGACTGGCAATGAGAATATCTTGTGACTAGCCTGTAAATCCAAAACATACGTAGGATATCTAATTACTCAACCTGTCATATATTATAGTTTTATTTATAGTATTAATATAAGTATAGTAGTCTTTACATTTTTTAATATTACACGTTTTAGTATTAATATAAGTATTTCCAATATTATGAAAAATATATATCTATACTATGTACAACTCAAGGTCAGATACCCAAATGATAAGATGTTCAGCCATTTAGATGGCACCGAGTACGGTCTCCTCAGCATCCTCTGTATCACAATGGCAGAGGTCTTAATGCCAGCTGATATAACTTAATTATGTCCTCAGACGTAGTTGACTTGGCCTTGGACATTGACCATTTGTCAATATCCAAGGCCGTTATTATTAAGAATGCAGAGGATTCTAATCGGTATTTCACACAAGGCAAAAACGACTCTCTAACTCTAATGACACAAAATATTAGAAGCATATATAGGAATATTGATGAACTAAATGTTTTGTTAACAAGAATGAAGTTAAGTATTGATGTCATCATACTTACAGAGTGCTGGCTTTGTAGTGATAGGACAAACCCAGTGCTTTCTGGATATAAATCGTACAAGACATCACGACTACTAAACCAAAATGACGGACTAGTGACGTACGTTAAAAGTGAATTGTCTTTTTCAGTAAGCGAGCCCCATCTCATTGAGGCGAACTGTCTGACTCTTACATCTGGTGATACATGCATAATCTGTATCTATAGGCCGCCAGCTTTCAGAGATACAAGCAATTTCATTTCATCACTGGATGCATTATTGATACAGCATAAAATGTATAACAATATAATTATTGTAGGGGACATCAATATAAATATCAGTCCTGATAATATCACTACCAAAGGACAATCGGACGAATTTTTATCCCTAGTTGCTAGCCATGGTATTCTACCAGGACATACATTTTCAACCAGAAACAACAGCTGCTTAGATCACATTTTGCTTAAAACTCGACGTGACAATATTGTGGCTGTGATTAAGACAGACATTACGGATCATGCGTCAGTCCTACTTAACATCTCAAAAACTATTATGCGGCATAATATTGAATATAAATCTGTAAAAAGAATTAATTATGAAGCTGCACTAGCAGAGCTACTAACCACGGACTGGAATTTCATTACTGATTCTGCAGATGCTAATATAGCAACGAATATGTTTCTCAGCTACTTAGCAAATGTAATCAAACAACATACTGTGGTAAAGAGAGTTGCAAGCGCTAAAAGAAAAATAAAGCCCTGGATAACTCCAGGGCTAATAAGATCAATCAGGAAGCGAGATAATCTGCATAAGAAGTGTCGTAAAGCTCCTAATAATATTGAATTGCAAAAAACTTACAGACTTTACCGAAACATGTGTAACTCTATTCTCAAAGCAGCCAAACGGAAATACGATAGGCAATCACTAAATAAATCCGTACATAAAACTAAAGATATGTGGGATAATATAAAACGAATTTGCAATATTGGTAGTGGTAAAACTAACGAATGTAAGGAACTATTAAGCTTATCATCTTCTCCAATCGATTCTGTAAATATTGTAAACAAATACTTCGCCACAGTAGGATCCTCACTTGCAGCAGATATATCTGCTAGTCTCTCAGCAGAACTAATGGTGAAAAAAGACAATGAAAAATCTACTAAAACTCCTGAATCATCGTTTGCTCTCTTTCTTGTAAATGAATCCGAAATTATCAACACAATTAATTCACTCAAATCTCAAAGCGCTCCAGGATGGGACGGAATATCAAACGACTTTTATAAGAATACTAAATTTGCTATTTGCAAACCCATTACACACATTTGCAATACTTGTTTCTTGACAGGAGTTTTCCCCACTGCATTGAAAAAATCTATTATATGTCCCATTTATAAAGGTGGAGATAGAGATAGTGCTTCGAACTATCGCCCAATTTCTCTACTTCCTGCACTATCCAAGATTATAGAAAAGATCATAAACAAAAAATTTGTGATATACCTAGAGAGTAAAAACTTGTTATCGAATAATCAGTTTGGTTTCCGGCCCAAAAAATCAACTTTTACCGCAGTAACAAAAATAACATATGATCTAGTTAATAACCTGGATTCAGGTAAAAAGTGTTTGGGCGTTTTCCTAGATCTCACGAAGGCATTCGACACTGTCTCTGCTCCCAACCTTTTACATAAACTAGAGCAACTCGGTATAAGGGGTTTTCAGCTTAAACTTTTTGAAAGCTACCTTACAAAACGCAAACAAGCGGTTAAAATTGACCAATATCTAAGTGACGAGGTCTATGTTGACTGTGGAGTTCCGCAAGGAAGCATACTCGGGCCAACGCTCTTCACTATATATATTAACGAGCTCTGTAACATGCAATTACCTAACACTGTCATCTCAACATATGCAGACGACACTGCATTAATATTTTCAGGAAGTACATGGACAGACGTTAAGGAAATAGCAGAAAGAGGGTTATGCAAAGTATCTAATTGGCTAAAACGCAACATAATGTCCCTAAATGTAAATAAAACGAAGTATGTCCCCTTCTCAATTTCAACCAGAAACAATCCTGATCAGGACTATCAGATTAAAATACATTCATGTATGCATTTTCCTGGTCGATCTGACTGTTGCAACTGTCCAAATATCCAAAAAGCTGACCATATTAAATACCTAGGAGTCTATCTAGACAGACACCTGAGATGGGACATACATATCGATAACCAGACAAGCAGAATTAGGAAACTAATATATATTTTTAAGAGCTTACGACATGTCACAGATCCGGAACTTATAAAAAACATTTATGTGTCCCTGGTACAATCGCTATTAATATATTGCCTACCAGTATGGGGAGGAGCCCCGAAATCACACCTAATAAGTATAGAACGGGCCCAAAGATGCATACTTAAAGTAATGTTTTTTAAACGTTTTAGGCATCCCACAAAGCAGCTGTATCGTGAAAATAGGCTAATGAGCGTGAGACAGTTGTATATTTTACATGTGCTTCTATATAAACATAATGAACTCCCATATAACACAATACGCGAACAAATTAAGCAAAAAAGGCTCCGACATAATGTCTGTCAAATACCATCAAACAAAACAAAATTTACTAATAAACAAATCCCTTTCTTATCAAATTCTCTATATAATAAAATAAATAAAAATCTAAATATTTTTGAAATGACCACAAATAAACTCAAACATGAAGTTCAAAACTGGTTTCTAACAAAAGACTATAGAGAAACTGAAGAATTGTTAGAAAATATAACGTAATACATTTAAAATATAACATGACTCTTCTTAGTAAGTTAAACTACTTTAGGATCAATAAATAAAATCCACCACAAAAAAAAAATATAAATATATTAATAATATACAACTTATAACTGCATCTTGTCGCATCTAGTAACTGCTAATACTGTGTTGATTCATGTCGGTATCAACTCACTTATTGTTTTATTGAGGGTACATGTAATTTTAATACAACAGCGAAGTACAATTTATTTTGTGCAATGATTACCATTTTTATTAGAAACTGTGGTAATAATGTAGTGTGTTTGATTATTAATTGGTAGACATCCTGTTATTTAATTAAGTGTAACAAACCAAATATGTGAATCAGGTTAGCTACCTAACTACCCAACTGGCGAAATGGGTATGTACCGAAAGTAATTCTGCTTTAATTAAATATCACATTACACGTATCATTTACATTACATCAGTTGACCTAAATAATTAATATACGATATAATTTATTAATACTTATATTTCAATAGGTTTAGAATACATTTAAACTTGCTTAATTTAAAACTAGGTAATAATTTAGATACCTTACGTCACTAATTAGCAAATAAGCACATATTCTTTTAGAAAATATTATATCTATCTATATTTCATACATATAAAGAAATATACAATCATATACCTTCACTAGTAGGTACATAATTATCTGGTGGTATACATACCGACCTACATATTTACTCATACTCATACCTTTAAATTAATTATATACTATATTATATTACTTATTTATTTTTCCTCTCAAAATTATTAAACTACTACTCATTTTGTGCATTATAATAGTCAGACATACACATTCTTGAACTATGGAATAACAGACCGATACACGGGGAGTACTAATATCCTAAACACAGGGAAACTTAGTTAGGAGTTAGAGCTCAGCCATGTACTAGTAGATTGTTGTCATAATGTAGAATACATACCTACCACTCCAGCAAAATATCAATTTTCTGGGAAGGCGCCAGCTTTTATGTCTGCTTCACATAAAACCTACTGTCTGTATGTGCCTAGGTTCTTTAAGAAGTCCTAGCAATAAAAAATTCATACCTACTTGTCTAGATGCACTTACCAAACAAGTATATAGGCTTCTTCTTAATGTTTGTATCTAAAGGTTGTGATGTATAATGCTGTGTAGTAGGTATTATGAGTATGTAGTAGCATGTACATGGCTTTTTTGTATAATACGTTTTTCTTTGAGACAAAATAAAAATATTTGTATTTGTATTTGTATTTGTATTTGTATGAGATGGTCTCATTAGACCAGTAATTTTCGAAACTAACATAGTAATAAAAACGGAAACAAAGCATTGCTTTACCCGTGCGAGGCTTCTTTGCACATAATGCCGGCTATAGCAAGCAGTAATGTGTAAACATTATTGTGTTTCGGTATGAAATGACTGGGCAATTGAGACTTATCTACCACTGAACGTCTTGCTCGTCTCGTCCCTTATTAACCGTGTCCCTTACTTACTCGGAACACTGTGCAAAAAAATATATTAAAAATAGTAAAGAATATAACAATAAATCGCCAATTTGCGTTTATATATATTACGCATTTACGCTCCAATGTGAAATTGTAATAAAAATTAATAGATTTAACTATAATGGCTAGACGCGATTTTAATGGCCCAATTTTGGGAACGACGTAAGATCAAACGTTGCTAAGTCACCAAATATCGGAGAACAGACACTCAAACTTCTCTTATTTCGTATTATTCTCGACAATATTAATTTATTGGATGACGGTTCGTTTAACTTTTCTATATTTATTTCTTTGAGAGATTTTCACGCTGGAAAATTTCATTTAAAATATTTTATATGAACCGTATATCTTAACATTACTAGGGACCTTAAGAAATAATATCTTGGCTTTAGGCTCCGCTGAGGTTAGTAGATGAGATGAGAGATACAAGATGAGTGGGATTGTCTAAAACTGACGAACTGAATGGACTACCCCGCGCGTGTGGTAAGTGGTGACAGCGGCACAGCGGACGACTTGTTGTAGCTGGAGGTACGAAGATTGTGCTGACAGCTTCCCACAATATATCTTTGATAATGTTATGTTTGCACATGAGTGAATTTCCTAGACACTGTCATTTTTTATAAAAGAAGGACAAAAGATCATCCGGCTTATCTGGTGTTAAGTGATCACCACCGCCCACATTCTCTTGCAACACCAGAGGAATCACAGGAGCGTTGCCAGCCTGTAAGGAAGAACGCGCTTTTTTGAAGGTACCCATGTCGTCATTACCATAATGTTATAACCAGGAACAGATATAAGTCTAGTTACTAAGTCTTTTGTGGAGCAATGTATATGCATTTACAACAAGACCCCAGAAGATGTGCAAAACTTGTATTACATAATTCCAAAGAATTTTTAAAAAACATTTGTGTGGTAAAGGTTACTTAATAACATATATGACTTTTTTAATCTTACCTTAGATTGGGAATGGAGCGACCGCGCTCAGGCTATTAAATACTAAGTTTTATTGTAAGTATTACATATTTTTTATGAAGAAAAAAAGCCCGCTGAGTTTCTTGCCCCCGTTCTTCTCAGGCCGCAGAGGCATAGTTTTTCGAATGTGTAGTAGTTTTTGACTTTCCATAAGTGATATATCCTATTTTGAATGAAAATATTTGAATTTGAATAGGATCACTCAATCCAGTGTCATCCTTTATGGAAGACGTAGACAAACAAGCGTACGTATCACCCGATGTTTAGGACAGGAGCGTTGCATTTCAAAGACATAAACAAAAGATAGATTTGAGTTTTTTTTTCGGGCCAAACGGTATGTCCCGCGCAAAATCAGGTCCGATAATGGAATATTGGAGGAGTCGATGTAACTGAAAAAAATTAACAATGTAGGGCGTAAAAAACACATGAAGTACTATTCGAAATCCTTGGCATTGCGTAGAAATGTGGGCTCTCTCTGCATCTTCTACAGCACCTATCACGGGGAGTGCTCAAAGATGTTAGGGTTGATAGCAGCAGCCGAATTCCATCGTTACTTCTTTTCCATAATTTCCGTTCTTCTGCATAATGTCCGGTACATTACGTGAAAATTATAAATTTTACCCGCATCGTGTTGTCGTCCAATATTCTTCAACCAGACGTTTTGCGAGAAATGTCATGCCTCGCCCAGTTATTTTGAAGAATCAAACCAGTGGGTTGGCTCCTTTGTACAGGATGCCGGCTAGATTATGGGTACCACAACGGCGCTTATTTCTGCCTTGAAGCAGTAATGTGTAAATTTTACTGTGTTTCGGTCTGAAGGGCGCCGTAGCTAGTGAAATTACTGGGCAAATGTGACTTAACATCTTATGTCTCAAGGCGACGAACGCAATTGTAGTGCCGCTCAGAATTTTTGGGCTTTTCAAGAATCCTGAGCGGCACTGCATTGTAATGGACAGGGCGTATCGATTACGATCAGCTGAACGTCGTACTCGTCTCGTCCCATATTATCATTAAAAATCAATCAATTAAGGCCTGTTCATTGATGATAATGATAAGTTTCCTTGAACCAATAGGATCTTCAAATAAAGAGCATACTCCGAACTTAAAGGTAACGCTAATGCATCTATTGACCCATGGTTTTGAGAATGTATAAGCAATTGCCTTTAACCCTTTGAGTTCCGGGCTCTCTTAATATTGAATGTCGTTTGTTTACCGGGCGATTTAAATTGCGTATTATTTTACGTGTAGCAAAAGAGTGATTAAAGTTACGGTGATTACAGTGAATTTATCTGAAATCTAGTGAAACAATCTACTATAGTTATTGAAAATTATTTGATTTCTAGTTTTATTAATTTATTTTACACAGACCTTTCTTTCGACAAATGTTGACAGACAGTTATATTTTGGAATAAACTAGGATTTTCAGGAAAAACAATGGTTTTTTTTATATGTTTATGGTTTTATAATCAACTTTATTTGTTGTTTCATTCCAACAAACTAAAATTGACATGATTGATAGTAATAATATGAGATATTCCTGCAGAAAGTTACATAGTGACCGTACATTCATAACCCTTCTGATGATGATGCTGGTATCTGAAAAGTTTGATGAAATACAGACTTAAAGCATGATAAGTTCGTACTATAAAACATGGTTACTAAAATGTAAAACATAAATTTTCTATTCAACATTTTGAAATACATTTATATCAAGTTCACTGTACACAGATTTCACAAGACGGCACAGATTAACTTTAATAAGAATTAACAATTTATAGTTAAAACACATTACTGTTTTTTATCTTTTCATACAAATAACCTTTGTAATTCCCTAAATAATTCCATCAAGTTAAGACCACTCAATAACTGATTTGAGGCTTACATTAAGAAAATAAACTTTAACACATTACAATAGATGTGAAAATAATTTTCGTGGGAGACAATAGTTTGTTTACAAGTACTTGGTTAAAGTTTAATTGAAACGGGGTAGTTGATGGGTCGACAAGCGAATTGGAACTTTGAACGACTTAAGGCTTCTACCGACTAAGGCGGAAACGTAGATTAGACAAAAATACTCAAAACCTATATAACTAATTACAATATTAATTAAGAGCTAAGAAAATTGACAGTTGTAGAGACTGTCCATAGAAGAGAAAACTTAGAACGTTTTGTATAAATATTTTAAATTGCATAACGTTTAAAAATAATTAAATTATAATTTCAATTTATTTTTAAAACTTTTTTTCAATAAAATTATACTAATCAATCAAAAATACTATTTCAACAATATTAAATGCATTTAATTTCCTTTATAAGATATACACAGCGCTAATGTTGCACAATACGTCAGCTGTGTACCTACAGATATACTATAAGTATTTCGATGATGCGATGATGACCAGATTTCACCCATCCAAAAAGTGTGTAACTATATATTTTTTATTATTTATTTATCGCATGAGTCATGAGTTTGTCGGTGATGCGAACGCATAAGATTTCCCCTACCAAAAAGTGCCCAACGCGGCTAAAGAAGGCATTAAAAATGTTCATTAAGCGGAGAATTAAATTCATAGTGATATAAAATCTAATTATAATCTATTTAATTACTTTCCCCTGGACTTTATATAATATGCAATGGTAGAACAGATTCATAAGATACATAATAGCTTTAAGGGTAAATGTATACACTTCTATAATAAAGTCCCAGCCACTGTTCAGGCATTATCTATAAATAAATTTAAATGTTTTATAAAAAAAATGGCTCTGTCGTAAATCCTATTACTCCACTGCTAAATATCTAAATGATCGGACAGCCTGGGACTACATTGTGATTATTTTATAGCGATAGAAACGACTGTACAATATTGTATATTTTTATTGAAAGAGCGCAAAAAAAGAATGCTGGGAGATTTTCCTGCGCCGCTTCTTCTCTCTCAGAGCGCCATTTTTTTCCGAAGCGGTAGTAGTATCTAGTAGTATAAGAAATGACATCAAAAAGAATTCTTAAGGAATCAATTTTGAGAAAATAAATGCCTTTTATGCCTTAAGGTAACACATGATTCTTGCCCCTGAATTTCACCTTCACAGAACGTCACATACTTCAATAATATCATCCCCACCATCTGGGTGTCTGGCGTTCCCCGACAGTGCGGCGTTTAATGAACTTTCTTCGACGTACAACCAAACTATGGTACGAGTTCCCCTGTGCGGTGTTTCCACGACGATACGATATGGGATCCCTCTTTCTTTAAGCGAATACTTTTCTAAATGGAGTGTAATTCCTCTGTTGTGTTATTATTATCTATTCCTTCAGGAGAATATGGGCGTCGGTCATCACTTAACATCATATGACCTGTTTTTCCTCCCCTTCACTAAGAAAATCTCTCCTATTGTACGTGCATCGATTTTGTGTTGCTGCTTAGGAAGCTTTTTTCGAGACGAGCAGGACGTTCAGCTGATGGTAATTGAGGTGCCACGCCCATTACAATGCAGTGCCGCTCAAGATTCTTAATAAACCAAAAAATTCGGAACGGCACTCCAATTGCGCTCGTCACCTTGAGACATAAGATCTTAACCTCATTTGCCCAGTAATTTCACTAGATACGCCTCCCTTCAGAAGGACACCCTGTAATGCTTACACATTACTACTATTTGCCAATATAAAACACAACCAAATTCTCAAGTAAATCGAGTTAGTGTTGCTGTTGTAAGACATTATACCTCTTTTACAAACCTTTTTTGGTATCATTTACGTAGATGTGACTATAGCTAGATTGCTTATAACTTTTGTAATATTCTTAATACATCTTCTGTTCAAATAAAATTTATTTATTAGTCTCTAGAGTAAACAGCATAATAAGTTTTTTTGGTAATTTACTTAGAATTCCAAAAACGTATAATAGTTTAAAATAAAAAAAAAAAAAACAAAATCACACATGGTGTAAATCGCAATCAAAAATTTCCTTACAAACATAGATATTAAATATTCAGGTGAAACTAATAATAGACTAAATAAACTAACGGCCGTTCCCAATTTTCAGTCTATCTCCGGTTGTGGCCTACTTGAGATAAAAATCGTAACTCTTGTAGACTTTCGTGTCCCAATAAACTTATCGACGGAAATTCACCTTATCAGTCTGTCACGCTGTCTGTCAATGGGACGACGAATAGCTTACAAGCGATAGAAGTTTGTATGGAAATTGTAATTCACGCGTCCCAATATAAGGCGATAATAATGACTTATCGGGTATATTGGGACAGATTAAGATTATTGACAGCTAATTACTGACAGTAGAAGGTTGTTATTTATCTCTATCTGTAGATAGTATATTGGGAACGGTACTAATAGAACTTATAATAGTTATAAATACCTAACCAGTCTAATCGGCCAGTACCTTAACATTCGTGTCATAGACACAATATAATAGGGTCAGAATAAGATTATCACCTTCTAGCTCATCTCCTGGGAGAGGTTTGCTTGTAATCATGTTATTCCCTGATCGCTGATTTAAGCATCAAAATGATTCGTTTTTTATTACAGCAAGACTTCTTGACAAACAAGTTAATACGGATTGTTTGTCCTCGCGGAGATTGAGTAAGTTTTGTTACTGACAATTATTTAAGTTTTTACATTATTAAGGTATTCTGTAGTATAACCATCTATTGTCGCAGTATTTTCTTTGATTAACGCGAGTGTTACACATTTAAATAAAACACTTTTAAAGGATTAAAACGCGTGTAATTGTAACTTTGTTTTAACATTAGATTTTTGCGTAAAAGTTATATTTTAATTATTGTTTTAGTTAACCTGACGTTTCAAGACCTTTCCAGATCTTATTTTCAGGAGACTGCAGATGATATAAGTCGAGATAGTATTTAACATAGTGCCATTATAAAGTCTAGCGCCATTTATTGCCTCGGAGGTGTTATTTGTACTTGAACCTCATGTAAAAACAAAATAACAATAACACGCGTTTTAATCCCTTAAAAAGTGTTTTAATTAAATCTATTATCGTTCTATTCGGTGTGATCCTTCATTGAGTTCAAAGTATTTGCACGTGTCACCGAGTTACAGTGGGAGGCTCCTTTGCACAGGAAGCCGGCTGGATTATGGGTACCACAACATCGCCTATTTTTGTCATGAAGCAGTAATGTGTAATCATTACTGTGTGTGTGAAGGGCGCCGAGCTAGTGAAATTACTGGGCAAATGAGACTTAACATCTTATGTCTCAAGTGACGAGCGCAGTTGTAGTGCCATTCAGAGTTTTTGGGGTTTTTCAAGAATCCTGAGCGGCACTGCATTGTAATGGGCACGGCTTATCAATTACCATCAACTGAACGTCCTCCAAAACATTCCTCCATTTTTAAGAACTATCTTTTATGTTAATAGATTATATTGGACGGAGGAAGTGACAGCTAGATAAGGCCACTCATGCGTGACCAATTTTATATGTCAATGTGTGCGTCAGCTAGTGATTAAGTCTTTTATTATTCAAATTACTAAGGAGCTGCTATTTCCAATCGTGGCATTCAATGTTCGACTTGTCAATCAAAAGCGGTTACAGTGACAGCTGTGAAAACGTCGAAAAAAATTGAGGTTGACTGTTAACCTCTATTTAGTTACTTTCTATTCTAGTAGGCTTCATAATATACATAATAGCTCTAAGGGTAAATGTATGCACTTCTATAATAAAGTCTCAGCCACGCTTCAGGCATTATCTATAAATAAATTTAAATGTTTTATAAAAAAATGGCTCTGTCGTAAATCCTATTACTCCACTGCTGAATACCTAAATGATCGGACAGCCTGGGACTAGATTGTGATTATTTTATAGCGATAGAAATGACTGTACAATATTGTATATTTTTATTAAAAAGAGCGCAAAAAAAGAATGCTGGGAGAGTTTCTTGCGCCGCTTCTTCTCTCTCAGAGTTTCCGAAGCGGTAGTATCTAGTAGTTATTAGAAATGACTTCAAAAAGAATTCTAAAGGAATCAATTTTGAGAAAATAAATGCCTTTTATGCCTTTTATTTTGGGCAATGCACTCACACTAACACAATGTGACATACAAATCGCGAGTGTAAGACGTAGCTTGTCACGCACACTAAATCAATAAACCGATAAAAAAATTAATGTAATGTATAAAAATAATAATAAATTAATTTATAAAATTTTGAATTATATAACATAATTTATGATATTTTTCATTTCCACACCTAAATATTGATTAATTATAATATTTGCCTACTGTTATATTATAACTATTGAAAAAAACTGATAAATTAAATTTAAAATGTATTAGTAAATTATTTGGCAATTTGCTATGCTTTTAAAGTGATAACTCTTGGATTAATACACAAATAAAATTTGAAAAATAAAATTTTATGAACGATGCGGTACTCGAACCCACTAACACTGGCCTTCCGTGCTAGTGCTCTAAGGAAGGCCAGAGGTCGTGAGTTGGAGACCCGCATCGTTCATAAAAATTTTGTTTTTCAAAAATTAGTAGGTATGAAACGAAAGGTATTTTTATTTATTTTCATTTAAATTAAAATATATTTTCATGAAAAATTAAAATAAGTGGAGTTTGCAGATTTAAAGTGGAGAGAATGCAACGTTCTCAACGAATTTAAATATCCAGAACGAAAAACGAACGATAAAGTAATATGGAGAAATGTTCCCGACTTCATCAGCACAAATTTTATTTTTATTATTCATAGAATATATTAGTACGAAGTAATGTTGAAGTATTCTAGAAGCATTCATAAGAACCTTGTGAGAAATACTTTTGTTTCTTGAGCGCAGAACAATATCCGCAGGAAGGCTCTTGGAAACTTACATTTACAGTCAAACTTCTCTCACTTTAATATTTGCTTAGCTTTCATTTTGTTCTTAGTTTTGTCGTGTTATATTGCTTGCTAGGATAAATATTACTTAAATCAATATTATTAACATGTTAGACGGCACCTTTAATTATGATGCAGAGTAACTTTACTATCCCATGATGTAATTCACCGCATTTACAAAAATAGCGTTTTCATTTTGATCTTTGATATTTTTTGTCATTTCTATAACTTATGACTATGTACCATCAACAAAATTAATTAATCACCCACATTGATGTTAATTCTTTTTAAATCATAAAAACGTTGACTAATAAGGCCGATAAAAGGTTTTACTTCTACCCATAATTGTAATGAAATAAACTTAAATTCATTTTTTTATTTTGAAAGGATAGTTTGATTATTTTAAAAGTTATCACATTATTTTAAGCACTCCATTGGATTCAACCCAGCCTTAAAGTTTCATCGTTTTACAAATCATTTCAATTACAATATATTATGTTCATGATTCCTATCGGATTTTTAAGAATGTACAAAACTTCAACAAAAAAACAACTAATAGGACACCTGGATTCGAACCGGGGCCTTCTGCTTTCCGGATCACCCAATGTCCCATCTGAGGTATTACAGTCTTGTATATAGTGGCGAAATTTACCTTTGTATTCTAATATTATTGTAGCTGTTTCTCATTAAAACACGGATAAAACTACATTTTTTTAATAATAACCAAGCTAGATCGATTTATCGCCCGTGAAATCCCCTGTTTACAAAATTTTATGAAAATCGTTATATTAAGTTATAAATATACAAGAATTGCTCGTTTGAAGATGTAAGATAAATATATGTTTTAGTATATAAAGAATGCGTACCTAACAGTATGTGTTTGGAGTTTCTTTAACCCTAAACTTCTAACCACAAAGATTCTCAGGTGTAAAGCCTTGTATTGTAACAGACGAATGTAATACAACATATAACAACCATAATATGATCACAAGACCCTGCTTAATATCTACAACTATTACCGTCTTAATATGCAAATTACTTGATCGAGAATCAAGTCTGTCTCAATGATGGATAAAACCGGATTAAGCCGGCTTAGAGCGGATAACACAGCGCCATAGCGGAGGCGTTCATTTATTATGTAAATATGCGACAAATTAAATCCAATGGGAATTTCGTTTGACAAACGTGCGGATGTAAATTAACGTATTTGTTAGTCGTGTGAGATTTTTTCTTAATTTAATTCACTTTGGTACGGATCTAGCTCCGTAGCCATTTTTAAAATTATCTCTTTTGCATAAATTATTTGTGGCTTTATATTAAGTGAATGAAAGTCTTATTTTGAGTAGTTAAACGTTAACATTACATTTAGTATACAAAAATAATGAATCGTTGCTCGGATTTTTTCCACTTATCTTAAATACTTGAATGGAAGGCAGGTTTTGGTGGGTTTTTTTCGTATTCGTTTCAAAATGTGATATATTTTTATGACGCGAAGTTGCTAAAAAATACAATCATAAGAACATAGACATAAATTCATTTTAAATAAAATAAAAACAAAAATTTGTTTAAATCGTAATTTATATCATAATATATAATAATATCATTACTCTTCTTAAATTCTTAGGAGGTGATCAAACAAGTACGAAAATGAGTGATTTTATTATTAATCGTATGCATCAAAGAAATAAAATCAAACATTAAGACGAACTCCACCCTTAACATAAATGGTATGAATTTAAGCAATTTCAGTAATAAGAAATCTAAATGCAATTATGTTCTGTTTGCGCTGTTCTGAAAATGCTGAATTCTTTATTTAATTAACCGTTTTCCTTTTACAATAAAGTCGATTTCTAGCAATTTATTTACGTGCGGTTTTTCCACAAAACACTAAACGCAACCGGTGTTTCAATTACGTGTGCCAGCAACGCCTCTCGGGGCCTTTATATCCAATTAGGATTAAAGGTTGGTCCATAATGCTAGCGGAATATTAATTCTTTTTAACAAAATTAATAAATTAGATTATTATATCCTTTTTAAGAAACTAATATTGCAATTAGTTCAAGCTTAATAAAAAGGCGCGTACACCTTCTATAAACACTGTTAAGTCTAACCTAGGTCACTTTCGTACTCTTAATAGAATTGTTCGCACTTATAATAAATAGCCTTCCGAAAGTTGATCGAACTATAGACATTTTTAATGAAAAGGTCTCTGCTTTTCGGTGTTGCTAGACAGGAATATAATTTGCTGCTCAACAAAAATTATTCATTTAATGTAATATTTTAGTTCTGCCGTATATAAGGTTTGTTCATTTTTATTTATAATTGTATGGTATCTTATTATATAGTTGTATTATATTGCATGACGCATGATGCATATTTGCATATTTAATGTTGATTTTGTATTGATCTAAAACCAAAAGCATGTGGAATTTATATTTATTTTATCAAGAAATCCTTACAGCTAATAAATAATACTATTTAATGAATATTTTATTGGATGTTCATACCAGCTTTTATCATATTAGATGTGAAAGATTGAGGCTGCTTTTGTTGAGTAGAAATATGTAGGTCACACTGATAGTTTTGCGTAACTTAAAAAAAACAACTCTCCTTTACATTTCAAATATTTTTTCATGCGATCGAACCGTTTTTGAAAACAGGAGGACCACAGATCTGAAGGCATGTTTTCTATATATTACTTTTAAATGTAATTAAGTCATTCAGGAACATTTTATTTTACAATCGCTTATAGTCTCACCCAACCCCAATCCTAGTAGAAACTGATCAAGAAAATAATGCCAGTATAAGTTCGAGGCTTTTTGAAAGGTATCCGTGATTGGTTTTTAATTGTTTTTCCTCTGAAAGTATGTACGTACTACATTCAATATACGAGTATTGATATGAAGCTCTACGTGGGGATTACATGAAAATCATTGAAACTTGTTTATAATTAGTTTTATTTATTTATTTATTTATATTGTTGGAGAATCTACAGCTGAATACTTTACAATAGTTACGTGATAAAATAACAGAAAGCCATTTACAATCTGTAATCCCACGATTAGCTATGTAAAATATAAATCAAAAACAAAGTGAGAGTTACGTATACAAATCAAAAGCTTAACATTAATGTATTAATTATCTAATTACATATTAACAGCTCCACCACCAAATTGACCAGAGAACTCATTTCCTACTTGACGCTTAATGGACTCAGAGCTGCTACAGAATAAGTCAAGATCTAATTGTTTTGATAATTTCAACAAATTTATTGCTGACACGTTCGATGAATGAATTTTGACCTTAGTTGTTGCTGACGGGGGATATAAAGATAGGAGCATATTTACGAGCTAAAATTAAAGGTGTGTAAAAAGATATTTTCGATAAGAGATCTGGACAATCTATTTTATTAGTTTTAAGTATTTAAATTGCTAACTTCTTTAGCGGCGTTAAGCACTTTTCTTTGGATGGGTATAAATATTAAACTCGCGCCAGGATACGTGACCTGATCAAAAATTCGTAAGACTGTTGAAATTATAGATGAAAGTTGATTTTTTTGAGAGATAAATTTTTTCAATGAAAAATAATCGTTCTGAAGAAATTATTCCCTAACTATTCCAAAATATTAAAAAATGCACAATGTTCAATCTTTCACTTCCGCCAGCACTCCCGCTGTGCAATTCATTATGTAGTACTATTGCTTAAATAAGTATATAGTAGTGTGTAATTAAAATAAAATGATGGTAAAGTTTGAAAATACATTGTACTGATAACAGTACAATGTATTTTCAATATAATATAAATTTATAATTATATTTCAAATATAAATTTATTTACTTTTTCTAAAAGGTACATGATTTCTTTAGTCTTTGTTTAAGTTATTTCATCAAATGGAACCCTCTAAATGAGAAGTAGACTTGTGATTAGTTTTTCATGTATTGAAAAAGTACTAAATTAACTGACCGGCAAATATTTATATGATTATAAATAAAGCTACTCATATGGTTATGCTATAAAATAGGAATTTTAAGCGGTTTTTCAGGTAAACACATCATTTCACTGTTACCCATATTGTTTGAAATGGAACAAATGATAATAAAATTTCAAATAACTAATACTAGCCGTTCCCGCCCCCTTCGCTGGGCGAATTTTATAAGGAAATAAATTAAATTTTACTTATCTTATTACAAATACAATAAAAAATAAGTAGTCATAAACCGCAAATTTCGCATCGAATGGCGGTAGTTTCATGTCGATACGATAAGTGGTTTAGGCGTGATTGAGCCTCAAACAAAAACCATTTTCATTATATATATAAATAGAAGATTATGATTAATTCGAAATAATAGTTTTTTGGTTCTTTGTAACACTTCTTACTTATCAATTCATGGGAAAACGATATTTAACCCTTAAGTTTTAAGAAATACTACACGCGGATAAAGGCGCGTAATTGTATAAATATATTCAATAAGGAAAAAACTACGAAACTAGAAAAAACATACGGCTAAAGTTAACATTACTAGACAATTTAAGCAATATTAGAGCGTAAAAATTACAATTATATCATCAATAATTAATGTGGCAACTGAATTGAGACAAAATTCTCACTCGAGTGTTCATTCTCAGATAGTTTTATTCATTTGAGTAGATTTCACGGACGATCGGCTCGCAAATTGCGCTTCTCGCTGCTGCAGCGATCGATTGTGCCGCCATCTGTTGGCAAAATAATGACTTCGACTGGTATGCTCTTGCCTTTATTTGATTATAGTATATGAAACAAATCAGATGAAACAGCTCTCTTAGATTTTGTATTTTTTTATCTATACTAATATTATAAAGCTGCAGTGTTTGTTTGTTTGTTTGAACGCGCTAATCTCTGGTACTACTGGTCCGATTTGAATGATTCTTTCAGTGTTGGGTAGTCCATTTATCGAGGAAGGGTATATATAGGCTATGTTTTTTTTTCAAAATTAGGGATCCGTAATAAAATTGCTATTTTGTAACACAAGGTGTAAAATCGAAAAGCTATTTTTGCGTGCGCTGCAAAAACTATTGACAATAGAACAAAATGATGTACAGGCTATAATATAGGCAAATTTTTTATTACTCATAAAACTATCGCGTGAATTATACTTTATATGGTAAAACAACGTTTGCCGGGTCAGCTAGTTTTTTATAAACTAAAAAATAGCTTATTGAAAATATTTTAGAAATAAGTCCCAACTAAGAGTTTGAATTCGTCTAGTAATTAATCTACATGTCTACAATCAATAAGTAAATATTAATTAACACTGCAAATTCAAAAAAATATATAAAAGTTAAACCTGCATAAGACTTCAAACATGCATAATCCTTAAAACATGGTAACTAAAAAGTAAAAATTAATTTTCTCTGCAACATTTTGAAGTTGATGCCAAATTAAACATAAAAATGGTAATAAATCCTTATGTAATATTAATATGATTTATCCCCTTCTTATAATAATTTGTAGTAGCACTCTTTTCTCTTTTGAGTTTTTCGTTAAGATTTTTCATATTCTTTTTTTTACTTGCTTTTGTGTATCAATTAAGTTACACTTTAATTTTGGTGTATCACTTTACACACATTGTGTAAAATGCTGAAATTGTAAATATAGATTAAAATGAGTGGCAATGAATTGATTGCTAAATGTTCTCATTAAAGCTTAACTTTTCCGAAGCTGTGATAAAATCGTTGGCATAATAATTGTATAATTTTCTTTGGCATTTGGCAGACGTTATATTGACCTAAGATAATAAATGATTTTTCTTCCTTTCTTACTTATTATATTGATAATAATATTGACACACTTTTTACACAAATTATCTTGCCCCAAGTTAAGCATATATAGCCTGTGTTATGGGTTACAAGACAATGATATTATATTTAATACAATATACTTACTTGAACATACATAAAGTCATATAAACACACATAAATACATTTAAACATCCATGACTCGGCTATACAGGTCGTCTTCATACTTATATAAGTATGTATCTGCATTTGCAGAGGTGCTGGAAGCGTCGTGAGTTCAATGAGCTTTTCCATCCCAAAAAACGCCTACCGCATCTAAAGAAGTTTTCATGTTAAAAGTTAATTATCACCTAAATATAAAAAAAAAACTTTGTGTTTTCAAATTGTAAAACTAGACTGATCTCAGAGTCAGTCAACGAAATTGCTTCATTTTTATTTTAGCAACACAAGTCACAGTTAATGAATTTACTTCAGCTTTAATCAGGTTGTTTGTGTCTTCGCCGGGCGACGAGAATCTTTTGATAACAAAGTTTAATTGCAAGACGAGATTTAAAACTCAGTTAAGCTTCACGCGACTCTTGCGCGACAATTATAACAGTAATGAATCATTAAACGCACTATTTATTTCAAGCAAATTAACAAATGTTTTTAAAATGATTATTTTTGTATGAGCTTCGCTTTGAATATCATTTGATTGTTAAAAAATATCAACAAATATGAAATTATGTTTATATACTCATTCTTTTTGTAGCTTTGAGTTAATTCAGCTTTTATTTGGAAAAATTTAAAATACATGATAAAATATAGCACAAAGATGGCATTGGAAATTTTATTTCTCAGCAACCAAAACACAGACGCTCATAATATATATGGAAAGGTTTTGATGAGAAATGCTTAAAATCGTGGATTTTGGGTTTCTATGTGGTCGCGAATACAAGCTATATAGGTTCAAACATTTCCCATTTCTCATGAAGTTACATTGAAAAAGAGGTTTGTTCAATATTGCATATGCTTAACCAGGCATGCATACACGGACAGGAGACTCGAGAGAGATAAGCGGGACGTCACTAGTAATTATAATTTTGACACTGCACACAGATTGATTTGCACAAAATTAAGTATATTAGACATGGCCTGTGTACCAGGCTGTGGGTGCCAGGATACGATATATAAAACCAATAAATATAGAATTTATTAATTAAAAATTAAGCTTAGAATTAATGGAAATTCCGTTAGCTATGTTTTTCAGATTGATACTGTAACAAGTACCTTGTCATTACTTAGATATTGCATACGTTAAATGTTCACTCATGCTCCCATATCTTACTAACAACGTTAAATTTGAATTTAATAATAATTGTAAGTATTAAATTCTAAAGGTACGTAAAGTTTATATATTTAAATATAATAATCTGAAAGTTAACCATATACTAGATTAAGACCACGAAAGACCAAAAGCGCCTTACGGAATGAACAATTTATCTTCGTGAACACCAATCTGAGGCAGAGCAAAACGCGAAACAATACCAGCATTGGCACCTTCCAATTACTAACAGTGAGGCGGAAATAAAGATAATTAATGCTATGACATTACATCTAAGCACCTATTACCCTTCTGTAGATGAAGGTATTGGCAAACAGTATGGCTTTGAGATTACACAATTTAACAGTATCAAAAACAAAATGATTCTCTCGCTTATTCAATTAAAAAGATGGGTCCTAATTCTTTTTAAATTGTTTTTGTTGCCTCAAAACTATATTTACTAACCAATGCCGAAGATATTTTATGTGAAAGGATATAAATCTAGGTTGAATCTATTTATCGTATTATTCTTTTTAAATTTAAATTAGTTCCAGTAAAAATTTTAATTTTAGAAAAGAAGGCTATCCGTGCTTCCATTGAATTTATGAGTTATTATTATATTATTACTGTGCCGATATTTTATGACTTATTTTCTTTTTTAAATATCTAATTATGCAAGGCTTCCGATGACATTACTTGTGATTAGACTAGACTATTTCTATTATAAAACCCAAGTAGCTAAACAATTTTCAACCTAAATTATTAAAAATATTTCTCAATTATGTAGCTAGAAAATCTAATATATTTCTAGACTTTTATTTCCGTACATTATATCTGTTTATATTTTTTTTAATACTATTAAGTGACGAAAAAGTATTTTTAATTATATAACTGATAATAAATTTGCGAAATATTAAGTTATATTTATTGTATGTACTTTGTAATCGTCTTTTAGTTATGGTGGCACTGTTCCAAATACCATGGATATGAGTCTACTAATTTATACGTTTAATTGCCTATTATTACCTTTGACAGGGAGACAGAAGTAAATAAAAGCTAAGGGCACTTACAAATAAATATTAAACAGGCAATTGTAGTCGACACCACAATCAAAAATGTCTAAGATCTGCAGTGATAAAAGCTTAACGGCCCACTCAAAAAACTTTGTTTTTGTTATTGTTTGGTTCAGGACCTTATGTTCATCTTGTTGACATCCTGGTACATTTTCCAGTTAGTAACTTTGTAGTGTAGCCTTTCTTTAGGTTTGACCAGTACCATTCTCGTGGTAACAATTAATATGACTAGTTTATTATCGGATGTGTCTGTGCATGAAAGTTTTCGTAATGAAAAATTTGAACAAATCAGGGATAGGTAGTAAGAATAAATACCTAATAATAGTAAGTACCTAAGAATAAATCAAGAATATACAATTGCTTATGATTGGTTTATTCGGACGTATAACTTTTGCCGCGTTCATTTGCAAGGCTGCTTGACATTCGGAAAACTTCAGAAATATTATTGACAGTGTTGACAGTAGTAATATAGTCAACATTATGCATCATCATCATCATCAGGCGGAAGGCGTCCACTGCTGGACAAAGGCATCCCCCAAAGTTTTCCACGACCATCGGTCCTGCGAGACCACGTACCGGAAGACGCAGTTTTGGCAGGCTCCTCACAAGATGGACCGACGATATTTTTTTTCATGGAATAGGAGGACAAACGAGCGTACGGGTCACCTGTTGTTAAGTGATCACTGCCGCCCACAGTCTCTTGCAAGACCAGAGGAATCACAGGAGCGTTGCCGGCCTTTAAGGAAGTTGTACGCGCTTTTTTTGAAGGTACCCATGTCGTATCGTCCCGGAAACACCGCACAAGGAAGTTTATTCCACAGCTTTGTAGTACGTGGAAGATAGCATCTTGAAAACCGCACTGTGGAGGACTGCCGCATCCAGATGGTGGGGATGATGATGGTAGACGACACACAATGAAGCGACGTCTCTACGCAACGCCAAGTGATCCAGCCGTTCACAGAGCACTGGGTCCCCGACAATTCGAGCTGCTCTGCGTTGCACGCGGTCTAATGGATCGAGCTGATACTGGGGTGCGCCAGACCAGAGATGACAGCAATACTCCATGTGTGGCCGGACCTGCGCTAGTCAAGATAGCCGGAATACGTTGGATGAGGCAGCGCAGGACATTCTGCATATTCTTGGTTTATTACAAGGCTGTAAAAGTTTTAACATTTGGTACGAAAACCGTAAAATTTAAAATTTAAAGTGTAAAACACGCCCGGGTAAGTACGATAAAATAAACGTTATCATTTATATAACTGCTCCCGACGGCGCCTCGGCGTCGCAAAGTGCCCTGACCCGGGAACATTAGAGCCTTTGATCTCCGCGCGACAGGAATCAAGCAAAGACTTAATTAAACATCAATTTGACATCATTTCCTTCTATTTGTGTTCGCAAGCGATTGCCAATCTGATTGCGTGTTTGTTGTTGATATAAATTCTATTACAGTTTAACTTAATATACTCTTACTACAACTGCGATATATTTGAAGTCAGGGAATTAGTATATTTGCCGCATAGTTATTAGTTATTCCCTATAGCATAACGCTTCCAAAAAAAGGTATAAACATTTTCCTAAAAGATCAATCTTTTTTTTATGAAAATAAGGGACGAGACGAGCAAGGCGTTCAGCTGATGGTAATTCATGCGCCCTGCCCATTATAATGCAGTGCCGCTCAGGGTTATTGTAAAAACTCAAAAATTCTGAGCGGCACTACAACTGCACTCATTACCTTCAGACCTAAGATGTTAAGGCTCATTCTCCCAGTAATTTCACAGTAATGTTTACACATTACTGCTTCACGACAGAAATAGGCGCTGTTGTGGTACCCATAATATGTCCGTATATTACATATAATATTATATTTTATATCTATTCACATCGAATCTGGTAACTATAACGACAATTTTTTGTATCTACACCCGTGGTTTAAATCCTCTATTAAAGATTCTAGAACAGTAAGCTTATTACCTACATTAAAGCTCCCAATGTCCTAATAACCATTAACATCATGCAAACGAGTGTTGTAATGAAATTCAGTACAACATTATATCATCCGCTTTCATTACAATACTCCTTTGGATGATGTAATGGTTACTAGGACTGGCTTTTTTAATGTTAACAGGTTCAGAATCTTTAATATAGGTTTCATATTATGGGTGTAGACAAAGTCTTGTATGCAACTGTTGATAATTAGGTATTAAAACACTCATGTGATACTATTATCACACATACGTGTTTTAATACCCCTTATTACACAACAGTTGCATAAATAACTGATATAACAATGAATTGTATTGATGAATATATTTTTAGATTACGAACCTGTTTAACGGAAGTGAAAATTTTCAAATTAAGTATCCAATATTTACTTTATTAACATTATTTATCTATTTCGTAAAATTTCTTATTTTTGACATAATTACATAACCAGTCACAAGTATAGTACAGGATATGAGACAATTAAATAAATAAAAAAATACAACCAATATTTTTCTGAAAACATATATAAAAAATGTTCCTAAACACAATTTGTCTCAATTGAAGTAAGTTATCCTCCGGGAGTTAATTAAATAATTCTAGCCATTCACCCAAGTAAGCTTTTACTTAATGACAATTTAATGCCACCTTACCTTCTTGCGGTCGGCTTCAAGTTCCGTGTTTGTATTGTTTATTCTGTTGCCACGAATATTGTTTCGTTCATGTAAGAGGGTAGTCAATGGAATTGGGAAATATGTATTATGTTTGAATTTATTTCAATATATTAAGGAGCTTGTCCACCGTCACAGTTACCTGGTGAGAATACAGTAAAGAACAATGCTTTAACTTCATACTAGAGCACCCGAATTGACGCACGCAAACATACACATAATTTACACGGTCGCTAAGCAAACTTGGGAAGACAAAACTATTGAGTCCCAGGCCGTAGGCTACCAAGACTTATCGCTGTCCGAGTAAAATTAGCTGCGCCGCGCCGTCCGTGACGTCTTTTTGTATGTACGTACCAACCCTAGCGCTCCGCCCAGACGTAGGTATAAGTTTCAAGGACACTGCTGAGTTACGCTACTGTTCTATCACTTGTATTGTGACCCGGTTGTCACCAAAGATTCTGACCGAGATCGTCTGACCACGACGCATTTTTGTTAGATTATTTTTCCTCTACCCCTACCTCGCCCTACACACTGTCACGTCGGTGGATTTCGAGCTGACGGCTGACACGCTTGCGCAGCGCTCCGCAACCCGCGTATTCAAGTATTTTAATGGCGGACACGCCACCTACCTCACTAACTAAGTAACCTTACCAAACACGAACGAAAAGAAAGAGGAAAGGATTTATATAAAGGCCAATTGTCTCCACGAGGGCTTATGAGGAGCACCAGCATTTAGCAGGTCATTTCCCTCCGTATATCTTGTGTATATCTTCCGTCACCCGCACAACCCACCCTATGTTGAGAATTTTTAAGAAATGGCTATGTTTGATAATTTGCCTTGGTAATACATAATAGCTTTGTGAGAACAAAATATTGTGAATAAGTAAAATACATTTAAATGTCCTTTTTTTCCGTCGCTTTAAATAATGAAAATTTCTGGAAAATTACATTATAATATCTGGCTGTTAAATTAATTCACAAGGCTATAATCGTGCCTACAAATTGTTCGCAACTTAGACTCGTTAAAATTGTGAAAAAAGCAGCAAAATTTCTTTTTTGATTATCACTAATTACAAGAGGAACGTCGTTTGTGAAATTTTGTTGAGGGGCGGTTCGGTTCAATGACCTGCAATCATCGCCAATGAGGAAATGAGTAAGAGTTTTCTAAAATAAATTGTTATATTTCCTTCAATTTTTTTCTTATTGTTGAACTTTTTAAGCTGAAACCAACGAATACATTATAAAAATATGCAAGATTTATTGCTGTGATAAAATGGTGAAATAGTAGGAACAAAATTTAAAATATAAAGCAAACATCTATCCCCTTAAATAAATTAATTGTAAGAAGGCTGTTCATGAAGCATTTCAAAATTCTTAATATATATAAGTCCAGTGTCCTCATGTTTGTTTCCAGTGAACTCCTGAACAAATGAACCGATTTAAATGACTTGAGATACAGGGTAGTTTATATTTCGGTTTGGGACCCATAATTATTTTTAATTCCAAAATTTGTTTTGTATGTTTATATATTTGTATAATTTCTCTATAACAACAGGGAGCATATTTTAAGAAATAATTCTTGATGTTATGAAATATTATTGACAAATTCATAAAAAAGCAGTATTTAATTTATTATGTATAGAACAACGTTTGTCGGTTTAGCTAGTGACCTAGAATGATACAGAAAAAATACTAAAAGTGTTAAAATAAACATTACGTATATTTTATTTGTATTAGTTAATAGTCATTATATTGAAGACATTGTCAACTTACATACATAAACAGTAACTAATTTATACCTTTTAATAAGTTTTTTTCGTAATTATTTAAATTCTATGTCAGCTTTTTACGTAACTTGGACTATCTTGTTCAAGCACAGTGTTTATTAGCTTTTAAGCAAGTGTTTTGTATTAATTATTTTACTTTGTAATCTAATTAGTAAATTATTTAAGTCAAGAAAAAAGTATACTATTTATTGAAGAAGGCGTTACTTTGCGGAAATCCATAATTATCCAAATGTTTTGAGTTTTCTTTAGTGTTGATTCCGCCAATATTTGTCTTAAAACAATTCGACACGGTAGGGGGGAGTATGCTCTTTTCAAGTTCTCAGAAACACATCTTTTGATACCTGACTGTCCATGGGTGGTTCCCTCACCTCTCCCCATCACACGAGCCTCTTGCCCGTTTTGTGAGGGGTCATATATAAAAATGTAGAGCAAAACTAAACGGAAATAATTTTTAAATTAGGCTCTACCCTTAATAATCTTACTTAAGTAAATCTTACTTATTCATTCATTATTTTTTTACTTAAATGACAAAAAACGGCGTGCTAACGTAAATTTTTATCTCATTACTAATTGAGTAAGCTTAAAATAATAACGTAGAAATTTTCAAGTAGGTAATTAGTATCATTAAAAGTTCTATATTTTCATAATCCCCGATAAGTAAAAAATAAGGTTAACATTCTAAGCCATACTTGCAATGCTGCATTTTAAAATAAAGAAGTATTTAAACCGTGCCTCTACATTAAGTATACCCTGAAAACATTCCTGAGTTTGCATTCAAAGGTTCATAGAAATGCTCGCAAAGTATGTCGCGTTTGAGTTTAAATAAAGTGATTTTAAATGAATTTGTGCTAGTTCAATTATACGCAGGCGTTCTCGTTTATTTGATTCTAGTCCATTTCAATATAAATAAAATTTTAAACGAGTTTTAAAGGTATAGAGACAAGACTTTACTTGATATTTTTTTTTGAATATTTGATTCAGAAATAGCGTTTGATTTGGAAGCGATCCAATTTGACCAGTGGGAGCATTTTACACAGGATTCCAGCTAGATTATGGGTACCACAACGGTGCCTGTTTGTTTTTTTTTGGGAAAAGGAGGACTAACAAGCGTACGGGTCACCTGGTGTTAAGTGATCACCGCCGCAACACATTGTCTTGCAACACCAGAGGAATCACAGGAGCGATGCTGGCCTTGAAGGAAAGTGTACGCGCTTTTTTTGAAGGTACCCATGTCGTATCGTCTCGGAAACAACGCACAATGAAGTTCATTCCACAGCTTTGTAGTACGTGGAAGAAAGCTCGTTGAAAACCGCACTGTGGAGGACCGACACACATCCAGATGTTGGTGATGATATCCTAACTTGTGGCGTGTCATGCGAAGATGGAATTCGGCGGTAGGAATCAGGTGAAACAGCTCTTCGGAACCCTCCCAATGATAAATGCATATTTCTGCTGTGAAGCAGTAATGTTACAGTAGACACAGTGGTAATGTGTAAACATTATTGTGTACAGAAACACAATAATGTTGAAGGGCGCCGTAGCTAGTGAATTTATGGGCAAATGAGACTTAACATCTTATGTCTCAAGGTGACAGGCGCAATTGTAGTGCCGCTTAGAATTTTCGGGTATTTCAAGAATCCTGAGCGGCACTGCATTGTAATGGGCAGTGCGTATGTATTACCATCAGCTGTACGCCCTGCTCCTCCCGTCCCTCATTTTCAAAAAAAAAATATTTTATTTAAGTACTAAGTCTACTCAAATATTTAAATTCACGTTGCAAATTCTAGAGAGTAAAAGAAAAGGTTCTGGAGTTGTTGCAAAATGAATTTATTAAACAGAGTAATTGTAAGATGTAGATTAAACAATGCTGCATTTATTTAACTAGACGATCTGCATACATTGAAATGGATTTATATAATATTACATGATTTTTTGTTACAAGTCGTCTAGAACATCGAGCACAAGAAGCGAGTACGAAGATGATTTGGTATTCGTCTGAGCTCGGGTGTAATCGGCATGCGGTGCAAGTGCAACCGATAGCGACTATAGCGGATAAGGCATAAAAAAGGTATTTATTTTCTCAAAATTGATTCCTTTAGAATTATTTTTGATGTCATTTCTAATAACTACTAGATACTACTACCGCTTCGGAAACAAATAGCGCTCTGAGAGAGAAGAAGCGGCGCAAGAAACTCTCCCAGCATTCTTTTTTTGCGCTCTTTTCAATAAAAATATACAATATTGTACAATCATTTCTATCGCTATAAAATAATCACAATCTAGTCCCAGGCTGTCCGATCATTTAGATATTCAGCAGTGGAGTAAAAGGATTTACGGCAGAGCCATTTTTTTATAAAACATTTAAATTTATTTATAGATAATGCCTGAACAGTGGCTAGGACTTTATTATAGAAGTGTATACATTTACCCTTAAAGCTATTATGTATCTTATGAAGCCTACTAGAATTAGTTACAAGCAATCCCTTATTTCTAGTGTTATAATAATGAAAATCTCTCTCTGCTACGCCGCTTGATCGCTCGACGCGAAACAAAATGCTAATAGGCAAATGAGACATCTCCTCGTTTGATTAATTTCCACCAGCAAAGCGGAAAGGAGATGTGGATATAATGAGATCTAATTGGTTATGAAAATACATCTCCTCTTCTTTCCGCTTTGGTGGATACCGGGCCTAAGGGAAGAACTATCGAGGCAGGAAGTGTCATACGCGCATGCCGGGGGCACCACGTTCTTATTATGAAGTCTAGGATAGCTGTCTTACGTCCGTTCCCAATCTACAGATAAAGATAAATTACTACCTTTTACTGTCTGTAATTAGCTGTCAATAATCTGAAGCTTTCCCAATATACCCGATATGTCATTCTTATCGCCTTATATTGGGGCGCGTGAATTGCAATTTCCATACAAACTTCTATCACCGGTAAGCTATACGTCGTCCCATTGACAGACAGCGTATTAGGTGAGTTACCGTCGGTAAGTTTATTGGGAAAAGTCAACGATACTTACGATTTTTATTTCAAGTAAGAGACAGACTGAATATTGGGAATGGCTGTAAGTGAAGTAAAACATTATTCAAAGCCGGTAGTTCTTCTGACCCCACAAATTTTAGACCAATATCTATTCTACCGACGCTAAGGAAAATATTTGAAAAGCTTATTTTACAACAATTGCTTAATCATTTTTATAGTAACAATTTAATGAGCACTAAACAATTTGGTTTTTCAAGGGGTCGCTCAAAAACAGATGCTGGTGTTGAGCTTATTCAGCAAATTTTTGAAGCCTGGGATAATTGTCAGGGTGCTGTTGGTATTTTCTGTGATTTATCCAAGGCATTTGACTGTGTTCATCATGAAATCTTAATCAGAAAACTACATCATTATGGTATCAAGAGAGAAGCACTTGGCCTTCTGAAGTCTTATTTGGGCAACAGGTTTCAGATGGTTGAAGTGAACAGTAAGAGGTCAGCTGGATCTCCCATTACCATGGGCGTTACACGGTTCGATTCTTGGGCCATTCCTATTCCTTGTATATATAAATGATTTACCATACTTTGTACAAAATAAGCATGAGATGGTATTATTTGCAGATGGTACTTCTTTACTTTTTAAACTACATAGACAGCATACTGCTTTTGATGACGTGAACAATGCTATCTCCAAAGTAGTGGAATGGTTCACTACGAATAATCTCCTACTTAATGAAAAAAATAACAAATGTACTAAATTTTCCCTGCCTAATGTTAGACAGGTTGACACAATATTGTAGTAAAAGACGATGAGTTGAAACCTGTAGATACAACCGCATTTTTAGGGATTACCTTAGATACCAAACTTCAGTGGGGTCCTCATATTATGAATTTGGCGAAAAAGCTTAGTTCTGCTTATTTTACTTTGGGGACATGCTGCCCATGTTAAAACCATTTTCACACTGCAGAATTTTCACAATTCATGCCATCTATAAATTAGGACCAAGAGTGTCACTAAGGGAAAAATTTAAGTAAATAAAAGTTTTGACTTTGACATCGCAATACATCTATGAAAACCTTGTTTATGTAAAACAAAATATAAATTCGTTTAAAAAAATTAGTGACACTCATAATGTTAACACTAGAAATAGGGATAGGCTTGCTGTTCATGTAAGTCGACTCCAAAAAGTCACAAATTTATTCAGAGGTCTGTGTATACGTTTTTATAATAAGGTCCCTATTGACATTCAGAACTTACCTTTAAATGAATATAAATCAGTGCTAAAGAAAAAGTTGTATACAAAAGGGTACTATAAAATATCTGGATCTAAAGAACCCTTGGGACTGAGCTGCTGGGCTGTTACATGTCTGTCTTAGTTTGATAAATGTCATTATAGTTATATAATTTAAATATTAATATTGTTTCTGTTTTTTAATCAATTTTAATAATCATTATCATGAGTTATGTAATTTGAAACAAAATTGTAAGTAGAGGTATTTAGTAAGTATTACATAATATGTAGATGAACTTGAATTGTTTTGTTATTCAGTAGATTTCTCGTGACAGGTATCGTCATGCTCGCTTAAATGCCTCTGCTTGTGGCGGCGACGTGGGGCGGGTCGTTCCCTTCCCTAAAAAGATATGGTCGGGGGAGGCGATGGCTGGTCCATGCGTCATGCTCGTGAACGGGTGCTACTCGTGGGGGCTGGATGATCTTGTTACCGGGAGGTCTGCTTGATGTGTTTTTTTATTATTATTATTTCCTTTAAAGTTAAAGTTATTATATATTTTATTTTATGAAGTGCAAACATAATGCCTCTATTTATTTACGGTATGTGTGGATTGATGCATCTACTATACTCAATAACTCTTGTGTTTATAAGTATTAATTTACCTTTTTTTTCTTTTTTTGACTTACTCATGTAAGCCCTTAAGTTTTTGACATTTGAGTATTTTTGTTGCGCCACTTTGCATATATTGTAATTGAAATGATTTGTAAAACAACTAAATTGTAAATCTTGACTTAAAAGAGTGGCAATGAGTTTCTTGCTACTTCTTCTCATTAGCTCAACCCTTTACGAAGTAGCGTAGTAAATTCAATAAGAAACAATATTTTTATATTTTTTTTTGACATTCATAAGTGTCATTTCTGTGACCTACATGAATAAAGTGTTTTTGAATTTGAATTTGAAAACATTTCCTGCTTTATAATGTTGGCAATGCTCTTGTGATTCCTCTGGTGTTACTAAAGATCGTCTGCGGTGTTCATATACCCTGAGGAGACCTGTGTGAATGCTCGTTTCTCCTCAGATTCAAAGTCAAATAAACCTTATTGAAATAGGCTTAATTAGTTTAAAGTTTAAGCGCTTTTGAATCGTCACTACAAATATTTCTTTTAAATCACTTAATTTACCATATGTTCGTAAAAAGTTGAGCTCGTGAGAAGAACTTTTTTTTTTATGGAATAGGAGGACAAACGAGCGTACGGGTCACCTGGTGTTAAGTGATCACCGCCGCCCACACTCTCCTGCAACACCAGAGGAATCACAGGAGCGTTGCCGGCCTTTAAGGAAGGTGTATGCGCTTTTTTTGAAGGTACCCATGTCGTATCGTCCCGGAAACACCGCACAAGGAAGCTCATTCCACAACGTCGTAGTGCGAGGAAGAAAGCTCCTTGAAAACCGCACTGTGGAGGACCGCCACACATCCAGATGGTGGGGATGATATCGTAACTTGTGGCGTGTCGTGCGAAGGTGAAATTCGGCGGGAGGAAACAGGTTGAACAGCTCTTCAGAACACTCCCCGTGATAAATGCGGTAGAAGACACACAATGAAGCGATGTCTCTACGCAACGCCAAGTGATCCAGCCGTTCACAGAGTGCTAGGTCCCTGACAATTCTAGCTGCTCTGCGTTGCACGCGGTCAAATGGATCGAGCTGATACTGGGGTGCGCCAGACCAGAGATGACAGCAATACTCCATGTAGAACTTACAAGAAACTCAACGGCCATTCTTTTCAATCAAATAGAGTATTTTACAATAGCTGTAATATACACAATAAATTAGTTTGTAAGGTGCTGCATCCAATATATGAGTCGTGTTTAAGTAATATAAACTATGCAAATATATGCATCAATCTTTAGACCTTCAATTGTTTGTGTAAGGTTGCTTCGTGAACATCATGATGGTCGTGATTACTGTCACCACTCCTCCTATCCCCTCTTCCATAAAAGAGAAACACTAAAATCACGTAGTCAGTATGCACATAACATAAACAATGCCGATAAAAGCTAACATAAATTTATTTCCATTGTTTATTTAACTCACATTTATGTGAAGTAATTACACAGCACTTTGGTATTTATCACACAATATTATCGAAACGGCACAGACTTAACAAACACTATTAAATTTGTATTGTGATAATTGGAATACTAAGTTACATGGTGTTCATGTGTACATTACATTTTAATTAGTATCATAACTATGGATCGTAGTATGTTAATATATATATACTATTTTTATGAAAATAAGGGACGAGGCGAGCAGACGTTCAGTTGATGGTAATTGATTCGCCCTACATATAACAATGCTGTGCCGCTCAGGATTCTTGAAAAACACACAAATTCTGAGCAGTACTACATTTGCGGTCGTCACCTTGAGGCATAAGATGTAAGTTTCATTTGCCCAGTAATTTCACTAGCTACGGCGCCCTTCAAACCGAAAGACACTAATGTTAACACATTATTGCTTCACGGCAAAAATAGGCGCCGTTGTGTTTCCCATCATCTAGCTGGCATCCTGTGCAAAGGAGCTGTATATACAACATCTGTCAGCTGCCTAATTATTTTTATTGCAAGCACTGCAGAGTTCAAATTCAAATATTTTTATACAAAATAGGATAAAAAATCACTAATTGAACGTCAAAAACTACCACCCAACCGTAATAGTATGCCTGAGACCTGAGAAAAACGGGGGCAAGAAACTCAGGGTTTTTTTTTTCTACTACACTTATAATTAAATAGCCTGAGGGCATTCGCTCCATTCCCAGTCTGTGGTATCATTAATAAAAACATTTATGTAAAAGTTAAGTACTGAAATTTTATTGAAAATTTATATTTCCAACGATAATCTTTGGCAACGCACTCGTGAAGTCCCATCGAATCGAACAACAGATAAAACGCCGCAAATGGAGCTGGATAGGCCACACTCTCCAGAGGGATCCCAACCATATACCGAGACAAGTCCTAGACTGGAACCCTCAAAGAAAACGCGAAGACGAAGCGAAAGACATTCGAAAGACCTGGTGTGATCAAGAGAGATGCTCAGGACAGATTGCGATGGATATGCACTGTGGATGACCTCTGCCCCAGCTACGGGTCACAGGAACTTAAGTTACGAATGAAACTTCTGAAATCTGAGTAACACACACTAGGCACGGACTAGTAAAAAAATAAGGACTCCTTGTCACCTTACATAACAGTGTAGCACCAAAACAAGCCGATTAACGTGTAAATACACAGCCTCACGCACACACTTACACTACTACAGGCAGATAGGCGGCCATTATGAGAATTGTCATCGTCTATGACCGATCAGTTTGCGTCTCAATAAAATATTTTAAAAATGCCGTCGTGCGTTGTGAAAACGTGTAAAAAGATACTGTATAAGTATTATATAGTAAGGCCATATATGTATCCCCCGTAACCGCACACACGCTAGCATAACGGTGCTTCACTTGCTTATATCATGGCGTGGAGTCCTTCTTTTTTTACTCGTCCGTGATCTTAGGTTACCATTTGTCAAAACAGACCTAGAAATCCACGCGTATGAAATCGCGAGCAACAGCTTGTTATGTAATAATAATATAGTGTTTGTCATCTAAAGTCAATAACGATGCTTTGAAGGGTACCAACTTGATGAATCACCGTAGACCCCTCAGACAGCCCACAATGTTTACTGACATTTGATACACACATAATGCATCTATTGCACTTTATGAAATCCTAGTATATGACCCGCCATACGTTGCTTCGCCATATAAATTGAGAACCCCACGCCCGCTCATTGTATGAATTGTCATACGTAATGAAATGTTATTGATTGAATCATTGGTATTGCGAATATTGTTAGAAGTAATAACAACCCATATAGCCCAGTGGTTAGTGACCCTGGCTATTGAGGTCGCGGGTTCGAATCCCGGTAAGAGCAAACATAATATTATATAATATTATGATGAATGGATGTTTGTTTCCGAGTCATAGATGTTCTTTGTTTATAAGAATTTTTGTATGATTTACTATATTATATTAAAGCTATCGTTGTCTTGTACTCATAGTATTCCTTGTTTGGGGCAAGATAATTTGTCCAAAAGTGTGTCAATATGTATAAAAAATATGTATTTGTTAATCACAAATTTTAAGTTCCGGATACGTAATAACCATAAATATACTAAATACCTTCTACAAAACATGCTACATATGGTATTTTTTATTTAGATCGGTTCAGTAGTTTTCGACTTACGCCCTGCCCATCTACAAGGCATTGCCTTTCAGGATTCTTAAAAACTCCAAAAAGTCTTGAGACATAACGTAATTTCACTAGCTACGGCGCCCTTCTCATCGAAACACAATAAAACTTACACATTACTGCTTCACCGCAGAAATAGCCACCGTTGTGGGACCCATAATTTAGCCGGCGTCCTGTGCAAAGAAACTGGTAAATGCGCTTGCCTATATGCCTCTTATGGTGTACCTTCAATAAAAGCTTTTATACCCACCATAATGGTCGGCAATGTTCTTATTCCTCTGCGGTTGGAAGTGTGGTTGATGGTGAAGACTTACTCAGATTATGTGTAATCTGTAGTCTATTAGATAAACTAACATTTTTATAATTTCACTATTGAAGCGAAGCTATTATACAGACGTTCGGTCCGCTCTTTTCGCGGGCTGTCTACTCGAGCTAAGCGTCAGATTTTCTAGCGTTACACGAAAAGGTCAGATTTTCTAGCGCTACCCGAGAATGTTAGATTTAGGACCGTTACATGATATATTTATTAAGAATACGGAGGATTAGCTGCCTCGCGCTCCCCAAATCTAAAACTTAAACAGTTTTTGCTATGGAATGTAGTTTTTTTTCAATTCGATTACTTATCTCACCGAATTTCTTCATGCTTTGGTTTTAAATTAATTTCCTAGTAGTGGTCAACAAACAGAACTTATATGGTTGGCTCATTAAAATCCGATTAACTCGATTTCGTAATCATCATTGTGCCGGATTGATAACAATATAATTCCTTTTAATATTATATAATATCATTAAATTTGTCAATAATTGGTTAAATTTAATAAAAGTACAATGATATCTAACGATCAAAATAATGCCATATTGAGGTTGTGTTGTTTAAATGAATGGTTTTTAATGGTGGTTCCTTGAGCCGTAGCCATTGTTAATAAAATAGTTGCGAAATAGAAACCTAAAGCAAATTTGATTAATATTGACTAATAAGCACTAACAATTTTTTAATGCATGTAGGTACTAAAATGGGCAAAAACAGCAATGCATTATTATTTATTTCAATAAAATACTTTTTAAAAGAAGTTACAGTTTTATATTTAATTAATAAAGCCAACGTTTTGTGACCTTTGAGAAAGGCTTCCCCCAAAGATCTTCACGACGATCGATCCTCCGCTGCCCTCACCCAACGTATTTCCCCGATCTTAACCAGATCGTCGGTCCATCTTGAGGGGGCTACCAACACTGCGTCTTACGGTACGTGGTCACCTTTCGAGGACTTTCCTGCCCCAACGGCCATCTGTCCGTCGAACTATGAGCCCTGCCCACGGTCACTACAGTTTCGCAATCATTTGGGCTATGTCAGTGACTTTGGTTCTCCTACATATCTCCTCATTTCTGATTCGATCTCGTAGGAAAACTCCGAGCATAGGCAGAATTCTCCATCGCCCTATGAGCAACCATGACATTTCTCATCAGGCACATAGTTAGACACCACATCTGCAACACACGCTGGTTGAAATCCTTCGTCTTCAGACTATAGAGATGTAAAAATAAATAGCTACAATTATGAATTCTTTGTTTATAAATAAATGTATAACACTCAATTTAATGAAAGAGAATAATACTAAGCATTATCATGTAAAATAATCAAAGAATTCAGCATATCTTGAAACACCATGGGATGGTGGTGAATAGTTAATTATTAAATTAATAATAACAGCCATAGTTTTACAAAATGACTAATTTAATTTATTTATCAAACGATATGTATAGAGTGTTGTAAGCTTAACATCTATTCACTTAACATACGTTATATCAACTTTCTTGTAATGAGGGCTTTATATAAGTTCCTGATGTTGAGGCGTTGTAAGGATTATATTACTATACCTAGTCTTTCCATAAATACCGAAAGAAAAGAAAATTCCTATTGCAAATAAGATTTACTACTTTTACATTATGTTAGTTTAATACATAAACAATTGGCTGCTATAACAGTCCTTTAAACGTTGAGGCCAGTTATCAATAGAAGCACGCACTCTTTCCATGGGAAAATTATATATACCAAGCGTATAGGAGAGTTTTAAAAATTGCATTTGGCTCCATACCTTCTTTGTGTAATGCAATCACAGCGATTCGGTTCTCTTTATCACCCCACTCTATTATAATATCACGAAATATTGTACAATGTATTGGCGCCAAAATGAGAAAATTCAATGAACAATCATATAAAAAGGACATATTCCAAATTTAAATAAAATGTTTTGTTTACTTTTAATTGTAACAGTATTTATGGCCAGACTAAGTACATATACTTAAGTGTTTTTGATAATTTAAGTGTTTCCTCTGCCATTATTGTTCAAAATTATGCATTTTGTGAAAGGTACATTAAAAGTATTAAGTAGGTAATAAAATGAAATATATTATTTGAAATCCCATCCTAAATATGAAACGTAAATCATTTTAAGTATAAAGTTGCTATCTAAACTCTCTCAGAGAACTGGTTGAAAGCTGACCATAATGATACATACCTCAGAAAACCACTTACAGCCTTTAAGTGTAATCTGCAACAGATTTTCAACCTTAATACTTGTACAATATAGCTTGAATTCCAACCAAGCTATCTAGAGACACGTCCCTTAAACTTTCTTGCGGGATAACTCTTCAATTTAGATGCTCAAAATTCATTTTGTCAACTTTACGTAAACACTTTTAAATATGCATGGTTTTTTGGCAGCATTTACCTGAGCAAACGACAGACTTGAGACATGAAAGAGTTGTTTTGTTGATATAAAACATTTCAGATCTTGAATAAGGGCGAATGTAAAGGTTTTCTGCATATTCAATAGCGTGAGAGCCATCATTAGAAGAAAAGTGTAAAGAGTATGACTAAACCATATGCGTATTAAATGTACACATCTCTCCATCAATGGGTTGTGAATTTGATCACTAGGAACAATGCTTTTGCCAGTCTCAATATCCACAGTGCGGGTTTGAAGGAATTTTCTTTCACGTACAACCAAGCTGAGGAAAAAGTTTACTTGCGCGGTGTTTCTAGGACGATACGACACGGGTACTGTCCAGCTGTTTTGAATGGTTATAGACTTAAATAGCTTTCAATTAATTTCTCGGGGGCCTCAGGTGTTTAGCCCGGAATGTGGTCACACTCCTACACTCCAGAATGATGTGTGCGGCCGTCTCTTTTGCCTCCATGCTGGCTCTGCACAGCGGGCTGTCGGTGACACCTTTACTAAACAGATGTTTGTTAAAAGGGCCGTGTCCCGTTATTACATGGGTTAATCTACGTAGTCTTTGGCGTGGGAGTTTAAGTAGCTTACGAGAGAGCCTGAAGTCTATTTGGAGTTGGGCCTCTTTTGCTTGTCTACACCCACTCATTTCCGTCCAGTATTTACTTTGTAATTTCTTGGTATGTTGTCGTATGACCGTTGCAGGCCATCTAGAGGGAAGAGGTACGATTGGATTTGGTCCTATTGCTGTCATCTCCGAGCCTCTCCTGGTTCATCAGCAGCTGTTGCCGCGTGAGGCACTGTGACCTTTTATCCATTGAAGAATTACCGTTGCCATTTGCACATAACTCCATCAGACACTGGTGACAGTCGTATATTATAGCTTTGAGGTGATAGTGTTGCTTTGTAGAGCTTGTAGTAATGATTTGCTATCTTTAAGGATTCGGATTGAGTAATCCTTTACCTTCGTGCCAAAGTAGCTGTAGCCGCTTCTATGATACCCATGTATTCTGCTTGGAAGACAGTGTTCATAGCTCCTAGTGGTGCGGCTATTTTTATATTTAGATCTTCCGAGAACACTCCTTACGTTCGTTTACGTAAATTAGGGTGCGCTTGTATGAATTTATTTTTTTAATGTAAACCATACAAACAAAATTATATTATATTTTTCGTGCACCAATTTTGATCCAATACAGCTCCAGGCTACGTTAAAATTTCATGAATGTCTGTTCAGTAGTTCCAGAGATAAGTATGTACAAAAAATCAAACAGGAAGACATTTTTCTATTCGTTTACATTGCCTTTATTTACAATGGGTTCTTAGATATTAATCCATAGATTCGTCGATTCTACAGTTTTAAATAATAGTATAGATATTTCGTGAGTATTTCATAGTATATGCACACTTTCTTCTGTTATTTGGTTTTCAGTTCTCATGTCAAGCTTCGTCATGCTCATGTCATGTCAAAAGGTTACCGTCTTACGTGACAGCAGTCAGATTGATATACTATACATCAATAGATGCTTCCAATAAATAGCCACCCGAATCTTCAAATCAAATTTAATCAAAAATAATTTTATTTCACAGCTAAATTGAATTACACTTGAAATATGTAACAAACTAGAAACTCTAAGGTTGCTCTTTTCAAAACAGTAATACAAGTTATTATTTTCAATTAGATTTACATTTTCGCATTATGAAATTTCTTTTTTTGTTTTAAATTCAACCATAGTAAAGCGGGTACGCTTCCATGCACAGGATGCTAAGTGCTATTTGTATTGGATTTTGAATGCGCCGCAGCTGGTTAAGTTACTGGGTTGCTGTGATAACATCATATGTTTCACAACAACGCGCTAAATTGCATTACTGCTCAGAATTTTTGCATTCTAGAATACTGGGTGGCACTGTATTAAATCTTGAAGAACATTCACTTGGGGAACTGTGGGGAATAGTAGAAATAAATCAAAGAATGAAAGAAGCTTATTTCAACATACTTTGTTTTGCAACTGGATTTTTTTACAACGAAACTGGGCAAGGAGTTCGAACGCATATACAGCCTTAAAAATTTTTGAGTAATGTAAATGTAAAAATAATAAAATTTTAACTGGTACTGAGATATAATAAACAAACATTGAAAAGAATTTTGAGAATTCAATGGTACATTCATTCATATTGCCTCGTATAAAATCTATCCGATTTTATTCTACATATGAAAACTCCTTGCTACTAAACTTTTTAAATTGGTTTATGAATTTGAAAGTAAACTGCAGGAGCTCGTTAAAGAAATATGCCTAAGCGAAAGATTTAATTTTCGAATCATAATTATAGCCTCTGAAAGTACGCCATGTTTAATAACTAAAATATACAAATATACAAATACGTTTATTTCTCCTTATATCTAGTATTATTAAAATAGTACAACAATAATTATTACTTAAAATGTTAAAATACAGTTAATTAACAGGAGCTCACACTAGGCACAATCTGTGCTAGGAGCTTCCTGCCCCAACTCAAATGTTATCATTTAATTGCATTTTATTGGGACTAAATATAAAATATGTATGTGTGTACGTCTGTCTGTATGATTTGTATGAATGCTTCCAAGAGTGTGAATCTCTTTTCAGTTTGTGTGTGTGTTTATGCGTAGAATTGTATTGAAAAAGTGTTTATCGTCTTGTTACTTCTGATAATAACACGCATAGGTTTTATTATAACAAATTCACAAACGACAAATACTGGAAAAATATAACCTCACGGCATATTACACCATCAGACGCCGGAAACGTTGGGCGGCGCCCTACAAACTACTTCCGCTTCTGCATAATACGAATTTCTTTTGACATAATTCTCGTGTTTTTATTTGTAGTATCAGTGACTGAAAATTTTATGTTTCGTTACTTTAATGCAAAATATACTCTGCCTTATAGGTAAGTACAAGAGAGCTCGAGTTCGGAAGACAATAACACAGCAAAACTGAGACCGGCACTTTTATTTTGCAAATTATTGCACCAAGGTCTCGCCTTGACTCGCCTTTAGTCGTTATCAAACAAAAAATGGAAGATGCCAGCGCCTCGATCGAATAACTTAACATCTGCCCATAATGCGATTTAAGAACGCATTTCTTAATTAATTAGTCTATCAAAAATTTATAGGTATGGTAACAAGCTGTAGTGTACAACAATATGAAGCTCAATCGGTAGTACATATTATGTTACCTGCGTGAATAAAACTAAATCAGCGTGTCCTCATCAAAATAGGTTGTATACAAGCAGCAGTCGGTGTCTTCGTGAACGTGGGATCTTATTTTCGAGGCTCATTAAGCCCGTTAATCATCCTGCTTCCGCTGGGCATGATGTAGACCAGGTCATCGGCTGGGGGAGCGGTCGTTCCCTTTTGTGGTCATTATCAGTGTGGGTGAAAAAATGGGTGATCAGCTAGGCAGTAGGAAGAGCACATTATAACTCGTCCTCTTGTTCGACACGCGGAGGAGATCTCGCGGGAAGCGGTGGCTGTCAGGTGGCCACGTATGCAAGGGGGGGGCATGTCCCGTAGGTATGCCAAACCTAACCGGTTGTCTCTGGTGAACATGGCAATCGCGAGGCGTCTCTCAACTCCTAAGACCCTCTGCATCGTGGTGTAGCTCACGTACGAAAGTTAAAAGTTATAACTATTGTTCAATATAGTGATCTGTGATAGAATTTTTTTTTATTCTCCCTGGCTGCTTTTAAATGTCTTTGATGTTTAATTATGCATAAAATTAGAAATAACGAAAATAAATTGATAAATTTTCTCGAATATTCTAATCGAAACAGTAAACTTTCCCATTATAATACAATATTAATATTCATTCATTTGTAGGCGGCTACCAATTTATTAATACAAGTACAAGTTATAATTATTATTCAAAGTCTTTACAAAGTTTAAAACGTTTCCATTACTTTAATGTTGTAATAATTAAGTCGAATGGCTAAGTTTTGTTAACGTCAAAGATTATGTTAAAATTAATAATTATCCATTCCGTAACATATATTTAACGATAATACGAGTATTTAATGACATTCTACTTCAGAGAACTAGATAAAGTATGTTAGGAATATGAATAGATTATTATAGATGTTTGAATTTATATATTATTTTGTACATATGCAATTTAATAATCTTATTAAGATATTTATAAAACAAGACTATATTTGGCTTTGAAACCAGTATTAATTTTAATTATTTACAACTGCAGAATTTGCAAAGTGAATACCTGTCTCGACTTTGTACTTCTTGAATGTTTAATGTCTTGAGTTAGGCATCCTCCACATTGTTGACTTTCAGCGAAACTTCCGTATTTTTTTTTATGAAAATAAGAGACGAGACGAGCAGGACGTTCAGCTGATGGTTATTGATAAACACTTCCCATTACAATGCGGTGCCGCTAAGAATTCTTGAAAGACCCAAAAATTCTGAGCAGCACTGCAACTGCGCTCGGCACCTTGAGGCATAAGATGTTAAGTCTCATTGGCCCAGTTATTTCACTCGGCGCCTTTCAAATCTTATGACTCAAGACGACGAGCGCAGTTGTAGAGCCGCTCAGAATTTTTGAGTCTTTCTAAAATTGTAATGGGCTGGGTGTGTCAATTACCATCAACTGAACGTTCTGCTCGTCTCGTTCCTTATTGTCATAAAAAAAAATCTTCCAACAATTGTCGTTCAATCTTGTTACAAGAATACGCATCATATAGATTTCCCTAAATCGGAACGTAAATTCATCACAATCGGATGTGACCCGTCAATTTGTGTTACAAGAAAACGAAATTAAAATTTGTCGAAATAAGTTCGTTTTGTTACGAGAATAGTAGATACTACTCAAAACTACACTCCAAATAACGTAATTACGTAAATAGTGATAAAAGTATTCAAAACGATTTGTATAAAACGGCAGTAAACTGAAAAAACATCAAATAGTTTTTCCATCGTAAACAAACGCTAACGTTACATTTTATATGAGATGCAAACATATGGCGTGTTTTCTGAAACATTTTCTTTTTAAACTTTTTGAATGCGGGATAAGCTTACGAAGTTTGCTTACAACTCGATTTTGATGATAACATCAACTTGTTTTGGTTGAAAATTACAAACATGTGATATAACTAAATTGTATTTCTCGTAAGCAATTTCGCTTAACTGTTTTACTTATAAAACAGGATTAGCTTTTTTGTTTATTTTTTCGTTTACCCTTTCTAGGAATGCAGCATCATTAGAGCTCCCGTATTTTATTTTGCAACCCTCATTCAAGTCATCTGATATAAGGTGATCACCAGAGCAGGCCTCGAAATATAAATCTCACGAAATCGCCAAAATAGCGCATAATTGAACCCATTTCTTGACGGTTTATATAAAGCTTATATTTTTACAAACAACAATTATATATCTACACAATATGAGACGAAAATTAATTTTTTCATAACATTTCTATTTTTTATAGACAGTGCGAGAAAAAATCACCATAGTACCGTACCCCTAACTCTTACAGTTGGAGCCATGCTAACTATTCAATCTAGATAAATATTGTACGAAAATTTATTAATTGCACACCGATACTATTGAGCATGACATAATTTTGTTAGTTTTATAAAGAGAATTGTAATAGAGTCAAAATGCTTCTAATTCTGAATTTAGACTATGGGGATCTTGTGCGAGAGAGGTAATCTAGCTCTGCTCGATTCCTTAACGCCGTTGGCTTGATCCCCAGCCTTAAGAGTGTTTGGTCTTAAAGGACGTGCTAGCAGTGTGCAAGCTTTTATGGTGTTTTGTGAATAAATGATATTCCGTTTGTTGTTTTGCCGTCGTGAAACAATTCTGTGGATTTTAGGTTGCTAATGTTATAGTAAAATCCTTCGAAAATACGATAAACGGAAAATACTGTTTTAGTTATAGCAACTTGATATTTATAGAACATCCTGTGTGTGTTTAATATTACTTACAAACTTTCTGTCTTAAAAGACAGATAAAGACGCGCTGTGTTACTCATTCAATCGGCATCCCGTGCAAAGAAGTCAAGAAGTAACAATATAGTGTTTGGTTATAAGTTACACAAAATAATTAATCATCGTTCGATACTCCGCACAGTACTTGGTAAAATTTATCACTTAAAATCGTCAGCGAGTAAAAATATTTTATACATCCTGTATCACTCCTTGACCAAAGCAACGATTAGTTACGGTTTGAGTAGCTTTTACTAGCTAAGAACTAACTTTTACCACGAATAAAAATAAAATTAAAACTTTGCAAATGAGAACGGTAACTATGAACGCTTGTTTAAAAGTATTCCAACTAATAGCTATATAAGGTAAAATTATTTACGTAAATCGAACAATATCGAGATAAAACTAAATTCGTAGTGAAGAGAGTGCATACCTACTCAACTATGTTGTCTAACAAAAATAAGCTTGTGGTACCTTAAATATGTAATTATTATGCGTACCATGCAATGGGTAATATCTACATTAATTAATTAATTAACTAGGCATATAGCGTCACAATTGTTGAATTGTAAAACAAAAACTCAGGTAAAGAATTTATTGCGAAAGTTTGTCCATATTAAATAGATGTAAGAAATAAGAAAAATAGAATAGGGACTATTAAATATGTCACACACAAAAACATATAATTGGTTTGGAGGCAAATATTTTATAAGATGCGAAACGTGAATGTAATTTTGCTTCTGAAATAAATGATTTGAAAAATCAAACACTACGGTATGGATATCAAATGAAATTTCTAGAATATATCGAAAAATTAATAAATTGAACAAAAAAAAGTTTTTTTTTATATTTTATTTAAGATTTTTAAAGCTTATGTAAAAAAAATGACATGAAAATACTCAAGTAACAATAACAAGAAAATAAAAGTTACAGGTCGTGCTTACATTGAGCAGGAGCAAGGCCGAACAGAAGCTCCAGATACTCCGGCTTCCCTCCCAGACATCCACAATAGTGTGTAAAGCTAACTTTCTGGGATGGCATGGGCTTATTAGTAAGGTCACATTAGAAATATGTACCAGTATGGAAACTAAGTCTTGTTGATAAAATACTTACCTACACGTGCGTACACTCCATTGAAGCAATAGGGTTGTCAGGTTATTAAGGACGAGGTTCTCAATTTGACAGTATTTTTGGAACGAAGTTCCTTATGGGGCGTTGTGAAACGTAAAAAGTAGAAAGTGCATGATTTTTATGTAAAGTCTATGTATGATAGCTATACAGTGTAATGTAATATCATAACTGATATCTAATATTTTTAAACAACATTTTATTTATTACAATCGATATCACGGATTTATAATTCGAATATCTAGTAATTATAATAATAATATAACAATAAATCATTCTTAATATACTATACTGCTTTATAGTTTAAAATACGATAGCTCCGGTTTTGATGGAGCCAAGTTCAAACAGCCGTATACCACGCAATACACTGGCATTTTTAAAAAGATCGAATTGGGGCCGGGGAACCGCTTAGGGGCCTCAATGATGCGCATGTTTATGTGAGTGGTAAGGTTGTGAGAAGAGAAGCTCACACGCACCATAGCCCAATCGAGAGACTGAGTTGGTAAAAATATCCCAGTCTAACTATCGGACGTGCAATAAACTGCACCAAGCAGTGATCAAACCCGCAGTCATTGCTCGGTATACAGACACTCGGACCATTGAACCACTACATGAAATAAAAGCTATTAAACTACCATTTGGGAAGACGAGATGGTGCTGAGGAAAAATTGGACCAGAACTTCCTTTTTAATGTGTTTTTTGTTGAATTAAAAATTAATTTTGAAATGTCTAAAGGTTTTAATTTTAAGGACATTGTGAACTCATCAAAATATATACGCCCAATTGCTCAGTCGTACGTGATTTGCCCCAAATATAAAGTATTAGGAAAATATTTGAAAAATGAAATAAGCTCAAAGTGGGTACTCGTGACATTTCGATAAACACAATTTATTATGCGGTCTCTGTTAAACGCAATATTGAGTAGCAGACGGAGTCCTTTGAAGCCTCCTCAAGTGTAAAATTCGTGTTCATTCGATTTATTTTGTGTTAAATGAAATTTTTCGATATAATTTGTTTATTTAATGACGGATGGAGTTGGTGTATTAAATATTTATATAGAGCTCATATATTTCATATTTATTAACGTCATAAATCTAGATTGAAAGAAAAATTTTACACGCTGTAAGTACTTATGTTAACGAGACTAAAAATATATCTATTATAGTTTTATTTCTGCGCTTTTATTTCTAAAACAGCTTCACTGATATAATTATTACAAGCTCCTCGTTACATTAAACGTTTATTTCATTGAAATATTTTTACAAACAAAAAGTTAAACTACCGGTGATTTCACGACTATAACGAAATTTTTAAATTGCCGCAATGCCTTCGAACATTTACTAATATTGACAAGTCTAACTATATTTATACTTAAATAATAATTGAAACATAAGATTTTTACAAAACGACTTAGCTTTTTTGTCGTGTGTAGAACTGTGTTTTTCAAGCTTATTTATTAAGCAACCACATTACAGTTTGAAAAATACTGGCAACCCTCTTGTCAGTCAGATAAATTCTAACTACCATACTAAGAACCATATTTATTTTATGCACAACAAGTCGAGGTGTTTTGGATGAAAAGAAAACAAGGATATCCAGAGCTGGCAAGAGAAGCTCTAAAGGTATAATTACCTCTTCATACCTCTGTGAACAGACATTTAGGCCTAAAATTAGAACAATTCCCTAGAGTATGGAAAACTACTAGAGCGGTTCCGGTCCCGAAAGGAGGTGTAAGAGCTAATGTAAAGGAATATAGATCCGTGGCCGTACTGTCTACTCCAGCCAAGGTATTCGAATCAGCGATTCAGAAAACCATGTATGACAAAAGTCCACAATTGTAAGTCCGGATCGTAGAAGCACAAGCAACCTCTTGGTTCATATTGCTGAAGTACTACAAGTATTGCACTGTGACGGTCAATAAGACGCAATTAGAAAATGATTTGATTTTTAATGTTTCAAAATAGCATCACTATTTGTCAAATTTGTGATTTTAATTGATTAATGTAGTCCTTGCCGTTTACTTCTGCCAGCGACCTCTAGGGGGTTGCGACAAACAGATTGAAAGACACTGCTGTAGAATACACGAACGTTCTTTTAGCAACATTTATAATTTTCGTACATAATTCATATGGTTACAAAAGGTTTGTATTAAGTATTAAGAATTGCCATTTATATTATAATAACCTGAACCTTTTATATAATATTCAAAGTGAAAAGAAAGCAAGCTACGTATGACGAAGTAAACAATGTTCTATCTGATAAACTATCTACTATACTAAAATATCTGGAAAATTAAAATATATTCAAAATTTACAGGGAACAAGAATGTAGATACGAGTATTTTATTAAACGGAGAGGTGGTAGAACCGGTGTAATCTGCTTTATTCTTGGTATAATAAGGCTTAATTCCAAATTACAATGGGAATGGCCCCATATTGATGAATTGTGTGTACTTAGTTGTGCAGCAAACGTGGCTAAAAATATTAGATAAATAACTGGAATAGATACAGCACGACAAATTTACTTTAGTTATTTTCATAATATTATGTCCTATAAGTACATTGTTATGGGGCAGTGCAGCCGATATTAATCTTTGTGCTGCAGAAGAAGGTTATCCATGCCATTAATATTAAAAAAAATTTAAGTAAACATATTAAACGGATGACTTAGTCATATTAACAGTAAGCACAATCTACACGTGCAATTTCTAATCTCTCTTCTAATGTGTGCCACCAGTGGGAGGCTCCTTTGCACAGGATGCCGGCTAGATTATGGGTACCACAACGGCGCCTATTTCGGCCGTGAATCAGAAATGTTTGAACATTACTGTGTTTCGGTCTGAAGGGCGCCGTAGCTAGTGAAATTACTGGGCAAATGAGACTTAACATCTTATGTCTCAAGGTGACGAGCGCTATTGTGGTGACGATCAGAATTTTTGGATTTTCAAGAACCCTGAGCGGCACTGCAGTGTAATGGGCAAGGCGTATCAATTACGATCAGCTGAACGTCCTGCTCGTCTTCTCCTTTATTGTTATAAAAATATTATGTTATCGATGCTTCTTTAAAATACATTACATAAGTACCTATACAACAGATTTCTATTATTGAACAGAGAAACACAAGATATCTTTTCCTATCTTAGGGTGAAAGTTTGATTAAAATCTCATATCTCCCGATATCATAGAAAAAGTATTGCCCGGAGCCCTAGATCCGTTTATTAAAAATGAGGGTTGGGTCGTTCCTAGCACCCTATGTAATCTTGACAGCCCCTCGGGCTATCGATTTCCGATTCAAGATTGAAATTTAAAACAAAGATACAGACAATTTGTTATCAGGTACTTTTACGATGTAATTGCCTGATTGGGAAGTCTGGGGGTCCATTGTGAGATATGAAGATGGTTTTTGATAAGACAATACAACTTATAATGCCTACAGCTACTCGGCTAAGTCGAATTAGTAAGTCTTTCGTGGGGCGATGTATATGCTTATACAACAAGATCCCAGAGAATGTTATAAATAATTAGTGTGTTATGAAATCCTAAGAAATTGTTAAAAATCGTTTGTGCAGTAAAGATTACTATAACATAAATGACATTCCTAATGATACCACAGATTGGAAATAGGGCGACCACCATCGGGTTATTAAATAATAAGTTTAATTTTACGATATTACATTGTAACCATTTTTTATGAAAAAAAAACAAGCCCACTGAGTTTCTTGCGCCTTTCTTCTCAGATCTGAGACATACGTTTTCGAATGGTTTGTAGTTTTTGACTTTGATTAAGTGATATCATATTATATTTTGATTTTGAATTGAATTTGAAAATTCAAATTCAGAATGTAGAAAATCGATTCCATGCTTGATTTCCTTTATCTCCGCTGTGACTAACTTCTCTAACTACCAAAGGCTGTATCGGAATACTTGGCATCCGATATATCGAGCGACGTTCAATTCCTTGGTCACTTGGAAGAGACGGCAAAACTGGCCTTTAAAAGTTTGGCGTACTTAGTAGACGAGACAGTACTTCACTATAAGCCACAACCAGCAACTATATAAGGCACAAGTTCGGCCTCAAAGTGAGTACTGTTCTCACCTCTGGGCCGGTGCTCCCCAGTACCAGTGGAAGAACTATTTGACCGCATCGACAATCATGTCATCTCAGATAGTCTTGATTCTTTGGCGTTTCGTAGAGATGTGCGTTCTCTCTGCATTTTCTACGGCATTTATCACTGGGAGTGCTCAGAGGAGCTGGGTTAATATATAAAGCCAAAATGAAACACAGCATAAGTAGAAAGTCTATCCATACAGTACGTTACACAGATAATGGTAAATCGCTTGTAATATTAATTAAGGTATTGAATCTAGGAATCTTGACTTAAAATTGTTTAGAACAGAAACTGTACGTAAGTCTGATAATATTGCAAGAAACCATAAAACATTCAAAGGATCTAGGGTCTTAACATACAAATTAACGATATCTTCTCAAGATGCACACAAGCAATCAAAACATTTAACGGAACAAACGCAGAACAATCTGCACCAGAAGTGTTTCCTGAGCTGAGAATGGTTAACGATAAGTTTTCGAATTTCAAACATGATCCTGTAAATATAACATATTGATGTCAGTATCGTTTTCGAAAAAAAAATAGTTTACACTCATGCAAATGGTAGTTATCGAGGACAAAAATACATCAACATCAATTAAGTTCACAGAATAAGACGCATAAAATTAGCAAAAGAATCATTAGTAGTGAGTAGTTTGAAGTCGGTGCCAAGGCAAATGTAATAACAGGTACCTACACTCGCCACGCGTGACTTTGAGCGGGATAGCTTCATCTAGAACCAAACAACTCAAGCGGGAAAGCACCGACTTAAGCCCTATCCATAAGTAGCACATACAAATAATAGTATTTAATTAAAATTAAAGGTATAAGAATTGCACAAGAATTATTTTATAATTAAAATTGAATTATTTTATACTTTTGAGTCGGTTCGAAGTCGGTTGTTTAAACGTAGTTTTTTATATCTATAAACTTCATTTGTATAGTAATCTTAGCATGAAAATGTTAAAATAAAATAAATAATAAATTAATTAACTGTAAACTTAAAATCATAGCTTTTTTTTATCATGAACGAGATCTTCAAATAAAGAAATCTATAAATGGTCTTTCAGACTTAACATGAAAAAGATAATTGCTTAAAGTTAAGCACAGTAAACTACTAAAATATGCTTTATGATATACCCTGGATTTTTTAGCAAAAAAAAATGTTTGTATCCCAGGTTCACCCTATCGAGCCCTTCACCGTCCAGCAGCGAAGAGCAACTTTCTGTATCTTTCTCGCTCGGGTACACTCGGTCAGCCTAACTTTTTCCCCACGAAAAAATGCGTGTGCTAAAAGAAGTTTTCACTTCAAAGTTATAATATGTTTATATCTTTTAAATTTCTTATCCCGGTATTTATTAAAATCCCAGACCTGCCAACAACAGTAACGATCTTTCAAATATCATATATCACATTTTCATGTCAGCACAACAAAGTAACACAATCAAGAAGTTAAAATCGAGATTCCACAGTAAAAGTTCAGTCACTTCTCAAAGAGCTCGTGCTCTTTGAAACTAAAATCCGGAAATTGCGTCGCGTCACGTTGTCTTCCCTCAATGCCTAGACAAGCTTCGTCGGGGAACGTCTTCATTAGTGGCATAAATTAAAATACTCTCAAGAGCTAATGGGTTTTATAATATTTTACACGAATTTACTAGGTCATATTTATGAAATAGATTTGTTGAGCTATTTTGAATTGAATGAATTTAATTTCTATCTAGATTGATATTTTTTATTTATTCAAACAAAACATATTTATAACTATATTTATAATACTAGGATCATGAGAGATCATGATGCGGAGAAGTTTACCAAGAATACTGATAGCATTTCCGTGTTGAATAGCTAGGCTGATCCGTTGCTCGAAATAGCTGCGATGGAGCCATAACCTGAGCAATGAACAAGTCATACCAAGACTTACAATAGATGCGTCACTGAGACGATTGGTTCAGTTGGTAAGAGCACTCGGATGGATACCGAGAGGCGCGAGTTCGAGTCCCGTATCGTCCATAATTTTTGGTGCAAATTAAATTTATGTATCTTATGTCTTAAAGTGAATACCGTAATGTCAATGTAGCTCAGAATATGTGGGTTTAATCAAGCATTAAATTATAATTGAAGTTCAAATATTACTGTTCAAGATAGGATATAATACCACTTATTGAAAGACAAAAACTACCACCCATTCCAAAAGCCTCAGACGGGCGCAAAAAACTCAGTGGGCTTCCTTTTTTCTTACAAAAATATGCTTATAATGTAAAATCGTACAATAAAATTTATTATTTAATAGCCTTTGGGCGGTTTTTTTTTTTTTTTTAAGAGGAGGAAATACTGTTACGTATTTACGCCCCGGAAAGGGGCGTAATATGTCGGACTCGAGTGTCCGCGTAAGCGGACGCCCCATACCGACTAAAACCTCCTCTGTGCTGTTAGCAGCCCTGGCTTTCACAGCGAAGTAGGACGTGGGCCGTGGAGGCCGCAAAGACTACGCAACAACAGTCGCGGGGCGTCTCCTAAGGAGACTCGAACCTCAGACCGGCTGTGTGCTTGTGGGACCTTTGGGCGGTAGCTCCATTCTGTGGTATCATTAAGAAATTATATTTTACCATACAAACGTTTTTAACAATTGTTTTGAAATTCGTAATACATTTGTTTTGAACATTTTCTGGGATCTTATTTTTTTTATGAATATAAGGGACGAGACGAGCAGGACGTTCAGTTGATGGAATTTGATACGCTTTGCCCATTACAATGCAGTGCCACACAAATTGAAAAACCCAAACATTCTGAGCGGTACTACAAGATGTTAGGTCTCATTTGCCCAGTAATTCCACCAGCTACGGCGCCCTTCAGGCTGAAATACAGTAATGTTTGGTGGTAATGGTGATCTGAGGATTGTGGTCAGAGTTATGTTTGCATCTGGATCGGATTGCCTGTAATGATCGGATGATCATTACAGGCAGATCTGCCTGTAACTGAAAACTGAAGAGAGTTTGAATGACAAGTATTTAATATGGTCAGTCCCAACTTGTTGGAGAACGACCGCACGATCTTTTGCCATCGTTATTTCCAACCACAATTATTTCTTCCAAAGCTTTCATCTTTTCCTCCAAAGCTTCTGAATTGAGGAGTCTTAAGGAAACACTGTTTGTTCACTCAAATGAATGTATGAAAGAAAATGTTGAGGTAGCAAATATATGAAAAAACTACTTTATATAAATAAAATAAATAAATAAATAAATCCTTTATTTTGCTAGAAAACATGTAACAATGGGTGTAAATAGTTTTAATGTATCAATGTTATCGGCCATTTCTGGCATGCAAAATTATAATTAACAAAATTCTAGTTATTATTATAATTGATTTAACATTAATAAACGCTATATTTTAAGCACTTAGGTCAATTTAAATCATAATTATTATTTTTAAATGACGTTATTTAAAGACTAGAATTAATTTATATTTTAAAGTCAATTTAATTTAACCTAATGTTCAACATTTCATGTATGGAATAAAAACATTTATCTATAAGCCATGTAAAAAGATCCTTTTTAAATCGTTGGACGGGTAATACGCGTAAGCTTGGAGGGAGTTTATTAAAGATTTTTATACACATGACATAGCTACATTTTCCGTAGGATGCATTATAAAATTTGTGTCCAATCACCAGTCTGTCACCGTTTCTTGTATTTCTTGGATAAATATCTCTTGCTTTTGTAAATAAATTGTCATGTTGTTTGACAAAGATACATATTTCGTATATATACATACAGGGAAATGGAAGAACACGTAATTCTTTAAACAGTGGTTCACACGAATCTAAGTAAAAAGCTCCTGTCATAACTCTTAAGCATCTCTTTTGGGCTATGAAAGCCCTATTAGCCTCGCTAAAGAGCCACAAGATGAGTTCATATCGAAGTACTGATGCGATATAACCATGATAAGCTGCCAGGACTGTACTTGGTAAAGCCGTTTTATGCAATCTATATAAGACATAAACTTATCTATCAATTTTTTGGCATATCATGTCTACATGCTCTTTCCATTTTAGATTTTTATTCAGACTAGAGTACTCCTAAAAATTTAACATGCAGAGCTTCTTCTATTTGGGTATTTGTATAATTTATCTTAAGGCTATAGTTATTAGAGCGGTTACTTAAACTAAATTGCATAAATGAGGTTTTTTTAATATTTACTTGAAGATTATTATCCTCTAGCCAATTTACCACTGTATTAATTTCATTGTTAATTTCACTTTCATAAATATCAATCTCATTTTTATTATTACATGTCATAATTATTGATATGTCATAGGTAATTGGGCAAACGTACAAGATGCTCATTTGATAGTAAGTGACGAGACAACCTTGACATCCGTAATACCAGGGGACAAATTGCGATGCCTTTAAGTTAAGAGTACGATCTATGCTTTAAGTGGTATACGTTTAGGAAAACTGCAGCCAGTAATTGACTCCACAAAGTGGCTGTGCAAGGGAAATAACAAAAAGACAAACTTTAGCACCCTTACTAATAAACTGGGTATGAAGTTATACCTGATAGTAAGCCAAGAATATGCAAAATATTTACAAATAGTTTATGATAATATCTCAATTACATTTTATTTATACATCACAAATACCTTGTACCTCGTTTTTGCTTATTGGTTTGTTAGGACGTATAACATTTGCCGCGTTTATTTGCAACGCTCCTGGAAAACTTCAGAAGTATGGCAATGAGTTTTTTGATTATTCTCTTACTTTTTCTCATTAGTTTGAGCTAAAGGGTTGACCCTTTACGAAGTAGCGGTAGATTCAATAAGAAAAATATTTTTTTGACATTCATAAGTGTCATTTCAACATTGGTTGGAAGGTTTATTCTCAGGTATAACTTCGCACCGAATTTTTTATTAAGTTTGTAAGGCCGTATAAGTTTATTTAAATTAAACATGTTTTATTTTTTCGTTACATAAAAAGCCACAAATTTCGTCTATATATCAATTCAACCACTAAAACTCTTGCCATATAAATAAACTCTATCAACGATATTCGATTACGTAATCATCAACTAGTAAACAGCGCATAAATTTCCGTCAATTTGTGGGCTAGAATTAAAATCACTGATTCAGCGTTTCATGGAAACTATATCAGTAACGATCAATTCCTGAGCGAGTTCTATGCTGACGTTTATGAAATCAGAACGTTTCATTATTTTGTCGACACTGTTATATCGACTTAATATTCTCGGTAAATTTAAATAAAACAATTTTAAAGGATTAAAACGCGTGTAATTGTAACGGTATCTAACACCTGGAATCCAATGATCTCTAAATTGAAACCCATAACACATATCAAAAAAGAAGACGACACTGTCAGTAAATTTTGCCAAAAACCATCTGTGTACAGCAAATACCACCTCCGAGGAAATAAATGGCGCTAAACTTCATAATGACAACTATGACAAATACTATCTTTGACTCACTTCATCTGCAGTCCCCCTGAAAACGAGATCTGGAAAGGTCTTGAAACGTCGGGTTAACTAAAATAAAAATGTAACTTTTACGCAAACATGTAATGTAAAACCGTTACAATTACACGCGCTTTAATCCTTTAAAAGTGTTTTATTTAAATGTGTAACACTCGCGTTAGTCAAAGAAAATACTATTCTCGGTAAAATTTGGTAAAATACTTGCAGATTCCGCCTTGAGGACGATGAAACGCCTCTACGTCGTCCTTGCGATTGTGACACACTAAGAATAATATACAGGCAGTATAATAATATAGTCCTTTTACTTCAATGTTTACTTTGATTTAAATTTCAAGACTGCCTTTTTATATTTTTTATGCTTATCCGTATTTGAGAGGAATTTCACTCAGATAAAATAAACAAAATAGGAAAATATGTAGCTATGACTGAAATTAGTTCGTGCGCGTCGCGGTGAGATTAGATTAACAAATTCGGCGCGTGTTTTTATTGTCGTAGATAACTAGAACACAGAGTGTTATACGCCCGAGTTCAGCCGTGACATTTTATTCTTATTTTTCCGCACACATCAAGCCTTTCATACATGTTCTCTTCAATTGGCCCCTTTTCATAACAACTTGATCGTTGAGTGTATGCCTAGGTCAACCTTTCCTAATACTTCTTGCCGTATATTTTGCCCTATTTGTGCAATCTGTCTTCTCTAATCTATACAGGGCATCCCACGGCTATGCCATATGGAGTCGAAGTACGTTAACTATTGTAGATGTAACATTTTACTGAAATGAAGGACCTCCGAATGGTCCTAAGCTAGTTAGTATCGACACCGAAAAAAACGTGAGTAAAGCCGTTTTAATAGATAATTTAATAATGACTCACGAAAGTTTTAATAATTTAATGTTACCGAAAGAAAACTTTATTTCTACATCTTTAAGTATTTGCCTAATTGAAAAAGAATACCCTGTAGCCTTATCATACATACCAATTATTACACATTATAAGGCTTATTTTTTGCTATATAAAATAGCATCAGATAAGATCGTGAATTTTAACATTTGATGGAAAATTTTGTTCAGAATAAAAAGCTGATATTGCCGTAAGGGTATACAACTGACATTATTATGTTCGATTCCCGTTTCAACTAGGCATTTATTTAAAAATCTATGAATAATGCAGTTGAAATTGTTTTTTACACGCCTTTTATTAGCTTCACCTGCATGTATGTTTGTTTTTAACCGACTCATTTTGGCGCGATTTTGAACCACTTTAAACGTCCAGATTTCGTTCAAACTTCATAGATTTATCGAGAACCAATGACAATACGGTAATTTCGATAGGACAGGAATTGATGTTAATTTTAAATTTCCACCATTCTCTTTACTGATTTATCTAATATTAGGAAATATTCGAATACCAAAGAGAATTTTTTACGCTTTTTAGAGTGTTTTTTACTTTTTTTAAACTATTATATAATATAATTAAATATAAATAAAGTCTTCTTTAAGTAAAATCTTACATCTACAATATTTAAGGTACTTCCCTTCCATGTGGCATGGCCGTGGGACGCCCTGTATTATAACACACGCCAACAACTTATCTCAATAATAATAATAATTACAAGGTTTATTTGATTCATATATACAGAAATCTTCAAACTAATAACAATAGGACATTACAGAACCAAAATGTTGTCTAGTTAGCATTATGTTGGGAATTTTACTTCTCAACGCTGATATTCTCTAGACACCGAGATACAGACTTAAATATTTATATATTTATAATCCCCCAAGTCTACTGCGACCATAAATAATTATTAAATTATATAAAAAACTAAAAAAACAATTAAATCTGTTAGTAATGCACTTATCAATTTTAGGAACATAATCTTTATTAACACAACATTACGTTTCATAAATCAAGAATTAATTTTCACACCAAAACATTCTGACAACCCATATAGCCGGATGGTTAGTGACCCTGACTACTAAGCTAGCTCCTGGGTTCGAATCCCGGTAGGTGCAAACATATTTATATGATGGAAGTTTGTTTCCGAGTCATGGATGTTTATATGTATACTTAAGTAAGTATATTGTCTTTCATATATCGTTGTCTTGTACCCATAGTACAGGCTATGCCTAGTTTGGGGCAAGATGATTTGTGTAAAAGTGTGTCAATATTATTATTATTCAAATATAATATCCGAAATGAGACGATGCCTCGAATAACATCAGAAGTTTAGACGTGGCTGATATGAATTTCATATAAACTATAAGCCACTGAAACGTGAAACAGAACATTAAGTTTCTTTCAAAATGTTCCCGCTTGAATCCGACCTTAATACAGAAAACCGCTAAGAAACTCGTTAGTTCACTTCACTGTGAAATAATACAGGACGGAAACTCATAAAGAGCGAGTTAAATCAACATAAATTATAATAGTAAAATCGTATGATTTTGCGGTTTGCTTTTTATTAGAGCTCGTTATTTGTAGAGAATTTCGCGGCTGGTAACGTAATGATCAGATTGGGGGTTATAAAACTGTTTGTAATATTATTAAACGTTTCTATATCTTTATAATTTTTTGTGCTTACTACTTAATAACATAGTATTTATTAATAACATAGATATCAACCTAAGTTCATTAATACGTCCAGATGGAATGTGACAGCTGTGACACCGTCGAAAAAAATTGAGGTTAACAGTTATGGAGTATTTTGAGCGATGCATGCACACTAATACAATGTGGCACACAATTTTTTTTTATCAAAATAAGGGAAAAGACGAGCTGGACGTTCAGCTGATGATAATTACGTCCTGCCCATTACAATGCAGTTCCGCTCAGGATTCTTGAAAAACTCAAAAATTGTGAGTAGCACTTCAATTGCGCTCGTCACCTTGAGATATAAGATGTTAAGTCTCATTTGCCCAGTAATTTTACTAGCTATGGAGCCCTTCAGACCGAAACACAAAAATGTTAACACATTACTGCTTCATGGTAGAAATAGGCGCCGTTGTGGTACCCATAATCTAGCCGGCATCCCGTGCAAAGGAGCCTCCCACTGGTAACTCCCAAATCGTGAGTGTAAGATGTATCTTGTCACGACACTAAAGTGATAAGCCTGGCCTGTTTTCATTGGTTGTCTAGCAACAAGAGGCTCCATCTAGACGTATTAATTATCTGAGATATCAACTAAAAGCCTTATAAAGCTTAATAACCCTAAAGATTATAGTTATTCGTAAGATAATATCTTCACCGACAAACTGTCGAAAGATTTATTTTTTTAAGCAAGGACCGAGCAGATGGACCACGCTGATTGCCTACCTTAATTGAAATAATAAAAGATTGATACCTAAACATAAATGCGACTGCAGTGAGGACTCGACTTAGCATACGCTGGCAGTAAGCCCAGCTTGGGTAATGCAACGCCGGTCCCTCACTGCAGTCATTGGAGAGGTCTCTCGCAGCGAAAGGAATTTTACCGCCGTTGGTAATTTTTACGTCTTAGCGAACTTCAAGTATAGAGAATACTCTGCCGGCAACGCATCTTTTAACCCCTGGTGTTGGGGATGTTCTTAATTGTCACGTTAGCCTCTTGCCCCTACTTATATTATATATATTTCTTGTGTGCGTGTGTATGTCAACTGAACAAATGAACTCCTCCTAGACGGCTGGACTGATTTTGATGAAACTTTCTGGGTGTTTTCAGGTGGATTCGAGGATGGTTTAGATTCACAATTGAACTACTTCCTAAACGGTTGGACCGATTTTGATGATATTTTTGTGTGTTCCAGTGAATTTAAGATTGGTGTGTGTCTTCAGGTGGATTCGAGAATGGTTTAGATTCACAATTAAACTACCTCCTAAATGGCAGGACCGATTTTGATGATTTTTTATTTGTTTCAGTGAATTTGAGATTGGTTTAGATTCTCAATTCCGTCCATATTATATAATTCTCCTGCTCATGTGTATGTTAGTGAACTCTTCCTAACGGCTGTACCGATTTTTCAAATATAAGTCGTGTATACAGGACAACGTCTGTCGGGTCCACTAGTATTATATAAAAAAAGTTATATATATACTAGCTGACCCGACAGACGCTGTTCTAGAGATAATAAAAAAATACTGTTTTATAGGAATTTGCCAAAAATAATTCAAAACTTCAAGAATTATTTCATAAAAAATGCTCCCTGTTGTTACAATGAAATTGTTTCACAGTCAAACCGTGCGTGACTAAATTTTCTCATATAAAATATGTCCATACAAAACAAATAATGAAAATAAAAATTATGTTGGGGCACAAATCGAAACAAAAACTATCAAATCTCTCAAGTTGGACTAAACTGCACTCCATGAAGTAATCCCCATTTAAATCCGTTCTTTAGTTTAGGAGTCAATCGCGGACAAACATTATGACACGTTATTTATTTATATAAAGATATATATATATAATTGTGTATTTTCGCTCGCACTGATCTATTAGTGAATTAGTGTTACACAGCAGAGCGTGACGTTAGATTCAATTAAACCTTAGTAGGGTTTTAAAATTACAAACACTATACTATAACAGTACGAGGAATATCACCAGGATGACATTTACTTGGAACTGTTAAAATTACGCGACAATTATCAAACCAACAATAAACTGCATGACTGTTTATTTGCTAATCCCAGTACCCAAGATCCAGCACCTAATCCCCTCGATAGTTGCTGTACCATGGCGGGATTACTCGCTTTCAAACTCTCTTGTTTGGTCCAAATATATGCATCTTTTAAATAATATATTCTCCCTTTGTTTTGAACACTTATTTTCACTTCGACTGTATATTTCTGTTGCAAACGTTTCAAGGACCGATAACAATACAATAATGTAAATTTTATTAGTACCAAAATTTATGAACGAGGCGGCCAACCATCCGAGTGACGTATCGACCGTAAATCTTGGTATGTCTTGTTCAACTCTCAGGTTGTGGGTCCGTTTACAGGATCTACTTTACAGTGATGTAAGATGTCTCTCTTTCAAATCTAAATAGTTAATCAGAAGTAAGTAACATAAAAATAACGAACTAAATACAATTTCATGTATTTACAATAATTTGATCTTGTATCCTTAAGAGAATCACCACGGCAATAAAAAAAAAATCAATCCAAATACGATTAAAGAAGAAATCGAGCTTTTTAACGTACTTCAAATGCCGTAAAATATATTAAATAAAAATAAATAAATCTTACACTTCCTCACTAGATTATAAGAAGCACTAGCTGATCCGGGAAACGTTGTTTTGCCATATAAATTATTTTTAGAGTTAGACCGTTTCTTGGACATTGCTTTATTTTTCTAAAATAAATGTAGCCTAAGTTACTCCTTTTTACATCAGCTACCTGCCAATAAAAGTCGCCGGATTAGCCGGAACAAACAGACAGACAGACAGACAAAAATTGTAAAAAATGTTATTTTGGTGTATGTACCGTATATGTACCTATTCATAATATACATTTATTAAAAAACGGTTATTTCAATATTACAAACAGACACTCCAATTTTATTTAAATGTATAGATAGTTCACACAATATTTTTATAAATTATAGCCTATATGTTATTCTGGTGTGTAAGCTGTATTACTGCAAAGTTTCATCAAAATCCATTCAATAGTGGTTGCGTTAAAGAAGTTCAAACATACATCCACAAATACAAACTTTCACATTTATAATATTAGTAGGATTATATTAAAACATTCACACAAGATTACACTCGTATCAAACCGCATCTCGAGTGCAACTATGCGTCACACGGGGTTTAACTTATAGCTTGTAAAACAACTTTAGTCTATATCAACACATAGGAAATATTTAAATCACGACATGTCACAGGTTTCATATCTTCTGGACGTTTTTACACGCTTTTTATTAGCTTAACCTGTATGTATGTTTGTTTGTAACTGACACATTTGGGCGTGATTATGACCCACTTTAAACGGCTAGATTTCGTTCAAACTTCTTAGATTTGTCGAGGACCGATAACAATTCATTAACTTGATAAATTTTTCCATTTTTCAATTTGTAAGTCAGTCAAAAAGTAATTTTCATCTATCATTTTTAGTTCGGTTTTCTATACAAAGCGTGTTTTTTAACTTTTTTTTTTTTTTATTTTTTTTTTATGGAATTGGAGGACAAACGAGCGTACGGGTCACCTGGTGTTAAGTGATCACCGCCGCCCACATTCTCTTGCAACACCAGAGGAATCACAAGAGCGTTGCCGGCCCCTAAGGAAGGTGTACGCGCTTTTTTTGAAGGTACCCATGTCACATCGTCCCGGAAACACCGCACAAGGAAGCTCATTCCACACATCCAGATGATGGGGATGATATCCTAACTTGTAGCGTGTCGTGCGAAGGTGGAATTGGGCGGCAGGAATCAGGTTAAACAGCTGTTCGGAACACTCCCCGTGATAAATACGGTAGAAGACACACAATGAAGCGACGTCTCTACGCAACGCCAAGTGATCCAGCCGTTCACAGAGCGCTAGGTCCCCGACAATTTATTAATATATCTAATATTATATCTAATATATATTGTAATATGTAATGTTAACACCAGGAACAAACATAAACTTGTTGTGCCTACTAGTCGGTAAAGACGAGTTAGTAGGCCTTTTTTAGGCGATGTACATACTTTTATAACATGACCCGGGATATGTACAAAACGAGAGAGTTACGGAATTCAAAACAATTGTTAACAATCGCTTATGTTGTTAAGGTTACTATGACATCGTAAATATTTATCTTCATAAAATTTCCTTTCCAATAAAATATAAAAACTTTAGTGAGACATTGTAGCTTTATATATCAACACGATCTTACGTTTTATCAATGTGGGTTCCGACTAGTTTCGAACCATTCGGAGGTCCTTCATCAGGGTGAGTGGAGTGGGTTCGTAACAACGTCCCGTCTCATACTGCGGATTTGTGCTCGTAGTGCGTGGCTGGACAGGGCGGGGAGCGCGGGGTGAGCCGGTGGTGATGAAGAGCACTGAAACTATTGTATCACTATTGGTGTTCTCTTTTTTTATGAAAATATATAATATATCTCCAATGATATATAATTTATGTCTATTGGGTCGGGTATCAAAATGCCCTGACTCCTTTGAATCTATATATATATATAAAAGAGACTGTATGTTTGTATGTTCCCTAATAACTCTTAAACTAGTCGACCACTCTCAATGAAATCTTTTGTAATAGTTTCGTTGAAGCTCAAGGAAGGTTTACAAATATAGTTTGTCGTGTCACGATCCCACCCACGCATTTGCCATATCTCTCGAACCGTTGATTGATACAACAACGTCTGTCGGGTCAGCGAGTAAATAATATTATGTACAAAGTCAAAAGTCAAAAATATTTTATTGACTTAAATCAAAAGATTGCTCGTCAACGTCAATCACTAAAAATACAATTCAGATATATATTAATTACAAAAAATCTTAAGCATTTTAAAATAATTCAACTATTTCCAAATGCACAAATTTAAAAATTCCCGTGTATAAATTAGTCATCAATAGTAGTCGTATCTGCCCATAACTCGGGGCAACACAGCGTTCGGGGCACAATTGATTGATTTATTACTGTATTTGTCATTCAGCAATGTAAACTATAGACAATGAAGTGCTCTGTTTGAAATACAGATTAAATACAAATACAGAGGCGTTAGGTTCATCAATCAGGCTTTGGAGCTAAATTATAATGCATGTTATATTCCTTTAATATATCTTTATGGGTTCATGAGTTTGTATAGCATAAATACGTTATATCTCTCTAATATATAAAATTCTCCTGTCTGTTTGAGTACATATTGGGTAGGTCTGAGAATCGGACAACATCTATTTTTCATCCCCCTAAATGTTAAGGGTGGTCCACACGAATTTTTTTTTTTAATTTTTTTGATTTTTTTTTAATTTGTTTGATTAGGAGTCAACATTAAAAAATACATACAACTTCAAATTTTCACCCATCTACGATCAACAGTTACTTTTGTATCGCCGTTTTAATATCGACAATACAACGTTTGCTGGGTCAGCTAGTTATTATATATAATTTTTAGATCTTCTATACGTCTTTCGTTCACAAATCATTTAAATTATAACATAATAATCTGTAAAGTATAAGGCCAGTACTAAACATAATTATTTACGACGTTTTTACAGCTGTCATAGGCTTTCTAGGCGTATAAATAATCTATGGTTTTTATTACGTTTGAAAATCACTAGCTGAGTCACGGATATGTGAAAAGCCGTTCATATAATTTATTATACCAATACGTGTTGCAATAGACATTATAATTATTATCACTTAAAATAAATTCACGCAATCCCGACACACTCATGGCGACGAGCCACCGCGTCCCTACTTTTATTTGAGGGTAAAAGCAAAATTTGGGAATGTTCCAAATTAACTCTTAGCCCGGCGTTGCAATTATGTGCGGGGAAACCATTACCACAATTGAGAGATAGCGTAAACAAAATAAAAATTAGTCCGCATTGAATGCACTTGCAGCAGGGCTTATTAAAATTTTAAAAATATTCAAATGAGCATACATTTTTGAGGGTGGTATTATTAAAGTTGAAAGCCTCACCATTTCTATCGCACCAACCATTACAATAAACAACTGGACTTACAATCACACTCGAAAATTGGCTGGACTTTGCCTACGCGTAAACGATTTTCATTGACGCGTCGTAGTCAGGCACGCTTAGCATTAGCTCCTTAAGTTGCATTTTGTGCTCGACCGAGCAACGCGTACAGTCCAGCGCTGAGGAATTGCTACGCGCGTACAGCTACGTCGCGCTGACAAGAATTGTCGGTCCGCTGACGCGCTATGGTGGTAAATTAGTGCGTAGTGAGTTTAATATTATATTAATCAAACAAAAACACTATTTTAACAATGCACAGTATATACACATTGAACTTTTCACTATATCCATTCAATCTCACAAAGATACTATACACAGCACTAATGTTACACAATACGTCAGCTGTATAGCTACAGATATACTGCTATAAGCATTTCGATGACGCAAACTCACGTGATTTCACCCATCCAAAAAGTGCCCAAAGCAGATAAAGAAGTTTTTACTTCAAACTTACACTGTAAAACGAATCAAATAATAAATTGCAGCTATTAAAAATTTGTATTATACATAATGCTATGGAAACCAATTAACAATATAATAGTTGCCGGCTCAATGTATTAATAATGTATCACTTCTAGCCAAATGCAGTGCCAGCGAGTTGGCTTGATTCCAAGCGCCTTAGAGCCTGGATTTAATTTGAAAAACTAATGTTTCGTGATAAGTATTTTATTTAATTGTATTTTTGTAAGCTATCTCGAGTTTTTATTTCGATGTTTTAAGGATTTTTATTGTTATCCTTTAATCTCAACACCAAGTTCCTTTTATAAGAAGCATTTTATATCTACATTTATAAAAACTGATTTCCGGATAAATGCATAAGTGTTGTATATCTAAAGTTGAATGTAGTGATGTAGCTGTTATCGAAATATAGAATTTTAGTATAATAAAAATGTTTTCGTGTTTGTACACTTTTAATTTTAAATGCTAACGAAGGAAGGCCACTAAATACAATGCACTAGTATTCATTAAAATGTATTTGTTTTAAAGTTTTATATATTTGCCTTTCTACTATTCTATCTGCAAGACGTGGGTAGGTAACCAGGGTGTACGAGTCATATTTAGAATAAAAAATAATTATTAATTATTAATAATTTATGACTAAAAACAATGAATGAGATTTTCTCCGCATCTTAGAAAATAAAAATTATGCTATTTGGCCTAATATTACCTGAACGTTTAAGTTTAAACTAAATATTCCGAGATCATTTTTTTTTTTTTTATATATGAGAGGGAGCAAACGGGCAAGAGGCTCACGAGATGGGGAGAGGTGAGGCAACCGCCCATGGACATCCGCAACAACAGGTGTGTCAAGAAATGCGATGCCGGCCTTTAAGGTGGGAGTATGCTTTTTTCTTAAAGGTCCCTAAGTCGTATCTGTTCGGGAAGACCGCTGCCGGTAGTTGATTCCACAAAGTGGCTGTGCAAGGCAAGAAATTTCGAAGAAAACGCGCGGTTGTGGAATGCCAGACGTCTACGTGATGCGGATGCTACTTTGCACGTAATGTCCGATGGTGGAATTCGGCCGCTGGAATCAACCCGAACAGCTCCTCTGAGCACTCCCCGTGATAAATGCGGTAGAAGATGCAGAGAGAACCCACATCTCTACGCAATGCTAGAGAATCAAGCCGATCGGAGATGACTTGATCGTCGATGATTCGAGCCGCTCTTCGTTGTATGCGGTCAAATGGAAGAAGCTGGTACTGGGGAGCACCCGCCCAGAGGTGAGAACAGTACTCCATGTGAGGCCGAATTTGCGCCTTATAAAGTTGCAGGCGGTGGCTTTTAGTGAAGTACTGTCGCTTTATTTTTTAGTTGCAACATGTGATTTGAAAAAAAATGTACAACATGCATCAAACCGATAATATTAATTTTAAGAACAGCTAGACTGGTATTACCGGATAGACTGGTTTATGGCCACTGTCCAAAACAACATTATACCTAAATAGTAGCTACGCAATGTGTATAAATTATTTAATCAACTACCTCTAGAAATAAAATCTTACCACACAAACGATTTACTGGACTCCTGTTTAAATAGTTAATCGTCGAAAATTTGCCAAATACAAGACACTACAATAAATTTAAGATCGAAAATGTAAACTGTATTCGACGCAATAAATAAATTTCATTTAATTTATATTAATATAAAAACGGATATACATGAGTGAATTTCAGAATAGATTTATGTACTTACGTATCTAATATTTTTTTATGTATATAATGCTAACAATATTCAAATCAAATCAAATCAAAATCAGTTTATTCACGTAGGTCACGGAAATGACACTTATGAATGTCAAAAAAAAAATGATTTTCCTATTGAATCTACCGCTACTTCGTAAAGGGTTGACTTAATGAGAAGAAGTAGCAAGAAACTCATTGCCACTCTTTTATATCAAGATTTACATTTACATCGATTTACAAATCATTTCAATTACAATACAAAATGTAAAATGATGCAACAAACACACTCAAACGTCAAATAGTCAATGTCTTACACGAGTAAGTCAAAAAAGTAAATGTAAATTAATACAAAAGTTATTGAGTACAGTAGCTGCATCATCCACATACACCATAAATAAATAAAATTCATTCTAGTTACGTCTTTTCATTTTCCTTACGTGACTCATATAACATCCCTTTTTAAGGTAATTTATTGTTCGTGCGAATATTTACTTTAAAATTTCTTTGAAGATGATTTTGCTTCCGTGAAACATAATTACAATGTTGAAAGACTCGTATTATACATGACGTGTGCCCTATATTCATTATCATGGCTTTGATAAGGGTGTTATTATTTATAGAGGGCCGTAACTTGAAGCTCGTTATGTCTGAGTCTTATGGGAAATATTACATGAATATTTGGCACTTTAGAAGAGATATTATATAATATGAGGGTATTTTAAGAAACAAATACCTGTCTTTTTATATAATTATTATGTTTTATTTTGAAAGACTGACGGTGTTGTAACAATAAATTAATTTAAACAGGTAATGTTTTGTTAAACTGTGAGCTACCTTACAAACGAAAACGTCTAAAATGGAGTCTATTACAAAACAGTGTTTAGCTTGTGTTTAACTAAAACTTCGTTATGCACAACATAAACTGAAGTGTACAGGAATCATTAAAGGAACGGAACGCAATTTTTTGTCATTTATCCGTCATTGTATAATCTAAATCTTCCATATGAATATGATCTATCATTTAGACACAGCTTAGACCAGCTTCGACTCCTGTATATAAGCTATGTCTAAAGAGTGCTGAACGCTAAACAGCAGAAAGACACAGACTTTTAATATAACTTTTTTTTAAGTGTCCAACACATGCTTATCTTTTTTGTAATAGCACAGCAAGTGATTTTCCAAGGCCAAACACAACATAAAAAAAATATTGAATTAGGCATTTTTTTCTGTATATCTATAATGATACCACAGATTGGGAAAGGAGTGACCGCCCTGTTTAATATTAAATTTTAATGTACGGTTAACCTGTAACCATATTTTTATGAAAAAAAAAGAAGCCCGCTGAGTTTCTTGCGCCCGTTCTTCTCAAGTCTGAGGCATACTTTTCGAATAGGTGGTAGTTTTTGACTTTCAATAAGTCCTATCCTATTTTGAATAAAAATATTTGAATTTTATTATTTGAATTTATCTATATGTCTTAGGAGTTAGCGGTTATACCTCCACCGAAGAATCAGCCCACGCTAAGCCCCCAACTGAACGTCCAGCTCAATCGGCAACGCAAAAATCTGCTTCAACTAATTCAACATGAGTTTCATCTCTACACGAGGCATCCTCAGGAGTTGTTGACTCGCCAAACTCCGGAACAGTTGGCAGCTCATCCTAACCGTGACGAGGCGAGAGGGGAGAGCGGGGCCGCGGCAGGAGGGCACTGACTCCAAAAATAACAAAAATAAATTGTAACTACATAATTGATTATTAAGTTGTAAAAGAATACGCAAGTTTTTATTTGAAGCCGATTTTTTTTAAAGTAGTAGTGTCACTTAATGTTAAGTGATCACCGCCGCCCACATTATCTTGCAACATCAGAGGAATCACAGGAGCGTTGCCGGCCTTTTAGAAAGGTGTACGCTTTTTTTGAAGGTATCCATGTCGTTTCGTCCTGGAAATACCGCATATGGAAGCTCATTCCACAGCTTTGTTTTACGTGACCTAAAGTTCCTTGAAAACTGCACTGTGGAAGAAAGTCACACAAAATGTCTTAACTCCATACAGTTAATATATACATTTCTATCCATAAAATATTGAGAAATATTTCCATCAAGGACGACATCTCAATAAGGATCAATATTCCTTGTCAAAGTGTAACCAAACCGCTTTCATTAGAGTGTTTCATGAGGACCTTTAAAGTTTAATTGAGTTGTGGATTTCAACGACTAACAACTATCGGAAACTAACAAATTGAATTAAGAAAATTTGTGTTTACTCGAACAACTTACCTATTTGGATTTCTGTGCAGTTAATATAACTTGAAACTATTCATTAGTGCAACGTAAGTAAGATTCAAATTCTTCCCCTAAAACCGTAGCAAAGTCAACAACTATTCGAGGAAATTAAATTCAAATGAAGACATTATAATTCAACTAGGGTTATATAAGTTTCTTTCATGAGTTTTCTTTAATTAGTAGGTAGGTACTTAACTTAGCTCGTCGCTAGTTTTAATGAAGCATCAATACATTCTCAGCTTTCGTATTACTCATATAAAAAAATGATACATGATCAACAAATTTATGTACATGTTGCTAGGATGACACATGATTTCAACCGCTATGAAAGACATTACTATCACCGCTACCATATTTATGTTCTCCTTGTGTCTATGATACCTCAAACGCATGACTACAGAATACATTAAGGTATACTCGCGTCATACATAAGACAATCTCTTCTTCACTGATGTGCGCCTGGTACCATAACACTGTATAATGCTTCCTATATCATTCTCACCGGCTGAATCTTATAACATTTACCTGTTTGTGTCTCTATCGTCTAGCTTTTCCGTTTCATTGATTTCACATCATCAAATCACCACGACTCTAAGGAAGTTTCACTTCAATTAATACCGAATTCATATACAACAACAACAAGGTAACTAAAAATATATTTCGTCGCTCTATACGCTTATTAAAAATTACTACGATGTACTGTTACTACAGTACGTGGCTAAACGGACGCGACCACCACACAAGGACATTTTGTTTTAGCGATTGAAATGTTATTATTTAGCAAAATGATTAAAAACATCAAGTAAGTTACACAATTTTTATTTCTTTAAAGGGGTAGATACATCCTGAAATACAACACTCAATCCTTTCAAAGTTTGGATATGCTGATAAATGGACAGTTTTGCGCACAGCACATTGTCTTTGCATGGCATTGTATTCAAAGTGCGGTCGTAACCCAACTAGCTGAAAACTCTGCCTAATAGAGGCGTAGACAGAGCTTTGCTTCAGACAATTTTTGAGTGTAATTGTTTGTCTAGTATAGTCTAGTCTACTGTACGTCAATAGCACACTTATAAACGTTTTCACATACCATAAGTAGCGCTAAAAATTATGTTATTTGTGTGAGAGATAATAAATATCGTTACACCTTAAAGAAAGATACTTATATAAAAAAAAATTAACAAAAAAACAACCGCCTTCAAAAACACTATTCCAAAACAATAGATAAATAATGTGCACTAAAAAGTGTAAAAATAATTGCGTATTTTTATACAATCTAAATTATTAATCTTATTCTAGTTACGGTTATTGTATTGAGTTGAGTTATTTGTAAATCTATCATCCACTTTGCTATGCGTATGTATAGCAAAATTTAAGACTTTTATTGTTTTCTCATGGATTATATTGTCAGATCTGGACCAAATTACAATGGGACCATTCGGGAAGCACCAGCTTTCAAATAAAAAAAGAATTATCAAAATCGAATTATTCAAAAGCGCAAACTTAGCGGGCTTCTTTTTTTTTTCATAAAATATATGGCTACAAAGTTATATCGTACAAATAAACTGTGGTATCATTAAGAAAATTTTAATTTATGCTATTACCTACCTTTACCACACAAACGTTTTTTAACAATTCTTTTGAATTTCGTAATACATATTTTGTTTTGAACAGGATCTTGTACAAATAACTGAATAATTCGACTTAGCCGTGTAGTAGACATTATATGTATGTTTCTGGTGTTAATATTATGGTTATGACAGTTTCTAGCAGTATCACTTATGTGCCTATGTACATACAATGATCAATATGAGATCTAAATGGCAGAGATATGAGGAAACAAACATACAAAAAATACAGCTGAATTTAGATCCTCGTCTTGGTTTTAGAATTCGGTTGAAAAGAGCATTGTTCAGTAGAAAAAGTTTTAGCATAATTATGTGTAGCTTTTAAAATAGAGAATCAAAGAATACTTCCAAAGTGCTAATACTTGGTACTTTTATACTTGCCAAAGTTTTATAACCTTCGGTCAAGCAGAAAGTAATAAAACTTAAACGTGACCGAGTCTCGTGTATTTTAACGAATAATTTGCATTTTCATGTGAATTCCTTTTTACGTTTTCAAAATCCCTTAATTTATAGCTTTTATACGGTAGGAATTGCTTGATACGTATGACATACATTTGAACTGATTTCCATAATTTTTAAGCTTAAGTTGTTGACAAAACAACAAACAAAACTACTACTACAAAATATATGTAGTAATTGTTACACAAATTTATTTGATAATCTGAAAATTATTTGAAAACATCTAAAGAAACAGAACTTAGACATGGAGAAACACATGCATCAGTCTCCAACGGTAATCGAATCGAAACTTGGAAGTAATCTCAAGCATCAAGAATATAATAAGGCAAGAATAAGCCAGTCTTCATAAAAATCTATTGGCATAAGCTTCCTTATTTAAACAAGCTCAACTCATCAAATAAATTAGTCTACCAATTGTCATAAAGCCTTTTCCTAAGAACTGTTCTCGCAAAGCCCCCAAAGTACCTTGCAAATCTTCCCTGACCAGTCCTTTGGATTATACGAAGTCACCCCGAATGGAACTGCAAATAGAAAAGGACGTTCGTATCCGTTAGAGCAGGAAGAAATATACGTCAGCTATTAAACTCTGCAGCCTTTCTGCAACGTAAAATTCCATGACATCGTAAACATAAAAAACAATAAGGTCTTACAAACATCTGACACAATAACGTAAAGTAGAGCTTAAGTTCTGAAAGATATAGTCGAGTTTTATGTGTTCGGGCTTTGTAGCGGAGACCTGAAAGGCTTAATGATTTCGAAGGCGTGCTTAGTTGACCGTCAGAGGGATTTTGAGATTTGTCGTTGATTTTTTTATTGCTATTGCAGAATTATTATTGCCGCAGGGTGGCTTTGAACAAATAGATTTTAAATCGCTTTATAACAGATTTACAGACGGTTTGAACTATTCTAGATTTATGAACAATTATCTTTTATTATCATTTTGTCACTTTTAGAAATGCATAGCTTAAATTACTTATAACTTATGCGTTATATTTACAGGAGTAACTACACTACTTACTTTCCATTTATATAATTTAAAATAATGTTGTGATTAAATAATTGGTTAAAAATTAAATAAACAATCAAGCGAATTAAAAATGGACTGCATTTCATAAGTGAAAACTGCAATGATTGATGCTTGCAATTTTTTTTAGAAATAGTTTAGATTTTTTTTTAGATATATTGTACCAAAGAATAATTATAGTTATATTTTTACTTTTAAAAATAATAAATATTATTAAATTATTATTTTATAAAATGTAATCAATTGGCTTTACTTCACATTTTCTCATTTTTATCATAGTGTTAACCTGTTGCTATGAGTTTATGGATACTTAATACTAAAGTAAGAAAACAATAAATTTGATTCAATTTTAAAATTCTTAGTAAATTTTCAAATTACTAACAAAACATGACTTCAACTTACAAAGATGTAAAAATTATGACTTAAACCAATGACGCATGAAAACAAAGCTTAAATATGGAACATGCCATAAATTACACCATACTAAGCTTCGACTGGTGCATCTATCCATTGCCGTATTTACTCCAGTTGCTTAAAATATTACTGGTCGATAAGTAGCAATGTAAAACATTTATTAAGTACAGATTTGAATCGGATAGTGGCAGTTGGCACATGACTAAGGCGAAAAGTGTGCTTACTTTAAGCGCACTTTTGACGTTCCGCTATCAGACTGCGAATGATATGTACTTATATGTGTGTAGAACGTCATTGGTTTTTATTTTATTTCATATTGTATATATACTTTTATTGATCTGAATATTTCAAATTTCATATAATGCATTGTTTGCATAGGGTTTTATACTGCTTTAAGTAAAACCCGAGTCTCGACGTAATCTATCAAGTGTCACAACAGCCTCTGAAAAACTCTTTTTTTTCTATAAGACCCATGTCATGTTAGGGTGTACGTTTAGAAAATTTATAAATAAAACCGTTTCACTCAAAAACAATCTCTAATGTGTGCGAATATAGAGGTTTGATTAGTCTGTCTACTTTTTCGTTTAATATACAAACTTTCCGTAAACGTGGGGTGTAAAAACATATCTGTTATTAGCACCAATTCAGAGGGGTGAATATATTTTAAGGCTTTGGTTATTGTGAAAATATCCACATGCTGCCGTTTGTGTACTACAGCTATGCAGTCTGGCGTTTTCACATTAACAAACAATACACAATTTGGCATCATTTTTGCTTTTGTCTCTCAAATATTTTATATGATATATATACAGGTGTCCCAAAGTTATGGGACATGAAGGGAAAGTACCTTAAATATCGTAGATAGGGTATTTTACTGTAAGAAGGCTTTATCTTATTTTTAAAAGTTAGTAATTTTGCATTCAAAGATTTTCTAAAAATTACTTGCCTCGTCTGGGACTCGAACCGACTTAATGAAAAAAACGCCCCCACTTTTATGATATGTAGATATGAGAAAGTAGTCAATTATGTGGGTATTTTTTTGTAAATTAATTAATTAAATGCTCAAAATGTGATCCCTCCTATCTTACGAAGAGTACCAATGTTTTAATGAGTCCGCTGCCTTTTGATTTTCTTATAATTTTATGGTAAATACTCGATATGATACGGCACCATTCTGTTTGTAACTCGCCCACGTTCTCGTAACGCTTTTTAAGTAAAAAAAAACTATGCTGTAAAGTATTTTAATTGTGAAGTGGGTACTTATTAACGAATAATCAATGCTATCTATGGAATGATAATATCTCTACTTTTCGGACGTCGTCGTCGGCAATAAATAACTTTCTTGAAATCTGACTCAAACATTTTACGTTGCTCCTTTCTTTTAAAATACTATGTTACTTAAGAAGTGTTATTAGTTTTTGGCTATTCTTTCGATTGGCATCGTAAAAGTAGGGATGTTTTTTTTACATTTAAGTCGGTTCGAGTCCCAGACGAGGCAAGTACCTAATTTTTAGAAAATGTTTGAATGCAGAATTACTAACTTTTAAAAATAAGATAAAGTCTTCTTTCAGTAAAATACCCTATCTACGATATTTAAGGTACTTTCCCTTCATGTCGAGTTTGGAACATCATACGTTTGGGACATCCTGTATATCAATAACTTTGTTTTTGAACACGTGATACAAATTGTATATTTGATTGCTAGCGTCACAATTACGAGTATACGGCTTAATAATAAATCATTATACGCATTTTTTTTTCTAAAAGATCAATTCAAAAATATTTTATTGCGTAGGTAAATTGCATTAATTATTCAAACAAAACAAATCTTATAACTATATTTACAATTCTACGATTAAATAAAATTAAAACTATCATTACGTGGAAGCGTACCAAGAATACTGGCAGCATTACCGCGTTGGATAGCAAGGCTGATCAGTTGACCGAAATAGCTGCCAGCGCTTGGGTTTCCAGTAGCCTTATTGAGGCGCGAAGATAGTATTTTGAACATTCTCCGCGCCTCTGGGCCCCACGGGCCAAGTGTCTCGACACCAAACGGCACAAAGATGTATGACTCACTGAGACCAACATATTTGCGACGCTTGCCGTCTTCGGCAGTCGAAGCAGCAGCCCCAGCACCAACTGACGTAACTTGGACATGAGAAGGAGCCAGAGTGTCGACGCAAGTAGCGTCCCACACCAGCGCCCTTCCCCGTGCCCAAGCCACCAGCGTCATTCCATCAGGACGCTTGCCATCACGGCGGGTAATACCATTTGGCTCTAAAACAGCTGGTATATTAAGAGCGGCAAATGCTCTGCGGATGACTTCATTAATGCTGGCGTGACGACTGATACGGCCTGCCGATGTTAGGCAGGATAACCCGTGGCGTCCAAGAGCATCTACCTGAACGCCACATCTACACTGATGTGGTTCATTCAGTTTTATACGTAGCCGGAGTGATACGCATATTGACAATATCATATTGTCAAGTAGCGTTCCAATCGGCGCAGAAGGCAAGGCTTGTAACCAAAAGCCCGACTCATTTCGTGTCACGGTCAAAAGACGAGCACGCTCTGTTATGTCAGTAGATGAGATCAAAAGATCATCAAAGGCTGACTTACAAAGAAGTGCGTCCCATGCTTTTTGACACTTTAAATCGTCTGGAAAATTTTGAATGTTTGCAATATCTAGCCAAGCATTGTTAGCTTCGTTCAAATACACAATCTCTGAGTTACCTGGTACATGATTTACAATTCTAGTAACCAAAGGCTGCGCACTATGAACTGAAGATAGAAATGCTGGTAAGGCAACGCCCGAAACTTTGGGAGTACCCAAACCACCAAACCGTATCGGTAAAGAGGCTTGAGACCATGCACGATCTGTAAACACGCAATTCAAAACGGTTTCTAAAATATTTTAAAGTGAAATATCAATCACAGCAAGCAAATTTGGAAATTTCCATAACGGGCTAGACCTTAAGAGGTACGTAAATTTTGGAACAAATAAACAAAACCGAATAGCAGTTAAGGCCATATGAGAATTAATTTTCAATAATCTGTCCGAAACGTTATTAAATTTTTTAATGTGATCGTTTAAGATCGTTGGAATTGAAATAGGAAATAATGGAGCTCCAAGAAGGTGAAGTGAATTCTTATCCAAAACTTTAATATTGGGGGCCAGAACATTAAATTTATTGGTAATATCAACCGGGTCTGAAATTTGGAAATTTTCGCCGATAAAAAGATCGCATTTCGAAAAATTTAACTCAAGGCCGATTGAGCTAAAACTTTCTATTACAACTTTCAAATCATCTAAAACAGAGCCAACTTCACCACTCAAAGTACCATCATCCAAGTACCAAACATTAAATTTTGATTTTAGTTTTGTTATGGCTGAATAAATATTGCGGTACTAAGAGGGTTGCCTTGCTGACAGCCAACAGAAGACCAAATATTATGATTTTTGCATAATAATTTGGATGGTTTACTCTAACATTGCCAAATATAATGATAGATTGAAGGAATTTAATTTTTAACTTCTCTCAGCAGAGCTCCCCTATCAACAGAGTTATAAGCATTTTTCACATCTAATTTTAGAAAGACATCATCAGAGTTCCTCTCCAAAAAAGTTCGCGCAGCGTGGACTACAGCTTCGCAACCACTTTTGCAGCCGAAACCCAACTGAGTTGGAATGAATTTAGTTGATAGGAAAGGAGAAATATGTTTACAACAAATTTTAGAAACAAGGCGTCGAAATGTGCAGCCCACGGCTATAGGACGTATACCACCATCTTTTTTCTTAAGAGCACATATATTCGCACCATATAAAATTTCGGTAATTTCGGTATTAACTTTTCCAGAAAGCATGAGATTTACTAAGAGAACAATGTCCTCAAGCAGCGCCCTACCCGCGTCCCCTGTAGAAGGACATACCAGATCTTTAAGATGCTGGGGTGTCAGTCCATCGGGGCCGCCGGCAGAACCAGTCTTAAAGGACATTATTGCTTTTAGTACATCACCATCACTAGCCCGTAGATGATTATCGGAAAAAGATGGTTCCGGAATAACACAATTAGCATCTGGTGATGGGTGTTTACTTTGTAAAGCCAAAAGTGTTTCATTTGAGTCGGGTGCCAGGATATCATTTGAAAAAAGTATAGATGTTTCCTTTCACCTTTTGTGACCTTTCACGTCACCGTCATTAACTTTCTGTTCTACTTTTCGAAAAATGTTGAATTTTGAATTTTGGTTTCTATTTAAAATATTGCCAAAGATATTTGGGTCCGAACAATTTGATTTTATTTTCTGTGTGAGTGAACTGTGGTCATCTTTTTTTGCATGTAAAGTTGAATATGCGAACATGAACAAATGCTCCCAACTATCTTTTGAATTTTGATTTACTGTAGATCGAATGACCTTGGAGAGTGCAGTTGCAACAGTAATGCGAGCCCCTTTTGGAATTCGCTTTACTACTGGAAACGAATTCTTTAATTTTCCTAATAATTTCGAAAAATTTGTTGTAACATGATATGCATTATTTGTCGAGGGCAAGGTGCTATGATGTATATCCGAAACTAACGCGGAACTGTGCTTTTTACCGGTGTGAATTTTTAAGCCTCTTGCACCTCTAAAATAACGTGTAGGAGAGCATAGGTTTCACAAGATCACTGGCTTGGCTAGAAAAATTGTTTATGTTTTGATTAGTATCACTCATTAATTAACTATTTACTATTGGTTCATTTAACAGTCACTTCACACACAAGCTCAGCTATTGGTCCGCGAATGACACGAACTGCGCGTTGCTATGTGCAGAAGACAAATCTGAAAACAATAAATACCTTAGCAACTATATTAACAGGACAAAAATACTTAGGAAATAACATTGTGATGGGTAGCCACACCGACACACCAACACTTGTACCGATGCAGCACCACTTTCTGAGGCTGGGATGGGACAGCAAGCACTGATTTGCAGCGAAAATAATCTGAAACAGAATTAAAATTTGGATCAGTAGTATGTTCTGCGTGACAGCTCAATGACATTCCAATTGCATAACACTTGAAATATGTCATTTTTTCATACAGCTCATGCGAAAGGCAGATTTCCTTAGAGAAGAACGAGCAAGAAACTCTAAGGTTGCTCTTTTTAATGAACAGAATGGTGTTAGAAGTTCTTATTTTTATGGGCGTATAGGAGGTTCTCGATACCTACAGTTCATGCTTCAATCCATCAATACATACCCTAAATAAAATAAAGGCTTTATGCGAGCATCATATTAGCTATTATATAATATAAGTAAATAATAACCTTAACTTAAAAAAAAAGAAAATAAAAGAAATAGAAAAAACATGAAGCAGACTTCCCGGTGACAGGATCATCCAGCCATAGCAAGGACCGCCCATTCATGAGCATGACGCATGGACCAGCCATCGGAAGGGAATGACACAGCCCACGTCGCCGCCACAAGCATTTGCATTACGCGAGCATGACGATGCCTGTGACGAGAACTCTACCAAATAAAAAACAATAATGTTCATCTACATATATTATCAAAAAATAATGCTCACTAAATGCGTTTACTTTCAATTTGACCATTTTGTTTAAGTTAACATAATATAACTCATAATTATAATTAATATTAATTAAAAGCTTAAGCTCTTTAGGCTTTCTTATCATTTGATTATCCAATACCCTAATTCACAATTGAATATCAAATTAAATAAATTTTCATAAACCGGAAAACAATATAATGTATTCGCTAAAACAACAAGTAACATTCACGAAGAAAAAGTAGTAGAGTTCGTGTAAATATTGCCAGACGATTATCAACCTTAGTGAAGGAAATATTTTGACGTTGCGTATTAACCTAACCGGATATCACAGACACAGTGCTTACACATAAAAATTCACACTCTGAATGGTGTTCTGTATCAGCACTCCACTAATGGGTACAAGAGTGCCAAATCGGCACCGACTTTACGCAATGTGCCAAAATAACGCGACTCTTTGCCAACGGCGGGAGCCAAATCGTGTACCGTGCCCTCAATGAGTTTATACGCTTGTTGTGATTAACATGAAGACAAAAGCCTTAACAAACATCTAATTTTATAGTTTTTTGTAAGGCATTTGTTCTTTAGATTACTGTGGTACACATATATAAAAAGCAGGAGAACCAAAGTCACATAGCCCAAATGATTGCGAAACTGAAGTAGCAGTGGGCAGGGCACAGGGCACAACAAATACAAAAAAAAAAATAAGGGGCTGCTAAGCATCCCCGGATGCGGCAACTACCACAAACGAAGATCATTGTCTCGTCTGAAGACGAAGATTTTCAATCAGTGTGTGATGCCTTACGGTATGCAGACGTGGTCGCTAACTATGGGCCTAGTGAGAAAGCTCATGGTCGCTCAGAGGGCAATAGAGAGCCATTGCCGTCTGAGCGACCGACAGTAGGAGTTTCCCTGCGAGATCGAATCAGAAATGAGGAGATCCGTAGGGGAACCAAAGTCACTGATATAGCCCAAATGATCGCGAAACTGAAGTGGCAGTGGGCAGGGCACATAGTTCGACGGAAAGATGGCCGGTGGGGCAGAAAGTCCTCGAATTGCGACCACCGGAAGACGCAGTGTTGGTAGGCCCCCCACAAGATGGACCGATGATCTGGTCAAGATTGCCGGAATACGTTGGACGAGGGCAGCGCAGGACAGGTCGCCGTGGAGATCTTTGGGGGACGCCTTTGTCCAGCAGTGGACGTCTTCCGGCTGATGATGATGATGATGATGAAAAAATAAAAAGCACAGAGACATTGTTAGAAATTTTATTCCTCAGCTGTACTTAGGTACAGACCTTTATAATATATCGTTGGAAAGGTCTTAAAGAGAAAATCTTAAATCTTAAAAGTTGGGCTTTCTATGTGATCGGGATCAAAAGGTATTCAAAATCAAACGTTTGCTTTATAGTAAAAAGTCATAAAATTTATTTTCTCAAAATTGATTCCTTTAGAAATATTTTTGATGTAATTTATAATATACTAGATACTACTACCGCTTAAGAAACAAATGGCGCTCTGAGAGAGAAGAAGCGGCGCAAGAAACTCTCCCAGCATTCTTTTTTTGCGCTCTTTTTAATAAAATATACAATATTGTACTGTCATTGCTATTGCTTTAAAATAATCTTAATGTAGTCCCAGGCTGTCCGATCACTTAGATATTCAGATATTGAAAATGAGGCTTGTTCATGTGCCAACAATGACAGGAGACATAAGAGGGATAAGCGAGTAACCAGTACTCATAGGATAATACATAAAATATCAACTATACTTTTAATATCATAATAAACGGCAGTTAATGAGTTGGGTGATGGGCCAAGTTTTTTTCTACGGTCACTAGAAGATAGAAACCTGATTATAACGTTTTATCTCATATTTGCCCTATTAGTCGTCCTATTAATCATTGAATTTTTCTTAGATCATTTATACCTCCAGATAGACAGCTGTGAAAATATCGAAAAAATTTAATGTAGAGTTTACTATTTTGAGCAATGCACGCACACTAACACAAAGTGTCATACCAATCGCGAGTATAAGACGTAGCATGTCACGCACACTAAAGTATTAAACCAGGCCTGTTTTTATCCGTTGTCTAACAGCAACAGACTCTATCTAGACGTATGAATTGTCTTAGAAATAGATACTTTTCATCAAACTGATGTCACTAGAGCTTCACACGTACCTTTTTTTATACGTGTGGAAGCTGCCACGGGTCGTCACCCCACGGGGGTTTTCAGTAAAATGGTGTGTCGGAATGGAACCGACCAAAACCATACGGTGTACCATATGCCAGCCATAGAGTGTATGACGGCCGGCAGCGAGAGATTCTCTCCAATTACTGCAGTGAGGGCCCGGCGCTGAATCACCCAGGCCGGCATACTGCCAGCGTATGCTGAGCCGAGTACTCACTGCAGTCACAGTGGTGACAGGCGGAACTCATTTCCCTCCTGGCGACTGAGTGCAGGTACTTCCCGAAGCAGCCGTGCCGAGAAAGCACCTGCGTCGGTTGGAAGGAAATAGCCCCGTGCTGACGCCCTGCCCACTCGACAAAGATCGGCTGGAGCGCCTCCACGGCAGCAAATCCAGCACGTGGAGCCTCCAGCTGGGACGACCATCGAACTAGGATCGTACCTAGCCCAACGTCCCTAGTCATTCAGATCAACTCATTTCGTTATTTACTTAATTTAATAATCACCAATATACAACTATGTATTAGTAAATTTGGACTATGAATTATTATAGTTCTTGGAGAAAAAACATCATTAATTTAAAAAATTTTGCCAAGTATTTAGTAAGCTTTACCAAATTAATTATTTAGTAGACTGCAAGGTCTTTAAAAGAAGCTAATTAATAGCTTTGCGAAGCTTAAAAATTAACTTTCCATCAGCCAACATTTCAATAGCATAAAATATGCTAAATTAAACATAATTTCTTTCAATTCGTCTTCTCTTATTATTATCACGTTGACGCCTGCATCAACTCTGGGAACTTCATTATACTTGGAGACTGCAAGTTGAAAACGGTTAGCGATTTATGTATATTTTTTTTATGAAAATAAGGGACGAGACGAGCAGAACGTTCAGCTGATGATAATTGATACGCCATGCCCATTAAAATGCAGTGCCGCACCAGATTCTTGAAAAACCCAAAAATTCTGAGTGGTACTACAATTGCGCTCGTCACCTCGAGACATAATATGTATAAGTCCTTAACTGCGTGAGTTGGTGTCAATACACACGGGCCTTCGGTGAATATCGCAGAGCTCACGTTAGATTCGCTGGCATCCTCTTCATATGGCCCTGGAGTCAGGAAAAGTGGAGAAAGATGATAATATTATATAAGCTCAAAGAGACTTTAGAAGCGCAGCTGTTTTAGCAGTCAAACCTGCAGTGTTCATCGTAATTTCTCTCAAAAAGATGACACGAAGTCCCGTATTATTTTTGAACATTGATTTGGTTATATGAATGTATATAAAATTTAATACGAATCTTATATTTTTTATTACGAATATTCTTTACTATTACTTCTATAGGGAAATATTTCGTGAGCGTAGCTTCTTTGTTTCATGCTCGCTTAAATAGGGGGCGTGTTGATATCTTCCCTGAGAGTAGATTATGGGTACCACAACGGTGCCTATTTCTGCCGTGAAGCAGTAATGTGTAAGAATTATTGTATTTCAGTCTGAACGGCGCCGTAGCTAGTAAAATTACTGGACAAATGAGACTTAACATCTAATGTCTTAAGGTGACGAGCTCAATTGTAGTGCCGCTCAGAATTTTTAGGTTTTACAGGAATCCTGAGCGGCACTACATTGTAATGGGCAAGGCGTATCAATTACCATCAGCTTAATGTCCTTCTCGTCTCGTCCCTTATTGTCATAAAAAAAGATATGTGAGAGAGAAGCGTATGTGGAGTGATCTCCCATGTGCGTTGTTTCTAGAATAATATGACATGGGTACCTTTCGAAAAAAGCGCGAACGCCTTTTTAAAAGGCAGGCAACGCTCGTGTGGTTTCACCTTTGATGTTGCAAGAGAATTCGTGCAGCGGGGATCTCTTAACATCGGGTAACCCGTACGCTTGCTGATCCCCCTCTTCCATAAAAAAGAGATGTTAGTGACTGGCTTTATGTTAGCAAACGGTCGCTGCTTGTGGTGCCAAGTTAGTCTTAAAGTTAAGACTTTATCAGTGTTAGTAATTTTTAAAACACGCATCTTTGACAATCATAAGTGTCATATTTTGACATTAGTGAATAAATGATTTTTTGTTTTTTTTTTGTTTATCATCATCATCATCATCATCAGCTGGTAGTCGTCCACTGCTGGACAAAGGCCTCCCCCAAAGAACTCCACAACGATCAGCCCTGCGCTGCTCACATTCAACGTATTCCGGCGATCTTGAGCAGATCGTTGGTCCATCTTGTCTACAAACACTGCGTCTTCCGGTACATGGTCGCCATTCGAGGACTTTTCTGCCCCAGCGACCATCTGTCCGTAGTACTGTATGCCCACTGCCACTTCAGTTTCGCAATCATTTGGGCTATGCCGTTGGCGACTTTGGTTCTCCTACGGATCTCCTCACTTCTGATTCAATCTCGAAGGGAAACTCCCACTGTCGGTCAAATATTTCAGAGGGCAATAGAGAGCCATTGCCCTCTGAGCGACCATGAGCTTTTTCACTAGGCCTATAGCTAGCGACCACGTCTGCATACCGTAAGGCATCACACACTGATTGAAAGCCTTCGTCTTCAGACGAGACAATGGTCTTCATTTGTGGTAGTTGCCACATGGATGCTTAGCTCCCCCTTAATTTTTTTTCTTATATTTGTTGTGCCCTGTGCCCTGCCCACTGACACTTCAGTTTCGCAATCATTTGGGCTATGTCGGCGACTTTGGTTCTCCTGCTTTTTATATATGTGTACCACAGTAATCTAGAGAAAAAACGCGTTGGAGTAGACCTACAAAAAACTATAAAATTAGATGTTTGTTAAGGCTTTTGTCTTCATGTTAATCACACCAAGCGTATAAACTCATTAAGGGCACGGTACACGATTTGGCCCCCCCTTTATAATTATTTTTATATTTGTTTGTAATGCGAGGGTATATATAACTTCTGTCTGAGTTTGCGTGTAATACTATAAAGTAGTACACTCATAACTTGGACCATCGCAGTGTATTCACGAAAAATATCCTCAATAAATCTTTATTGCCGTGTTGTTCGGTCGACATTATTTGTGCTGTACCGTAATTTTTCTTTGACGACTTCATTTTAGGCGTGTCGTGTTTTATTCGTGTAGATTTTAGGTATTATGGCTTCAGGACACTGCAAATTTATAGGGGATCATATTTTGAATGAATCGCCGTACTACGGAGTCGATTTATTAAGCTTATTTCGGGCTTTAATGATTTTATGAACAAAACCTTAGAGCATTTCATACGTCTAGGTCTAGATAGACTATGACAGCTGTGTAAACGAGGAAAAAATTGAGTTTAAGAGTTAACCTTTGTCTGTGTGCAATGCACGCACACTGGCACAAAGTGTCATACAAATCACGAGTGTAAGCTTGTCATGCACGCTAAAGTAATAAACCTGGCCTATTTATGTCGGTTGTCTTTTTTTATGAAAATAAGGGACGAGACGAGCAGGAGGGTCAGATTCTTGAGAAACCCAAAAATTCTGGGCGGTACTACAACTGCGCTCGTCACCTTGATACATAAGTTGTCAAGTCGCATTTGACCAGTAATTTCACTAGCTACGGCGCCCTTCAGACCGAAACACAGTAATGCTTACATATAACTGCTTCACGTTAGAAATAGGCACCGTTGTGATATCCATAATCTAGCCAGCATCCAGTCTAAAGGAGCCTCCCACTCTCTAACATTAAGATACTCTATCTAGACGTATTAATTATCTAAATGAAGAACCTTAGTAGTTATTGATTATAAATCATCGATGTCTTTGTGTGTCTTAGAATTGTTTAGGATTACATATCTTTTTGAATGAATTCCAGATTGGGTCTTTTAATATGTAACAGAATCCAACATAGATTATGTTGATTTTTATATATAATATGATACTTAATATATAAATGATTGGTCTCCGCTTCGCTCCAACTAGAATATATCTAAGATCAATAGCTTTTTTATTACGTTAACTATAAGTTGCTTGTATGCGAAGCATCTTGACACTCAATGGCATCTTTCAAATTTTGTAACATACGCTTCGTGTTTTTTTTATTGAAATCAATAAAATATAAAATACTTACTGATGATATGTGATCCCAGTGTGTTTCTTATTTCTTGTAGTATTATTTTCACAAATTTTACTACGAACCCGGAAATCTAGTTTCAAATATTTACAAAGCTTAACAGATGTAGCACATCAACGTCACACATTGTTCGAGACTGGCTTGAGTACGCCCAATTGGGCGTAGTATTAGTTGCCGCCCTTTGCGACTACACCTGCGGTATCTAGTTTGAGCGCAGCGGAGACCAATCCATAATCTAAGTTACGATATCTAATTGTTTTTTTTACTAAGGACTGGTTTCTTTGAATAATTATGATGACAGGTACACTGTTACATTGTCCTTATATTATTATTTCATTATCCTATAAAAAAATATTTTAAACATTCACAATTTCATATTTACATTAGTTGAGGAAATTTACAAACTGTGAAAAAGCTCTAAATGACTTAAAAGTCGTCATTGTTTGTACTGATGATCAATAATTATATATTATATTATATATTAAATAATTAATAAAAACAGCAAGGCAGAAAAAAATTAAGAAAAATATAGGAGACATCAATACGGTGTAAAAAATAATTTAAACATGGCTTAGACACGTGTTTTGTTAAACAATGTCTAACTATTTAAGCGACGCCTAAAGATAAAAACAACAGAAAGACACGAATTTGTAATAGGACCTTTTTTTTAAACAAGTGTTCAACGCGTGTTTAACTTTTTTGAAATAACACTGATTGGGTTTAATAGTTGCAAAGTGCATAATTAACAATAAATATTCAAAAAATATTTCAGGCATTATGTTCGGCACTTTTATTGACGGCTCATATTGCCCACGGGTTAGTGAGCCTGCCTAGCTAGACGTCCCGGGTTTGAATCCCGGTAGGTGCAAATATTTATATGATGAATGTGGATGTTTGTTTCTGAGTCATAAATATTTATATGTATTTATGTATGTTTAAGTAAATATATTGTATTAAATACATCGTTGTCTTGCAACCATAGCATATGCCTAGTTTGGGGCAAGATAATTTGTGTAAAATTGTGTCAATATTTATTTATTATTAACAGATATAAAGCCAAATTCCAATAAAATTTATACAATAAGGCTTAAGCTAAGCGCTTTTGAATCGCCATTACAAATATTGCTTTTAAATTACTGAATCTGCCATATGTTCGGAAAAAGTAGAGCTCGTGAGAGGAACACACAAGAAAAACTTATCGACCAATCTTTTCAGTCAAATAGGGTATTTTACAATGGCTTTAATATACCCAACAAATAAGTTTGTAAGGTGCTGCATCTAATATTTGAATCGTGTTTAAATAATGTCGAATATTCCATGAAAAGTAATAAAGAATATATAACCTTACCAGTGAGAGGCTCCTTTGCACAGGATGCCGGCTAGATTATGGGTTCCACAACGGTGCCTATTTCTGCCGTGAAGCAGTCATGTGTAAACATTACTGTGTTTCGGTCTGAAAGACGCCGTAGCTAGTGAAATTACTGGGCAAATGAGACTTAACATCGTATGTCTCAAGGTGACGAGCGCAGTTGTATTGCTGCTCAGAATTTTTGGGGTTTTTCAAGATTCCTGAGCGGCACTGCATTGTAATGGGCAGGGCGTATCATTTACCATCAGCAGAACGTCCTGCTCGTCTCGTCCCTTATTTTCATAAAAATATATATATTAATATAATATATATATATATTATATTCATAACAACGTATAACTACACTCTGTTTTGTTATAGGACTTAATGAATAATGTTTAACATTAATATATATATATATATATATATATTAATATATATTAATAAGTCCTTTTATATATATATATATATATATATATATATATACATATATTAATATAATATATATATATATAATAGGACTTAATGAATAATGTTTAACATTAATATATAACAAAGAGAGGAACCAATAAACTGGCAAGAAAGAAAATCTAATAAATGAACGTATCTGAAACGTCTACGGATCTTGGAATGTGGGGAATGCCGTTCATTACCGCTCGCCACTTTCGACTCACCTATCCAATTTAAACGGATTTCAACACTTGAAACTTCCGGATTTTATAGAAGTTGTTTGTCTGGCGTTTTGACGTTTTATTGGTTATTGGAACTTATCCTGTATGCACGATATCTGTTTTTGCGCAGTAAACCGCTGCTCGTTATATTCTCATAAAATATTTACTGATAGAAATCAAACTTTGGCTTTTAAAGTTGAGGATAGCCTGTTTTTAAGTTAAATGCAGTATTTTAGTTACGTTGAATTCATAAATTTATAATGATAATGACGGTATTTATAGATTAGATTTATTTTTAACCGACTTTCAAAAGAGCAGGAAGTTCTCAATTCGTCGGTATGTTTTTTTTAATGTTTGTTACCTCAAAACTTTCGACTGGGAGAACCGATTTTGATATTTCTTTATTTATTTGAAAGCTGGTGCTTCCCGTGTGGTCCCATTGTAATTTGGTCCAGATCTGACAATGGAATCCATGAGAAAACTGTAAAAGTCTTAAATTTGCTATACATACGTATACGAGTAGCAAAGTGGATGATAAATTTACGATTAACTCAATATCGCGCTAACCGATTTCGATGATTCTTTTTTTATTGGAAAGGATATACTTCAAAGATTGGTTAAGTTCTGATTACGGAATCTATGACAAAGTAACGTAACTCTTCAATTCTTAGGAGCAAATTAACGATACTCGGCAGAATCTTTTTATGCTATCCGGATATGTAAGTCTACCATAACATAGTTATGGTCAAGTAATTGTCGTAGTCGAATATGATGATCAATGGGACTCCTTAACGACTTACAGTAAGGGTGCGATCTGTGGCAGAATTTCTAACTGTCTGTAATCAAATTGCAAAGTGATTACGTTCATTGCTCATTACACATATTTAGACAAATTATTAGTGTACTTCAAATTCACTAAAAATCAAAAAATCAAAAAAATAAACAAAAAAACAACTGACTTCAAAAACACTATTCCAAAACAATGGATATAATATGCACTAAAATATATAAAAACAATTGCGTATTTTTATACAATCTAATTCTAGTTACGATTATTGTAAATTTTGGAGTCGTGAGTTGGAAATAAGCATTTATGTAATTTTTCCGGGATTCAAACCCGCGATCTTTTAGTCAAGGTTCGCTGTTAAACTATTAGACATTAAGGTCATGTGAAAAAATAAAATAACACAAAAACCGCAATTTACATTAAATATTAAAAATTTATTAAATTATCGTTGAGTCAACACCACCGAACAAGCTGTTAATAAAATAATAACCACGAAATCACCGAGGTAAATTATTTATTGCGCTCGTTTATAAGCTAATAATTAATTAATTAATTAATGGTGCATGGCTTCTTCAATTTATCATTAATGCGTATTTCATTTACATATTATATTTAATAGGTAAATTGAAGAAACCATGCAAGTTAGTTATATCTTGACGTCGACTGCCCTCTTATTTTGCGTGGACACATCCTGGGTCCAAGCCGTTTTGAGCCGAGGGACATTTTGAGCAGTAGCTTCATCTACAGATTAACTAAAATATTAGTAAATACCATCAAAATAAGCGCGTACACCTTCCTTAAGCCCGGTAATGCTCCTGTGATTCTCCTGGTGTTGCAAGAGAATGTGGGCGGCGGTGATCGCTTAACACCAGTTGACGTGTACGCGCTCCTATTCCTCTTTTCCTTTTGAAAAAAAAAACAACCTTTGAATTTCATCACAGGTGGAGGTTTTCCCTTCACCACAAATGAATCGAATAAAGTTACTATTGAAAAAACTAAATCAAAAAATCGTACCGCCGCCTCGCGGGTCAGACACAACAACTTTAGCCCTTTGTTACCTACTTACGCTTTTATATAATTATTAGCTGAACCAGAAAGAGTTGTATTGCCAAATTAAGTAACAAAAAAAATCAATAATTAAAAGTTTTGGGGTACAAAAAATAGATGACGACCGATTCTCAGACCTACCAAATTTATCGTACATAAAATTTATCGTACTACAATAATCATTATATTCGATTGCCATCTTGCAACTCTATTGCGTATCTGTGGATGGAATAGAATAATAATAAAATCGCGATACAAAAATAGATGTTTTACGCAGACGGGTGAAATTTTGAAATATTAAACAAAAAAAGTGAATTTAATTTGAGGATTACGAGGAGGTAAGAAAATATAAACATTAGATACTTATAGTGAAATTGGAATTGTTTTTGAAATTCAGTGTTATATTCTTGTATCACTCGTCGAATCCAACTCGGATGGGCAGCTTTCGGGAAGCTCCGTAAAATCTTCTCGTCCTAAATCTATGGGCTTTATGAGAAAGCCTATGGTCGCTCAGAGGGCTATGCTCAGAGTTTTCCTGCAAGATCAGAAATAAGGAGATCCGTAGGAGAACCAAAGTCACCAGGATATGCCAAATTATTGCAAAACTGAAGTGGCATTAGGCAGGGCACATAGTTCGACGGAAAGATGGCCGGTGGGGGAGTAAAGTCCTCGAATAGCAACCACGTACCGGAAGACGCAGTAAACAAGATGGACCGACGATCTGGTGAAGATCGCCGAAATGCGTTGGATGAGGGCAGCACAGGACCGATCGTCATGGAAATCTTTGGCGGAGGCCTTTGTCCAGCCAGCCAGTGGACGCCTTCCGGCTGATGATGTGATGTGAATTCTTGTATCGTTTTGAAATAGTCGTATTAGATAAGGGTATTTTGCGAAGTTTCCGTATTTTGCTTTTGTTATCCACCATAATTGCGGAGTCATTCATGTTTATAGATTTAACAATAACAATAACAACTACAATAACTAAATCGAATCTACAAGTGGCAGGATTTTCCTATCGACTACCCAAAATATGGTTATTATCAGCATATTTAAATTATTTTATTTAAATTGACAGTGAAAACTTGACCACAGATTAGGTATTAACATACCTTTTGAAATACGAACCTTTGTATCTGAGCGCATGCTCTCAAAAATGTCCATCGTTTATGCATATGAATAATTACTTATTAAAGTAAGTTGTCAAAGAATTTAAAGTGAACTTATTTTTACCTCTGGGAGGCTCCTTTGCACAGGATTCCGGCTAGATTATGGGTACCACAACGGCGCCTATTTCCGCTGTGAAGCAGTAATGCGTAAGCATTATTGTGTTTCAGTCTGAAGGACGCTATAGCTAGTGAAATTACTGGGCAAAGGAGACTTAACATCTTATGTCTCAAGGTGATGAGCGCAATTGTAGTGCCACTCAGAATTTTTGCAAGAATCCAGAGCGGCACTGCATGAGCAGGGCGTATCAATTACCATCAGCTAAACGTCCTACTCGTCTCGTCCCTTAATATCATAAAAAATCATTTACGAGGCGGTATCGCAAACAAAAGGTTCCGTTTCACCATACAAGATTTAGCACATTTTTTCAAACTACTCCTAATTTTTTAAGCCCTGTTAAGGTTCCAGCAATCTTACTACTACAGCTTATGAGATACAGCCCAATGGCAGATAGAATGATGGACAGCGGAGGCTTAGACTGAGATCAAATTATAGGGCGCACTTATACTTTGCTCAGACTTCACTTACGTAAAACGTAGCCGAGTGTAATAAAACATAACAGGCGTCGTCAAGATCGCTTAAATGTCATTTCTAGTGGCGGCATCGTAGGACGGGTCGTTCCCAAGGTCGTTCTCTAAAATATGGCCGAGAGAAGCAATGGCTGGTCCACGCGTCATACTCGTGAACAGACGCTACATGTGTAAAACGTTGAGTATTTTATTTACATCACTTAACATAATAATGCAATTAATTAATATTTTATTTAATTATAAAATGATCTAGCTGTAAATTTGATTTAAGAACAGACCGCAATGAGTAACTTGCTACTCAAAAAAAAATACTTTATACATTCTTAAGTGTCATTTCCATGACCCACACGAATAAATTGATATTTATTTGATTTACCCTACGAGTACGGAACTCTAAATCACGAATTATACAACAAAGTTAAGCATTACCGACTGTTAATAAAACTGGGAATTAACTTTCGAAGTACTTTATATCCAATTATTATTTATCCTGTCGACCGACCGTTTCTACGAACGACATTGCAATCGAGATGAACTTTTCTAATTAGAAATGTCGTTAAGCCTTCATGAGCGTGTTTTATAATTTATTTCCAATAACTAGTGAATCCAGCTGGTTTTGTTTTTGCAGAATAGTAATTAGAAGAAGATTAGTCCCCATTACATGAGCCTCTTATTTTCCTTTTTGCTATGCCATTCATGAGCCATCGTTGCATGTAGTAGAGCCAAAGTATGAGAAGTTTTCTACATGCACTAGGTTAAGTGACCCGCTGAGCTCTAGTTGTTTAGTGAGGTCTATTAACATCATTTTGGTTTTGGCATAGTTTCTAGAGAGGCCGTGCTTTTTCCTTTTTTTTCTCTATTCGTTCTAGTGGTGTTGCCATCTTGATTTCACCAGCAGCAACTAATGTGGTATCATCTGCGTAGCGCAAATTTGTTATCTTAGTACCACCAATAGAGAGTCCGTCCTTCCAATACTCGACGGTGGAACGCATAATGCATTCCCCGTAAGCTATGAATAGTACAGGTCACAGAATGCAGCCTTGCCGTACTCCTTTTGCAAACATAAATGGCTTTGAAAGGGTATTCTCTACCCTTACAACTCCACGGTTGTTTACATACAACGAGCGGAGAAGCGATATCAGGTGTTGGGGATGGGACACAATGATCCGATAGTACAGGCCATAAGCTACTTCCAATGACGTAGTTGAAAGCTTTACTATAATCAATAAAACATAGGAACAAAGGCCTTTAGAGTTCGTAAGCCTTCTCGATCAACTGTCTAATGTTTAAGATCTGTTCCCTGGTGCCCATCGCCGTTCAAGCGAACACTGCTACCGTGAGAGTTTAAGGCTAGAGTTCGGTGGTTGCTGCATACAGTACACTACAGTACAGTTTGTACAGCACACTATTATAGAACTATTATTTTGTGAATATAATAAAAGCAAATATAAATCTTAAGAATGTGATGAAGAGGAAGTGACGGATATTAATGAGAAAATGGAGTGGTTTATTGGCGTAAATAGGATGCCTGAAAATAGATTGACTCCAAAAGTTTAGAAGGCTGTGGAAAGCAGTCTAGGGTAATTTGGCCTTGAGACCTTGCATGATAAGGTTTCTGGGAGACAGACGATATTATGTATAAGTACGTTCTTAAAAGGTCTTAGTAAAGTGAAAATTTAGGAGAGCTATTTTTAATGATTTTTTTACGGAACGGACTAGTAGCTGATTTGAGTGAAAACAGATGGCTAAGAACCTACAATACTAGGGATCAAGATATGTTAATTAAACTTTCCTATCCTATTGACTACAGAACTGAATATCTCCTTATATACAACGTCTAATACAAGTCTATAACAACGCTTAATATTAAAGCTGAGATAATTAATGGAGTGGAGGATTCACTGGTTTGCCAACGGGATGCAGCAAAGATAGACTTTTTGGAGTAAACATGAATCTGTGTCTCCGTGGGGTTGAAATTGACAATATTTTGCCGCATTCCGAGTCTTAGTATAGTCTTGACTTTTACGTTATCGTGAGAGATGTTGGCACGTTCGATGTAATAAGCATACTCTCTTTGATATTTAAGAGGAAAAGCGAACGGGCCTCTTGATAGTCCTCCTTGACTAACATTGCCCAGCCACTCTTGTAACACCAGAGAAATCGCAAAAGCGTTGCCAGTCATTAAGGTTACGCATTTTAGAAGGATATTTTGTGGAGCGTGTACTGAAGAAAACAACATCCTTTGATCAGTCTAAAACCTATGTATCATCACCACCATCATTACGCCATAATGGAACCAATATCCTTGATTCCTTGGAAGGAGCTAGAGAAAAGCAGCTGCAAGTGCTATACCCAAGTAACCCGTTTTAAATAAATTACAATTCTGCTAGAAAAGCGCTCAATTTCATATCATCGTTTTACCATTCCATTATTTCTTTGTCAGCACATAATTTGTTAGACCTATGACTTTTTGCTTAAAATTGTATTGTTATTTCAATTATTCAACTCTTTTAAATTATAATCAGGACTTTCCCATATTTATCCCTCAGTCAATTGCAACCTCTTTCACCAAACAAAATGTATGAATAAAATTATCACCAAAACGCATCCACTTCCAATAGCCTCGACAATTCCCGAACAAAAAGCGATTAAAGTTGGGAATCAGTACAATTGTTTCAGAAACTCTCTCTGTTGACGCGCTGGCATCATACACATGAAATTAACATGCAAATAACATCCACGTACAAAACGATATTATGAACAAACTTTCCTTTATTTGTTGTTGGATTCTACTGTATTTCATTTCATTTGAATCGATGTTCACAAGTTGCATTATCTATGTATTGTTCTCTGTGGTTCCACGCGAATAATAAATACTTATCACATAATAATAATAATAATAAGCACACGAGGTTACTGACATGTGGGATGTTGATTCAACAATAACTGTCCCAATAGTCGTTTCCGTTAACGGTCTTATAGCAAAGAGCCTCGACCATCATCTCAAGAGGCTCTTACTTAATAACTGTATAAAGGGTCAGTTACAGAAAGCAGCTGTTTTGGGAACGGCACGCATCGTGCAGAAGTTCCTCAGTCTGTCGCCCTAACCACCGGCGGAATTGTCGTGAACTAACGTCGGCGGGACTCTATTTTTTATATTTATATTTGTAATATTGTTTTTTATAAATATGTTATATATATAAATGTAGAAAATAAGATTAAATTGTAATAAAGAGAATAATAATAATATAAGCCTTTATTCAGATAGTATCATTTACATATATACCTACAAACTATCCTTAACTACGTATCTATCATTATCTGGTTGTCTATTGACAAAGGCCTCTTCCAACTTCTTCCACTCTTTTCTATCTTTAGCTAACCTATACCACGTCTTGCCTGCTATCGTCCTAAGTTCGTCTGACCATCTCCTGTATTGTCCCCCCGGTTTCCTTGCTCCATTTGTCACACTCCACTTATCACATAACTTATTGTGGCTTGTGTATAAGAAGTAGGCATGTAGTATCGCCTTTTTGTAATCAATGTTTTGTAAAGCGAAAAGTCATTGTTATTATTTAAAAACTTTATTTATTAAATGCTTATTTTATCGATACCTTATTTATTGATGGTGTATTTGGATCATGCAGCTACTGTACTCAATAACTTTTTTTTTAATTTACATTTACTTTTATCACTTACTCGTGTAAGACATTGACTATTTGACGTTTGAGTGTGTTTGTTGCATCATTTTACATTTTATAGTGTAATTGAAATGATTTGTAAATCGATGTAAATGTAAATCTTGATATAAAATAGTGTCAATGAGTTTCTTGCTACTTCTTCTCATTATCTCAACCCTTTACGAAGTAGCGGTAGATTCAATAAGAAAAAAAATTTTTTTTTTGACATTTATATGTGTCATTTCCGTGACCTACGTGAATAAACTGATTTTGATTTGATTTGATTTTGATATATATAATAGATTTCCACCTATATATTAACTCATCACGATATCTCTGGAACCATAAGGCGCACAGACTTGAAATTTGGTAGAAATATTCCATTCGCCAAGTAGAGGTCAGCTAAGAAAAGCTTTTGCAAAATTCCACCTGCAAGAGTTCTTTTTATAATAAACAGGTCGGGTCAGCTAGTTATTTAATAACTGCGACTTTTGTCTTTACAAAATACTGATCTGTATTACATCTTACAAAAAAATATTTTACAAAAAAACGTTACTATAGCATAAATGACGTCTATAAAAATACGACAGCTTGAAAATGGTGCGACTATTAAATTATATATATTTTATTTGAAATTCTAATTAAGGTCTGAGGAAAGCATTTATTTTTAAATATGCGGATGATTGTAATGTTAGTTAAGTGATACAAAAATCACTTTTACTTACTTTGAAAAAAAAATTTCAATTTGAATATAAACAATGTTCATAATATTGTTTACATAATATTATGCTTTATTATTATTAATTATTTATTTATATTACTCACTAGCTAACCCGGCAAACTTTGTTTTGCCATATAAAATATTTTTATAGTTAAACCGTTTCTTGAACATTGCAATATGACTTTATTTTAGATAAATAATAAGATTTTTTCTAAAATAAACATAGCGCACGTTACTCCTTATTACATCAGCTACCTGCCAATAAAAGTCCCGTCAAAATCCAGCCATTTCAGAAATTAGCCGGAACAAATAAACAGACAGAAAACCAAAAATTGTATACATGTAGTAAAAACGGTTATTTCAATATTACAAACAGACACTCCAATTTTATTTATATGTATAGATTAGAATGTTTTGTGTTGTGAACCCCATTAAAAATTGTATTGTCATTCTTAGTGTATTGTTGTATGAGATAAGTTAATGTATTTGTACTTTAATCTTTGTTTAACTAAGTTAAAAATTAAAAAAATACTTCAAATCAATTTCGTCAATGTAATATGAGAGTAAAGACTTTACATAAAATGATAAAATTCTTCGCTAGATAACATCTAACACACAACATAAATCTAAAACATATTGCATTTTCAAAAGACGAGAAAACAAATTTAAAACGCAAAATGTCTCATAAAGTATAACATACTTCCCAACACTTGCAATTGCATTTAAAAGGATTTTAATATTTCATGAGTTAGAATTCTCCTCGTGGGCACATCAAAGAGAGATGTACTTTACTTGAAACGTATTTTATTTTCATAAAACACAAGTTTGTTATTTAACTTATGATGCTAAAATAACAAAATTCAAACTTTCCTTTACCGCCTTTATTTATTACACTAAAAAGTACCTTACTTAAATAAAACTATCATTGCGGTATTTACGTCAGTAAATTGCCGAATATTTTTAAGGCAAATTATTATGCTGCAGAACTTTGGTTGACCTACGGATCTCCTCATTTCTGATTCGATCTCGCAGGGAAACTCCGAGCATAGCCCTCTCCAAAGCTACAGATGGCAATTGGGGCAGTAAAGTCCTTGAATGGTGCCCACGTACCAGAAGACGCAGTGTTGGTAGGCCTCCCACAAGATCTGGTCAAGATCGCCGGAATAGGTTGGATGAGGCTAGCGCAGGACCGATTGTGTGGAAATCTGTGGGGGAGGCCTTTGTCCAGAAGTGGACGTCTTCCAGCTGATGATGATGCTGATGCTGCAGTACTTAGTCGTTTTGCAGGTATAACAATACAAATGATTTAAGTTTTCTTTAGTGTTTACAAATTTAGTCTCATCACCTTTGTTACGTGTCTCTTCCGGGAGTAAACCGTCACAACAGCCGACCAATCACAGCGCGTCATTTCATGGGACGAGGGTGTAAAAGAGCGGCTTCCGGCTCATTTGATTCAGTCTCGTGCCAGATTTTGGCGAGACAGCACGTCCTGAGGATGCCTCGTGTAGAGGCGAAAAATGTGTCGAATTGTTTTTTAAAAACAAATATTGGCGGAATTAACACAAAAGAAAACTTAAATCATTTGTATAATTATTAATTATGGATTTCCGCAAAGTAACGCCTAATTCAATAAAGGTATAACAATATCAATTCGAATTCTGAAACCACATTAGTACCTACGTGGCGCACAAGTATCGAACTGGGGGCGCCGTGATGAGAGTCAAATCTAGCTTTTTACGTCTCTAACGTTATTTGTGCGCGCTTATCACATATAGAGCTAACCTATCTTGGATGTGGTTTTCACTGATATCATGTGATCATCTCCCGCTATATTTAGTTTTTGGTATTTTACTTTACTATATATTTAGTCGAAGAAGTGGATATTTTAAAATAGCTTATGCCAAAACAAAACAAAAATGTGTCTAACTTAGACCTCAGATGAACTGTGAACGCCCCTTACCAAGGCTTGGGAATACAGAAACATAAGTAAAGATATATATATGAATGAAGTACTTCGATCTTATTCAAAGTATTTTGTAACACATTTAAATGAATAAATTTATGGAATGATACCTTCAATTAGCATAACAACTACGATTTGAGATGAAATGTGGACGCTAGGAATACAGGAACTAAGTTCTCCGATCCTGTGTTAGGTATTTTTTGAAAAAAATATTAAAAATACTCTAAATTAATATATATTCCAAAACAAAACAAGGAAAAACAGTGTGGCCCACTGCCAACAAAAGTCAAGTAATTCATGATCGAATTAATTAAGTTCTTCGATCCTATTCAAAGTTATTATTAAAATATTTATGAAAAGATACTATAACTTAGTATATATTTGAAAACAAACGAAAAATGGGTCCAACTACAATTTGAGATGATATTTGGACGCACTTTACCCCAGTTTTGCAATACAGGAACATTATTCAACTATGTCAAGATAACATTAACTAAGTTCTCCTACTGAGGATAAAATTTATGAAAAGATACCTTAAATTAGTATATATTTCAAAACAAAACGAGAACGCGTCTAACTACAATTTGAGATGAAATTTAGACGCACTTTACCCCAGTTTATGAATACAGGAATATCATTCAACTGTGTCAAGATAAGACAAATTAAGTTGTTCAATCCTGTTTTGTGTATTTTTTTAAATAATTTTGAATAAATACCTTAAATTAGTATAATATACGAGTATTCCAAAACAAAACAAGAAAGTGTCAAAATTCGATCTGAGATGTTCTATGAACGTACTATACCCATGCATGGGAAAGGAATATTAGTCAAGTAATTAAAGGTATTAGTTTAATGTAAGTCCTTCGATTTTATATAAAATAATTTTTAAATGATACATTTATTCTAGAAGAAGACAAGAACGTGTCAAACTGTGATCGTATTCACGAAATTATAATCTCAAACAGTAATTTATTCAGGATCACGAACATGCTCTCAAACTACGTGGTTGCTTAATCGCTCTATCGTGTCTGAAGCAATATTTACGGGTAAATTCAATAGAATTTTTCAATAGTTGAAACGTGTTTGCTTTGTTTTATAACTAGGATTTAGATAGCTATTTTTAGAGCAGTAAAGTAGTTTATGTGTACGAGAGGTGAAATCACTTACACCAAATTGAGGAATAATTATAATTTTTCTTTGTATCAATACTGTTAACAATGCACGAATATGAAAAAGGTTGTGCGTGTAGCTTTAGGAATAATTAACAGATGCATATATTATTTTTTCATATATACTTTTTTTTTACTTATCTGATTTTCCCTTTTCCCACCTACTCTGAGTCACCTAGTATATAACAGATATTCTTAAAAAGTTCAAATACAATTAGATTTATATATGCCTATATTAATTAAAGCCGTATTATTGATCAATAATTGAATTCAAATTCAAATTCACACATATCAATACTACATTGGTATGGAATATTAACGAATACGGATGTGCTCGAATTTTTCGCTTATCCGATGGACGAAGAAACCAGAAAAATTAACGAATGTTGCAAACGTCAGACTGAGAACTTTTATTTATTTTTTAATACAAAGTAGTCATAAATGAACAAACACACTTGGATATTTTCAGAAAATATTACTGAGCAATTTGAAACAATTCTTTTTAAACCTTTAAATTATAATGGTTAAAAATTGTTTCAATTGACTTTTTTCTGCCGGAAGTACTAACGTTACTTCCGTTAGAAAAATATTCTGAGTTACCCCCAAATCACGCCTAAAGAAGTTTTACTTCAATAATATTTACATAATGCGCACTTCTTAGTCTATCTTATTATTTATAACACAAAGCAATGAAATATCTTACAGAAGACAATATTTTATTTTATACAAGTAATTCAAGACCAAAATTTGCCAAATCGGTTCAGCCGTTCTCGAGTTTTAGCGAGACTAACGAACAGCAATTCATTTTTTTAATATATATAAATATCTGAAAAAAGTAACAGTTTTTTTTATGGAATAGGAGGACAAACGAGCGTACGGGTCACCTGTTGTTAAGTGATCACCGCCGCCCACAATCTCTTGCAACACCAGAGGAATCACAGGAGCGTTGCCGGCCTTTAATAACGGATACTCCAAGAGCAATTTTTTTAAATGTTTGAGAAGGTTTATTAAATTCCTTGCCTTATGTACTAAATTTTCTCGAGACCGCCCATTCAGTAAGGATAATCACAAAATATGGAAGAAGAAATTTATGTTCGCTCCATACAACATGGTATACCGTGAGGTGGATGTATCATGTTATTTTTAAAAGTTAGTAATTCTGCATTCAAAGATTTTCTAGAAATTACTTGCCTCGTCTGGGAATCGAACCGACTTAAATGTAAAAAAAACACCCTTACTTTTATAATGCCAATCGAAAGATTGGACAAAAACTAATAACTCTTCTTAAGTAACATTATTTCAAAGTATTTTAAAAGAAAGTAGTTAATGTATAATAATCTTGCTTAGAGAAAGCGGCTTTGTAGTGTACAGCCTAGCGAAACTAAGAAAAAAGCGATTCACTCGATTGTATGAAACGTGTAGTCATTGATAGATTGACAGATGACGGCTATAATCTTGTAAAAAACGCAGATAGCCGAAACTGTTCACTTTCAAACTTAGCCGGATTATATTTCGTCACCATATTGTAATTACTATTTCAAAATTATGTCAAATCTCACTGCACTTTTCATGCTAAACTAAATTTCAACATTAGTAGTATTTACATTCTCTTTGGTAGTGTGCCTATTCTTTTCATTAAGTCACTTTTGGTCCTTAACTTAGTCTAGCCTTGTACTGTTACATATTCTTTGGTCTTATTTATTTATTTATAGCTTTATTTCGTTACAATCTATACATTTAGATATTTACTTATAAATTATATTTGTTACTCTTATTAGGCCTGCCTCGATTTCGTTTCCTATTTATAGGGTACCAGTTCGTTACTACTTTGGACCATCTTTCGCCTTTGGTTTTAGCCCATTTCCAATTTAAACGTAGAACAGATTAGGCTACATCTTTTGCTTTGGTTTTCTTTCTTATTGTGATATTTTTAATCTTGTCTCTTATTCTTAGCCCCATATAACTTCTCTCAATTCCTCTCTGACAAACTTTAATTTTTTCTAAGTTTCTATAGGTTAGAGGCCATGTCTGACAAGCGTAAGTGAGGCATGGCATTTAACAGGTCTCCATTCTTTGGTCTAGCGTACAAGTATTTAGTACAGGCAAAAGTAAGTAATATGTAGTATAGACTTAGATGTAGACAAAATATTAATTAAAGGAAGATGAAGGTAACATTAGTTATTTAAATATTACCGTCTAATCAATCATCAAACAACAATTCAATGCTAAAATCTAAATGCCAACGGAATCCTATTAATTAATTGAAAATTACTGTTCACGCGTGGATGGGCACAATGTAGGCACTGTAAGCAGTCGCTGAACGGTATAATTTGAAACAAATGGAAATGTTACCGGGATGAAATGCAAATTTATTCAATTAATCCAACAGCCAGTCTGTATTGGGTGTCGCAGTCGTGATTGGCGTTAAGTCGCCCGCTTGGTTTACTTACATGCTCCTAGATGAAATTGGCGAATAATTTTGTTTATCTTCCACCTTCTACGTAAGTAACTTCCTTTTGATTAGAAATCTGAACCGAAAATGCGTGATTTATTCATATAAATATATGGGCGCAAATGTTGCATCCAAATCCATTTCTAACCAGGTTATACAGAAGAATAGATGAATATTAATTTCTAACAAGTTCTTCATTTATTTTGACCGTTTGATATTTAACAGAACTATTCAGGGTAACTATAACTTGTACTCAAAATATGTGATTACTCCTAGAGCATTTATTTAACAAACAAACACAACAAAAATATTTTTATTTCGTAAGTAAATTGCATTACAGTTGAAATATGTAATTTTTTTTCTTACAGCTCGTTCGGAAGGCAGATATCCTTAGAGAAGAACGAGCAAGAAAGTCTAAGGTTGATATTTTCAAAATATAAGATATTACAGATTCTTATTTTAAAAATTATTTTACAAATCATTTCAATTACAATATATGCAAAGTGATGTAACAAAATACAGAAACTTCATTACTAAATGTCTCACACGAGTAAGGAAAAAAAATGAAAATTAATTAGTAAAAACCTAGTTATTGAGTAGGTACTTAAAGTACAATAAAGTAGATGCACCAATCCACACATACCGTAAATAAAACAAAGTAAATAAAAATATAAAAAAAATATATATTATTACTTTGATGATTAAGAGATAAGGTAGTATAATAACTCAGATTTCACGGTGAGAGGATCATGCAGCCATCCGATAGATAGTCAAGTAATAAACCTGGCCTATTTTCATCGCTTGTCTAGCAGCAAGAGGCTCTATCTAGACGTATAAATTGGCATATTAAATATACTTTATTTTAAGACATTGTTACTTGAAAATATTTACAAACTATAATTAGTTATAACTTTAGAGTATGTGTAACAATGCAATATATTTTGGGTTTTAAATAAAATGATTCATCAAATTACGAAATAATCGAATAGTTAATTAATGGTTAATTCTGTAGTAAAATAAAAAGTTAAAAACTCAATGAAAATACTTATAGTTGCTTATTCATAAAGTAATAACATTTACAACATATTTATAAACTCCTCGACGTGCCTTTTTATTAATGATAACAAGGGACGAGAAGGGCAGGCTGTTCAGCTGATGGTAATTGATACGCCCTACCCATTTTAATGCAGTGCCGCAAATATTCTTGAAATACCCAAAGAGCGGCACTACAATTTCGCTCGTCACCTTGAGACATAAGATGTTAAGTCTCATTTGCCCAGTAATTTCACTAGTTACGGCGCCCTTCAGACCGAAACACAGTAATGTTTACACATTCACGGCAGATATAGGTGCCGTTGTGGTACCCATGATCTAGCCGGCATCCTGTGCAAGAGAGCCTCCCACTGGTTTAAATAGAAGTTTTCACTTCAAAGACAATGAAATAAAATGTAAGTGTTCCACATTCCACGTTCCAGATTACATGTTCATCACAGTTGTACATTTGTTGCGAGATTTACATACTTTTAGAAACCCATACGGTAGCCCATTGCAAGTAACCCAAAATAAAACAAAGCGTATGTTTCTGTATCACAAAGTAGGGTGCCTACGTAACACATAGATATTAATATTTATAATACTAATAATACTAAACAAAATTGAAAACTTTCAAACACTTTCGACCGACTTCAATGGAGTGTGGACAAGGTGTATATACACCACATAAAATAAGTGAAATTGAAATCACAATCAGGCGTTCGAAACATTTGGCATTTAATTGAAATAAAAAAATTATGAAAATGGAAAATGATCTTGCGAGATGTAATGCCTTGGTGGAGAAATTGTGTGCGTACATATCATGAGTGTGACATCGTCGCTATTGAACGAATTTGGTGAGATTTAATATATAATTAAATATTGTTAAGTATAATTTATGAATATCCTTTCAAGATTTTTACTATCATTAGCTCACCCTTTACTTTTCAAAGGCTCTTTCCTACTTTAAGAAGTACTTGTGTAAAATTTATTTCTGAAATTTTGCTGAAATATAACTTAGATGGATTTTACAAGGCATGGTTATATATTCGCTGTATTTCGCCCTAGTTTTTGAAATTCTGATTTACGACCCATATAGCCGAATGGTTAGTGACACTGACTACTAAGCTACAGGTCCCGGGTTCGAAATCCGGTAGGTGCAATCATTTATATGATGAATATGGATGTTTGTTTCTGAGTCATGGATATTTATATGTATTTATTTATGTTTAAAAAATTGTAAGTATAATTTATCAATATATCGTTGTCTTGTACCCATAGTACAGACTGCCTAGAATGCCTAGTTTTGGGACAATACGAGTATAATATTTTGTGCAAAAGTGTGTCAATATTGTTATTATATAAAAGCTTATATAACAATTCAACTTATGAAAAAAAAATCGCATATGCATTCGTCGATAATATAAACAAATTAAATTATTTTTTCCACATTAACTTACAATACAATTTGTCATTACAAAAGATAATATTATAGGTTTCCAAGGGTTGACAATCCCTAACATAGAATGTCCAGTTCACATATAGTTCCTTCTCGCTATCGTGAGTGGTTTGATTTTGTAAAAAGTTTTTGCAATGTTCGTAGCATTTCAAAGCTGATTGCTATCTGTTTATTTTTCTATGTTTAAATGTTTTGCTTCCTCAAAAAAGTAGAGCAGATTATTAAAAAAAAGGACAACTAAGTCAGATTAATAACGCTATTTTTTACACAATAGCAGCACCGTTCCAATAACAAGTGATAGTTCTCTATACTGTACTTGAATTGGAATAAATGAGAAGTAATTTCATTTGAATTACCAAATGAGCTTCCTTGTGCGAAAAATCGAAAGTGGACGGAAGTGATCACTTAACATCAGGTACGCTCCTTTGTCCTTCTCTTCCACAAAAAAAGGATAATGATCGCAGAATATAATCACCAAGTTACCTAGAGGATCCCCTACTTTCAATAGATTGTCATTAACTTAGTTGTGAATTAATGTATACAACTAATATGGCATAAGTTTCGTTACTATAAGTAACAGAACCTATGCATTTATTTTATGAGATAATGCATTCTTATATGTATTAATTAATTTATTCTTCCACAATAAATAACAATTTCTCTTTTCGAAATGACTATCTTTCACTTTAATGCAAGCCTAAACTGTCTGGCCACGAATCTATGGGCTTACGTACCATTTCCAAGGAAAATTTAGCTGCTGCTTGTTCTAGACACTTGTTAAGCGCCTCGATGTCGGCATGTCGTATGTCGTATGTGTGGATAGAACAGGTCATGTCTTCTTAAGCTGATCATAATTTGTAGGTTAAGCTATTCATATCTGGGTTAGCCGAGCGTCAAACTTTACGAGGGCAAAACAAACATTCTTCACGAGCTTACACTAACTCACAAGAACGTAAAATAGAGTTTCGAAGAGCAAATTTTCGAAATCGATTCCTTTTTTTCGTTCCCTTTTTTTTGTTACATTGTTTGTGCACCTTTCGTAGGCCTACTTATGGCTGCTTCAAGAAAATACTATTTAATATATGACAATAAAATCAACAAAATTTTGTGTATAAGTATTTCACCTGATGTTATGTAGATAAAGCCTACTCTAGTTTACATAACAGCTTATTACATACACAAAAAGTATTGAATAAAAAAACTACGTTTAAAGAAATGGACCTAAAAAGCTAAAAAAATAAATAAAACTTAAAAAAGATTTAGTTCACCTCCTATTCAAACATATACCTTTAATATTAATAAAATACTGTTATTTCTATGTGCAACCTCGCGGATTGCATTTTTCTAGAATCTAGACGAAGCTATCCCGCTAAAAGTCACGCGTGGCGAGTGTAGGTATCTACTATTACATTTGGCTTCGCACCGACTTCAAACCTACCGAGAGGTAGCACATACAAATAATAGTATTATTTTTAGTTTTTAAAGTCGATTTTTAAGCGTAGTCTTATACTAGCTAATATTGTGATAATATATTATATATATATAAAAATGAATTGCTGTTCGTTAGTCTCGCTAAAACTCGAGGACGGCTGGACCGATATGGCTATTTTTGGTCTTGAATTATTTGTGGAAGTCCAGGGAAGGTTTAAAAGGTGAATAAATAGGAAAATGCTGCTAAATTAAATAAAAACAACAAATTTGTTTTTCCTTTGATGTGTCCTGTATACATAATTTCTATGAGAGAATTTATTGACGCACGGTTTGACATTTCTGCTGTGAAACAATTTCATTACGACAGCAGGGTGCATATTTTACGAAGTAATTTTTGATGTTATGATATATTATTGACAAATTCATATAAAATCATTATTTTATTTATTATATACAGAACAACGTCTGTCGGGTCAGCTAGTACCTTTTAAAAATTGTTAATACATATATTTTTTGACCAGACTTTTTTATTAAAATGATTTTTCAAAATAAGCTCAAAAGTTATTTATTCGTGAATGTCAAGAAGACCCTTTTGTCACCACCACTCTTCGACAACACTCCCATTAATGCGTCTCCTATTATCAGAAAACTGTTTCGAAATTACGACCGGCTGCTAATTCCCCATTCATTTGAAAGGCAAAGCCAAATTGGCTCAGTTTATTTTAAAATAACTAGGAGTCATAAATATAGCATGGTAATACTTCAAGCCGGCCCATATTTTAGAGCTCTACAAAGAACAGCTCTTGCTCTGGTCTGATGCAGCCCAGTATCAGCTTGAACTATTTCACCACGTGCCACGCAGAGCTGCTTGGTCGGGAATCCATGTTCAGCTAACGACTAGGTTACTTGGCGCTGCGTTGAGGAGTTGCTGCATTGTGTGTCGTCTGGCATCATTCTCCCTCTCATTTATCATAGGGAATGTTCCCCAAGGCTATTTACCTGATTCCTGCAGCAGAATTCCGCCCTCGACACGGCACAAGCCTAGACCACCAGCAACGCCATCTGGATGTTTCCTTTACAATACGGAACTTTCTTCCACGCTTAGAATAATAACGCTCAGAACGTGAGTAGTCCCAAGCGAAACGAAGCCAAGGCCTTTTAAGGCTACTACTGTATACGTATCCTGCCACCTCAGTGTCACGCTGTCAAGTTCCATGACAATCAGCACGAGAAATTTAATTGAAATATGACTTACCGTACAGTGAAAGGGTATCACAACGCATCTCAAAATAAAAATAGCGATAGTAAAATCACATTTCCTTTATAATTTAAGCTAATACATTCATTCATCAAAATAGCAAAATATTATGTATACAAAACAGAGGCCTTTAAATAAATTTTGCCCACTATGATAGTACTATTTACCCCGAGTTCCTTCGTTGGGATATTTTTTTGTGTTGATAGGAGGATTATAGTCTCATAGTACGACGCCACGTGATGTTGTAAGTATTCAAAGTCAAAGTCAAATAAACTTTATTCAATTATGCTTAAACTAAGCGCTTTGAATAGTCACTATAAATATTTCTTTTAAATTACTGAATTTACCATAATATATTCGAAAAAAAAATTGAGCTCGTGAGGAGAACATACAAAAAACTTAACGGCCACTTTTTTCAATCAAAAATAAATAATATACATAACAAATTAAATTGTAAGGTGCTACATCCAATATGTGAGTCGTGCTTAAATTAAATAAATTATTTAATAAAAAGTAATAAAGAATTAACTGTATAAATATAAATTATTCTACAATATTATTATTATTACATCAGGTGACACGTACTCTAGTTTGTCCTCCGTTTCCAAAAACCAGTTACAGTTAACCATGTTATATTTCAAATTAGTTTTCTAACAGCCGTTTTCAATTACGTATCTCTGGTAACGGATACATTGCTGTCACCGTTTAATGACAAGATCTTATCTATCCATAGTTATGTCTAATATAGTTATAGTCCAATTCTTTATGTCGATAGGTAATTGAAATGTAGGTAAGCATAAAATGATAGATTTGTGTACCTCTAGTAACTTAAACTAAAGATAGATAGGTTATTGAAAACCTGCCTGCGTATAACCAGAGAAAAATCTATACCTACATCGATTTGAGGAAAAACTCCAATAATAACAAAACGAACATTAGGGCAGTAATGGTGGTTATTATAGTATTGCAAGTTAGTAGTATGAGGTGAGAATGCTGATGTAGTGATAAAATTGTTAAATCAGTTTTTGGCTTGTTTAGGTGAATGGGCTTTTACGATCATGTTTCCCAATATAATCTTTTATAAGTAGATATAGACATATTTTTATTTCACATTACACAAATAAATTTACAAAGCTTTATAACACATCTTAAATTAAAACATAACACTATCGCTTAAAGTAAAGTAATATATGTGAAAATATATAATCAAGAATGATGCGAAATTGGACACCGCTCAGCGTATGCTGTAGCAAATGCTACAGCGTTGGTTTTCAGCGTAGCCCATTCAGAGACAAACTCGCGCTTATGGTTTAGAAACGTTTGAAAAATTTCTAGATACTTATTTCTAGGTACTTTTGTGCTACTATTATTATTTCATTTCATTTATTAATTATAAATACAAACATCGTTTCTTTATGCCTAATATAATTAGTACAATATTTATCTTATAAATAAAACAAAGAGGCACCTTTTATTACTAATTCCTCTGGGTGGCTCACTAGGAAATCCTGTGAAGAGCCAACCAGTGATTACCGTCTGCTATGTAATTTTATTTTAATTTAACGTTAATAATGAATGAAATAAAAAAAATTAACAAAAAAACACCTGACTTCAAAAACACTTCCAAAACAGTAGATATAATGTGCACTAAAAAGTATAAAAATAATTGCGTATTTTTAAACAATCTAATGAATTAAAAAAATTCTAGTTACGATTATTGTTATTTTTGGAATTGGTGTCCTTCCGACCGCTTTCGCCTCTCGCCTCCTCACGACTCAAGCACATCTCACCTATGATGACGATGACACCGACTCCAAAAATTACAATAATCGTAACTAAACTTAGATTAATTAATTAGAATGTAAATAATTGTAAGTAATTGTAAAAATTTGTCTAAATATGTGTAGATATACTAAATTTTTCAATGCAGTAATGAACGTAAGTGCTTTGCAATTTGATTACAGACAGTTTGAAATTCTGACACATATTGCACACTTACTGTAAGTCATTAAGGAGTCCTATTGATATTCGACTACGACAATTACTTGACCATAACTATGTTATGGTAGATGACTTACGGATAGCATAAAAAAGATTCGGCCGAGTATCGTTAATTTGCTCCTAAGAATTGAATAGTTCCGTTACTTTGTCATGGATTCCGTAATCAGAACCTAACCAAACTCTTACCAAACTATCTTTGAAGTATATCCTTTCCAATAAAAAATCGGTTGGCACGATATTGAGTTATTAGCAAATTTATCATCCACTTGAATACGTATGTATCGCAAATTTAAGACTTTTACGGTTTTCTTATGGATGCCATTGTCAGATCTGCACCAATTACAATGGGACCACACGGGAAGCTTTCAAATAAAAAAGAATTATCAAAATCGGTTCACCCAGTCGAAAGTTTGAGGTAACAAACATAAAGAAAGAACATACCGACGAATTGAGAACCTCCACATTTTTTGAAGTTGGTTAAAAACTAAACAATATTAAATAACTTTAAAATATACCTATCTTATAATACAGTTCTTTATAAATTATTTGGGTTACAGATAAAGCGAATAGTTATAAAAATACATAAGTACATAAATACGTTAAATTTAATAAATTTTGAATTGATTTATTGATTTTCTCTATATTATCACAGCTCAATTGTAAAAGATTCTCTCTTCAAGGCTGTTAACAAACTTCATGATGCTTTACTTCTCCAAGATGACTTGAACAGGCTGCATAACTATTGCACACTCAAAAACTTAGATTTGAATTCTCTAAATGCTTTTTTATAAACTTTTCACGTAAACGAAACATTTTTGAATATAACTATAAGATTTAAAATCAAAATTTAGCTGTTACTAAGAACATTAAAGAACTAAGTGTAATTCATGACAGTAAACAATGTTCGATGACCATGTTAACGCTGTAATAAATAGAGCCCACCAGGCTCTTGGATTTATTATTTGTGCTTCACAGAATTTTAAAAGAAAGAAAACTATAAAAATTATCTATTGTGCCTACGTACGTAGTCATCTAGACTACGGGTCTCAAATTTGGAATCCCTGTTATAAAATACACTCAGACAAAATCGAAAGAATCCAAAGGAAATTCACGCGTTACCTGTTGTATAAATTTAATATACCAATGTGTGAATATCCACAGCAAAGCCTATTGTTCCATCTACTTCCATTATATCAGAGGCGAAACATGTCTGATATTAATATTATTATAATTAGCCCAAAATACCATTGATAGTCCTGAGCTTCTTAGCAAAATTAATCATAATGTTCCAACTCGTAGTCTTAGGAAACCGGCTTTGTTTAGCATCGATTCCAGCCACACTTACTACCGGAAAAATAGCTTTTTTCCTGTATGCATGCGGCAGTACAACAAGCTTAACGATGATGACCGTTTTGACCTCTTTACTTGTAGTTCTCGTGTAGCTAAGAATGTGCTTACCAAAGACAGTCTCGATGGAAGTCTAACATAAAAAACGTAGCACTTAATCTCGTAAGTTAGAACCTATTTTGTATTACATAATTGTTTGTGTTTTATATTAATCAGAGCTTAAGCAATTTAAAAACATATGTGGAAGCTTGTAACTAGCATTTATTAATTTATTTGTTGTGAAATATTTTGTAAAAATGGCTGTAAGTAAGCTAAAATAAAATAAATTAAAAATAAAATTATCCTTAACGGCCATTCCCAATATACTATCTACGTCATATGTCAGTAATTAGCTGTCAATAATCTGAAGCTGTCCCAATACACCCGATAAGTCATTTTTATCGCCTTATATTGGGACCCATCAATTGCAATTTCCATACAAACTTCTATCACTGGTAAGCTATACGTCGTCCCATTGACAGACAGCGTGTACGTATAAGGTGAGTTACCATCAATAAGTTTATTGCGACAGAAAAGTCAACGATAGTTACGATTTTTATCTCAAGTAAGAGATATACTGAATATTGGGAACGCCTGTAAGACGGTTCTTGCCAGACATATGCATAGAAAGATAACGAATGGATACTTTAAAGGCTATTCCTTGCTTTTTTCAATAAAAGGACAGCTATTGAGTAATCTGCAAAGAGTAAACGTATACCGTTTCTTATTGGTGTTAATTGTTAGACAGCATATCAAAGTCGGAAGTTCCTGACAAGCGAAGATTAACAAGTACTTTGTCAAAAACAACAGCAATTTACATAATTAATCCGTTCGTGAGGATTGCGACAGTAAGCGGCTTACCCTAAACTAACTGTGAATTGAACGGTCAGTGTCTGCGGACTTGAGATTTTGAGATATAATAATTAACGTTCGGTATACTATTCGATGAAGGAGAATTATGACAACGTGAATATTATTTAATGATGAGAAAGCTCATGGTCACTCAGAAGGCAAAAGAGAGGGCTCAGAGTTTCCCTCAAAGATCGAATCAGAAACGAGCCCCATTTGGGCTCCCCATTGCAAACTGAAGTGGCAGTGGGGAGGGCATATAGTTCGACAGACAGATGGCCAGTGGGGCAGACAATTTCTCGAATGGCGACCACGTACCGGAAGACGCAATGTTGGTGGGCCCCCACATGATGGACTGACGATCTGGTCAAGATCACCGGATATATTTACTGGGGGCAGCGCAGCACCGATCATCGTGGAAATCTCTGAGAGAAGTCGTTGTCTAGCTGTGGACGTCTTCCAGCAAATGATGATGATGATAATGAGAATAATTTAATCTCTAATGTGTATTTATTAAATTCAAAAGAGTTGTTCCAGAATACTATGGACCCTGGGCAATGACCTTGTACCGGGCACTTTCTAGTCATAAGCTTGGAATTGAACATAAATAGCACAAAATTCTTCTAAAATAAGTTACTGTGTTAAAAAATTCAAATAGAGAAATAAATCAATGTGACGTTTGAATGATTTAAATATGGCGTTAATGTGTATGTCAGTTGTCATGACACGAAATTCTTCTAGAATAAGTTATTGTGTAAAAAAATGTTTAAATATGGAAATAAATCAAGCGACTTTTGCACTGACTTAAATAAGGCGTTAATCTGTGTGTCAATTTTTATTGTCACGTCTAACCGGTTAGAAACTGACAATCGACATACATAATATACGTTCATACGGTTTTAAAATATAATGATGTGCAACAGCAGCTGTATTGCCAACAACAATTATTCAATGATTGAATTTAAACACCACAAAATATTGGACAAATTTGAAACAAATTTATAGTAATCATAATATAAATCATAATAATTAGTCGATCTTGTCTCTTGGTAAGAAAATTGTTATCGTTTATTTTCTTAGAGCTTACTAAAGTTAACTTTCAGCAGAAACACTTAAAATATGTGATATTTTATTAAGTTGTTAACCCTCACTTCTAGGATTAATTGCACAAATTAATTTGAAAACAAAATTTATGAACAATGCGGGACTCGCACCCGCGACCTCTCGCGTTTTGTGCGAGCGCTCTTCCACTGAGCCAACCGTTCCAGTGACGTAAATGTCGTCAATCTTGAAATCTCTTTGTTCAACTCTCAGGTTGTGGCTTCATCTACAGGATATTCTTTACAGTTGTTAACCTGCTCAACCCCAATATTTGCTAATAAGGAAATTGACTTGAGATGTCACTGTTTCAAATCTAAACAATTTTTTGGCTCAGTGGAAGAGAGCTCTCACGGAACGCGAGAGGTCGCAGGTTCGAGTCCCTTATCGCAACAAAAAAATTGTTTTCAAATTAAGTTTTTAAAATGAAATTTTAAGTATTTCTATATCTGTATCTGCATCACCTTGCAAAAGGTTGCAAGATAAATTTAAAATGCTGAAGCTGTAGTTACGTTGATTTGAAAGAGTGGCAATGAGTTTAATGTCACTCTTCATTTTACCAGTGGGAGGCTCCTTTGTACAGGATGCCGGCTAGATTATGGGTACCACAACGGCGCCTTTTTCTGATCTGAAGTAGTAATAGTAATGTAACATTACTGTGTTTCGGTCTGAAGGGCACTGTAGCTAGTGAAATTACTGGGAAAATGAGACCTAACACCTTTTGTCTCAAGATGACGAGCGTAGTTGTAGTGCCACTCAGAATTTTTGGGTTTTTCAAGAATCCTGAGCGACACTGCATTGTGATGGGCAGGGCCTATCAATTACCATCAGCTGAACATCCTGCTTGTCACGTCCCTTATTGTCATAAATAAATCATTAATCATAAATAAAACGCAACCTTCATATTAATTTGTGTTGTTTTAAACATAAACAGTTGATGAACCATAGAAGAGATTTGTGAACGGCAATAACTCGGTAGTATTTTAATCCCTTAGATCAATGGAAACCGTACTTTTTATTTCATACAAATTATAAGATCTTGATTTCATATCTCGTATATTTTAGAAAGCATGAAAGCTCACATTCGCTTAGCAGACAGTTGCTGTCATAAGCCGATTACGGGTAGCGCTAGGCTTTCCAATTTGGAAAGCAAATCTTGTCACACCTTCGTACAATAAGGCTTTTGTGTTGGTACAAATTACATTGGGGATTGACACCGGCCAAGCTGAACTGCCGACATCTTTTTAGCAAAATGTGACATCAAGCAAACTTTAACTATATGATGAACTATATTTTCAAATTACTTTCGATAATTTTAGCAAATACTTATATTTACTATTTTACATAATCCCTACTAATACTATAAATGTGAATGTAAGTTTGCTTGTAACGCTTTCACGCCTAAACTACCGAACCGATTTTGATAAAATGAAATATAATAAGACCTTGAAAAAGAAAATGGGCTTTTTATTGCAAAAAAAATTAATGGAAGGGTTGAAATAGGGGATGGCAATTTGTAGGGAAATCGTCACTATCGAAAATAAAACCATGAAACTTTGTATAAATAATAATAAATAATTTATAAACATTTGTTCAAGCATTTTTCAAACCTCGACCTACGTGGGGATGATATAGGAGATTAAAGTTCACAAGGAAATAGTATTAATAAAACTGTACACAATGACAAGGGATATGCGCTGTATAATAGAAGAGCGCTGCCAGCGGAAAGAGCAGTTTTGTATGTGTATTATATGAAAAGTATCCTAAAAAATAAAAATAAATTGGCCAGAGGCTAGGTTGCAGCTACACGGACAGGACATTGCGTGGTCCCCGACGGTAAAGTACCTGGGGTCACCATTGACCGCCGGTTCAACATGAACGAGCACGTCCCGAAGTCCATCGCGTCGACAAACGTTGCGATGGCCTTACTTCATCCAGTGCTCTCCTCAAACCTCCGTCTGAGGGTGAATGAAGGTCTTGGTGTAGAAGACCCGACTCCGTAGCCGACTCACGTATGCCGCGCCTGCATGGTACGCGCTCGTGAGCCAAACTAATAAGAAAAGGCTGCAACCGTATGAAATAAGATCCTCCGACGCATCACAGGCGCACCATGGTACCTGAGGAACCAGATAATCCAGAGGGATTTAACAGACGAGAGCCTAGACAAATTCATTCGTCGTCTCGCCGTCGCCATCTTTTAGTAGAAATTGTTTCAGCATGTCTGTGAAAATATATAATAAATTGCCCAATGAATTGAAAGATTTACCGTTCAAAGTTTTTAAAAGAAGACTGCATCAGTGGTTAACAAATAAGTGCTTCTATAGCTTAAATGAATTTTTCAATACAAAATGAATTAGTCTATTTGATAATAATATATGTAAATTAATATACTTTTATGACATTGAATTTGTTAATATTATACATAGGTACTAAATGAATTATTAAGTTATTTACGTCTCATATTATAATATCTTAAAATTGCATTTTATAAATATTATTGATATCATTGTGAAATCCGACATGTTTCAATATAACAGTACGATTAGTGTTTAGACAATTTTGTAACATATTTTGCATGTCAATTGACGAAACATATTGGATTATCCATTATATTGTTAACACCTTAAGTACAATGTTTCCTGCAAATAAAATTTCATTTCATTTCATTTCATTTCAACAAGTTCGTGCATGCTGATCTCCATCATCTGCGAGATTGGCCCCCTGGCACATGCAGCCACCTGACGGCAGCCGCTACCCGCGCGATCTCGTGCGGACCGAGTATGAAGAGTAACGTGTTTGCGCCCGGCCCGTCTGATCGCCCACCTTCTTCTTCGGAGCTGATCGCCAGGGCCCGTGCAAATCGAAGACAACTCCCGGACATGACACCAGAGCTGAGGGAACAGGCGCTCCCTCAACTCCAAAAGATGACTTAAACGGGTAGCAAATCCCGATCATTCCCCCCACCGAGAGAGGAGACCACGACGACGTCCTTGCGATAGTGCAACCAGCCTTGTTTCTCTCGACCCAGCGATACACCATAAAATACGTACCCAGTGTACAAAATTTAGCATTTTTGCCTCATGCCGGGGTATGTGTGTTTGTTATGGAGTTTTGAGGCTGATGAACGGTCTACTCTCTGGCTGCGTGAAGTTTTTGAGGACCGCATCCGCATCTAGGCGTGTGTCTTTAGGTCAAATTGTAATTACCCAGAAATGGACTTATCTCATGGGCTGCTTTCAAATAGCAATTGAAGACGGGCTTGCTTAGATCCCCTCCGCTGAAATCGTAGCTAGTGGGTGACTTCAAGGGGCATAGTGCCGAATGGCTTAGGTTGGTACCACAGACTACATAGAGCGATCTGTGCATAATATTACATTGCCGTTTGGTCGGTCCCAATCGGTTGAGTCGCAATCGCGGTTCCCAGACGTGGATAGCCACATGCGGTCCTTATCAGATCTTTTGCTGACTACTCATCCTTCATCAAAGTATTTAACATTTGAGTCTTACATCACTTTACATATTATAGTGTAATTAAAACAATCTATCTATGAAGCTTAATAGCGTGCACGGAGAAGAACAGAAAGAAAGTAAGAAGTAAGTAAGTCGTAGAAAGTCAGCCACGCTTGGACTTAGGTCCTTAGTATTTTGAATATTAAACTGGCTAACCACTAGTTATCATTCACATTGACAAAACAAAATTAATCACACATCGGTCTGTCAGATCGTTTATATGTTAGTATATTCTAATTCTATGACTAAAGTACATCTTGTGCGTAATATAACATCATAACTTTTACGTCATATTTTTTATAACAGTAAGGGACGAGACGAGCAGGACGTTCAGCTGATGGTAATTGATACGCCCTGCCCATTACATTGCAGTGCCGCTCAAGATTCTTGAAAAACCTAAAAATTCTAATTGGCACTACAATTGCGCTTCTCACTTTGACACATAAGATGTTAAGTCTCATTTGCCCAGTAATTTCACTAGCTACGGCGCCCTTCAGACCGAAGCACAATAATGTTTACACATTAGTGCTTCAGTGCAGAAATAGGCGCTGTTATGGCCATAATCTAGCCGGCATCCTGTGCAAAGGAGCCTCCCAAGAAATACTATTTCAGAGCTGCAAAAATTACATTATATTTTCCAAATCTTAATCAATTTTAAAGCACTCATTCAAATAGGTGCTTCCTAAAATATCAAACCTTTCAAAACTTTCGCATCTTTAATTTTATGAAAAGATTTTTCATTTTATAATAACGAGCTGAAACTCAATTAAAACAAAATGGTGCTCAAAGCCCTCTATTGGGTATCGATACGGTAAGGTGACTTAAGAATTTAATCTGTCTTTTATTAGAAGATTAATTAAAAAAGCTATATCCGTGTTTGCAATTCTAAGACAATACTTTTTTTAATGAAAAGTTTTTTAGCTGCGTTGGGCACTTTTTGGTAGGTGAAAATCTTCTGGGTTCGCGTCACCGACATGCTCATGCCATGGCGCACGCCAAAAGGTTTTATGGGTGAAATTTCGTGAGTTCACGTCAACGATATGCTTATAGCCGTATATCTGTAGCTATACAGCTGACGTATTTTGCAACATTTGTGTTGTGAAGTTCTTTTAAGTGAAATTGAATGGATTTAGTGAAAAGTTCAATGTGTATATTATACTGTGCATTGTTGAAATAGTATTTTTGTTTGATTAATATATTAATAATTATAATCAGTTTTAAAAATAATTTGATAATTTAATTGTTTTTAAACATTACGAAGTTTCAAATTTTAATACTAAAATTTTAAGTCTTTACTTTTATCGGCAGTCATTACAACTGCCAATTTTTCTTTTTTAATATTGTGAGTGTTGTGAAAAGTAAACATAAGATACCTATACGTAGGTCACACTAAAAGTTTTGCGTAACTTAAAAAAGACATGTTATAACCAAAAAAATTAAATTTTTACTGCTTTTCAAATTACTCTCTTTTACATTTTAAACATTTTTTCATGCGATCGAACCATTTTTTAAAACAGGATGACCACAGATCTGAAGGCATGTTTTCTACGTGCTGATTAAACGCTATCACTGCCTCTTTGGAATTGGTAAAAGTGAAACCTCTAATCAAATCTTTGATTTTGGTGAAAATACAGAAATCACAGGGTGCTAGGTCGGGGCTATGTGCAGGGTGGGTGGCGAATTGTACTTCTTCGGAAGCTAAAAATGACTTAGTTTTGTTGGCCGTGTGTGAAGAAGCGTTGTCATGATGTATGTAGATGTTTCGTTTAACTCAGTTGAAGGCCACTCTTCACGAAATTCGACATGAAAAGAAACCCAACCCCTCTCATATTCAGCAAATCATCGCCTCACGTCGGTCAAGCAAGGTGCTTCTCTCTCAAAAGCATTTTGACGAGAGGGAACTTTTAAAATCATAAAAAATCATCGCTCTAAAATCTTTTCGATTCAATTCCATTTACGTTTCGTATGTTTGATGTGTGATAAAAAACAATTGACAAAGGATTTCCTGCCAGTTGTTTTTGTTATTACGAAAAAGGTTGCAAAGCTTCAAAAAATATACCATTCAAGTTGAAATAGTTCCGATTAGCTAGAAGTGCAAAACCTTTAGTGTTTCATGTTCCACTATCCTAATGATTGGGATACTCATTGTAGATACACATCTCCGGAAGGCAAGATGATGCCAGAAATTCCAGATAATAATTGCTACCCCAACATAATTCACTCCGACATCTCGCAGCAAGAAGTTGTTTCGCAAGTTTCATTAGCACGCGAGTTTCAGTTATACTTGAAATATTAAATACCCCGTTGTACCTGAGTAGCGAGTGAATTATGTGTTTTACGTTCTATTTCTATAACGCTTTCATTGTTGAGGAAATGTTTTGACAGACTAGAGACTATGTTTAATTTGTGTTGTGAAAATTGTATTGGGTTAAATGACACATCAATGACAGCTACTTTTTATAGAACAAAGTCCCCCGCCGCGTCTTTTTGTCTTAGAGATAAGCTTAAAAACTACTACACCATGCAACCGAGGTCTACCAATGGCAACAAATGGATTAAAATATCATTCGCGGTTACCTAACTGTGGATTGCGATTGAATATACAAATCATCCATTCAAACCAAAATGTGTCGGTCTCAGTGAGTCTTACATCTTTGTTTCGTTTTTCGCCATTTTATGTCGTGACACGTGACAGGCGCGGAGAATGTAAAAAGTACTATCTCCTGGCCTCAATAGTGCTGCTGGCAACCCAAGCGTTTTCAGCTATTCCAGTCAACGGATCAGCCTAGCTATATAACATAGAAATTCTGCCAATATTCTTGGTACGCTTCCCCGTAATAATAGTTTTAATTTAAAGTAATCAAGGTATTGTCAATATAGTTAAAAGATTTGTTTTGTTTGAATAAATTTATATATAATATACTCAATTCAATTATAAATACGAGTTTTTATTTTGTCTCAATAGAAAACGTATTAAAAACATGTTCAAGTTACCACATAAGTCGCAACCATTAGGTACAAATATTAAGAATAAGTCTACATACCTACTTAAGTTTGGTAACTGCATCTAGAGAAGTAGGTACGAAGTTGTTATTGTTACTACTTTTATATATCTATCTATTAAATAATCGTAATGTAAGTTTATAAAATGGATACACGAAATACTGATTACAAAACGTATGCAGTAAATTGTCACAGGCGCATTAGTCAGCCACGTTATTCCGCTAATGCCTGGCTAATGGTTCATTAACGTCCTAATTTACAGCCTGATCTACTTTGCTCCTATCCACTGATTTATTTAGCGTGTTCAGACTAAAATATAGGCAACCTTTAATAATACTATTTTATCTACACCCATGCTTTAATTCCTCCACACCACCCAATGTCCTAATAACCATAACATCATCCAAACGAGTGTTGTAATGAAATTCAGTACAACATTATATCATCCGTTTTCATAATAACACTCCTTTGGATAATATTATGGTTTTAGTGGTATGGTACTAGGACTGGCTTTTTTAATGTTAGCAGTAAGCTAACTGTTTCAGAATCTTAACAGGATTCATATTATGGGTGTAGATAAACTGTTGATAATTAGGTATTAAAATACTCGTGTGACTCTTATTACACAACAGTTGCATAAATACCTATTGTTATTAAATCAACACATTTAAATTAAAAAATTCAAAAACATGACAATGATCCAAATAGTTTGTTGCTAAGTTACTCACCTCAACATAATTGCAATAAATGTCAGAAAGTACGTGGTAATCTTTAGAGAACTCTCTCATTTCTGCTACATAATTTGTGTTTAAAGTTGAGGCCACTGTGTAAATGGGAGCAAGGGGAAAATGTTATCCTAAGGTGCAAAAAAATCTCCCTATACTATTAGAATAAAGCTTGGAACCAATGCAAACAGTACTGACAATGGATAAAAATGGCGAAAAGAATGTCATAAGAAACACTCCGCTATGGTACTTTCTCTAAACAGAGATAACTTGAGAGCACCAAGCAGTGTGATCATTTGAGGTTAAACAAACATCTATGCACTATTCTAGATCCCAGTTGTAGATTCTGTCCCGAAAATGAACGAAACACTGAGCGAGAAGCAGCCAGTATTTACTGGGAAATGAACTCCCAGAGTTTCGAAAAGATCTCCTAAGGACATTCTCGGTTTCATAGAAGCAATAAGCTTGAGAGAGATCCCGTAGAAGCAACTTCGTATGGTTGGGCAAAGGACACAGTACATCTAAAAGTGTCACAGTGTTAGAGACGACCTATGTCCTCTTATTTTTTTAGATTTTGACTCGCACTTAAAATTTGTCCATATATAATTAGTACATCAATACTGTAAGCCCAAATTGTATAATAAATGTTATTCTAGATCGTTAGTCTTGAAAGGAGCGCCAATTAGTGCCTAATACGTCAGTGGCACGTAGAGCGGAAGTGGAATCAAAGTAAGCTATTTGTGAATTAATTCGATATAGAGAATGAAAGAGGTCCCAGCAGCGAGCCCTGAAAATCGGACTATTATATTTATGCTTGGGGCAATGCTACCGATATAAATGCCATCTTTATGCTGCAGAAGAGGGCGCTATTTATATTATCGGTCCTAATTATCATAGAGAGCAAAGTTCAAAGAAATATTTAACGGTTGCCTCTCAATATATTCTTGAAAATGATATTATGTATGTGCCTAGGAACATAAGAGAATTTACTAGAAGCTGTTACAACCATAATGTTAAAACCAGGATCATACAAACTTGTTATGCCTCGACTAAGTCGAGTTAATAATAAGTTTTATTGTACGATATTTCATTGCTACGATATTATTATGAAAAAAAGCCCACTGAGTTTCTAGGGCCCGTTCTTCGCTGGTCTGAGGCATACCTTTTCGAATGGGTAGTTTTTGACTTTCATTGAGTGATATAATTTCCTGTTTTGAAAAAAATATTTGAATTTTAATTATAAAAGTAGTAAAATTTAATTAGTGTGTACCCTGTTGTTGGAACTTATTATTGTTTGCAGCAATTTAACAGTGAATTTGTCTGACTCTCTTCTCTGACTCTAAAAGTACGACAAAATTCAAATCGCACACACGATGTGTCATAAGCTAAAGTGGAAAGAGAAATGGACAAAAACCGTGATAGAATGGTATCCAAGAGACGGGAAATGAAGGAATGGTAGACAGATTAGAAGGTGGGAGGACGATTTTAAAAGGATAGCAAGACCGGACTGGATGAAAGAAGCTAGAGACCGAATAAAGTGGAAGTACGTACTAAAAGGAGGCCTTTATCGAGACACAAATAACTAGTTAAGTTAATGTAAGTTTTATTTATAAGAAAAATTAAGCTAGTAGTAATAATAAAGGCTATTTTATTTGATTTTACTTATTAACTAGCTGACCCGACAAACGTTGTTTTGCCATATAAATTATTTTTAGAGTTAGATTGCTTCTTGGTCATTGCAATATTATTTTTTTTTGCTAAAATAAAAGAATATTTCTAAAATAAAATCGGTCCAGCCATTTCAGAGATTAGCCGGAACAAACAGACAGATAGACAAAATTTTTATTTTGGTGTATGTACCGTATATATATATTCATATACATGTTGTAGAAAACGGTTCTTTACATATTACAAACAGACACTCTAATTTTATTTATATGTATAGATTATTTCAGTGAAAAATAATCAGATACATTTCAACTAGGCGTCGCAGGGCCAAGGAGAAGGGTTACAAATTTGTATGGGTTAAGCAGGGTAGAGTATTTGCTCGAAAAACAGAGACCTCTGAATATATCTATATAAAAGATGAGTAGCCTAGATAAAATTCAGTAGTTGCCTCATTTAGAAGCTCTTTTGATGATTTAAGCTATAAAATTCGATCGATTACAAATATTCTACCAAAATGTTAGAGGTCTTCGGACTAAGACTCATGATATTCTTTGTAATATTGCATGCTTAGATTATGACATATTAGTGCTAACGGAGACGTGGTTAAACAGTGGAGTTTACGACAACGAACTATTTGACAATCGTTATAAATTATATAGGCGCGATCGCGAGAGTTCCGGTTTCCACTCAGCTAAAGATGGTGGAGGAGTTTTGATAGCAGTCTCAAATAAACTATGCTCTTCTAGATTAAAGGACAAGGAGAGCTTATGTGAAGATCTCTGGGTCAAAGTTGAACTTTCTAAAAACATCGTAATTCATATTTGTGCTGTGTACATTCCGTCTCCAGTTAAATCAAATATATTGAAACAATTTATAGATAATTTTAATCATGTCTCCGAAAATATACATAATGTTTGCGTCATTGGCGATTTCAACTTGCGCTCTATTAGTTGGCCTCTTCCTGGATCTACTGATTCAATAACTAATAACGGTTCCTCGTTGGGTCATCTCCTAATTGATTTTGTTTCTCTTAATAATCTTTTTCAATATAATAATATAACCAATAACCAGCTGAAAATTTTAGACCTAGTTTTAAGTAATATGCCTAACATCAAAGTAAATGCATCACATAATCCACTAGTTAAAATTGACCCATACCATGTTCCCCTGGATATATCAGTTTACTTAAATGATAAATATAAGGAACTTAGGGCTAATTTTGGGGAAGTTAGATATAATTTCCTAAAAGCAGATTATCAGAAAATTATCGACCAACTTGATAAAGTAAATTGGTTGAGTGAATTTTCGGATAGTGGAGATGTAGATGAAATGGTTGGTCGCTTCTATTGTATATTAAATAAAGTAATAAATGAATTTGTACCAAAGACAAAACTTCGGAATAGTACCTATCCGCATTGGTTTTCCAAAGCGTTGATAAAAGTGACTAAAGAAAAGATAAAAGTTCTACACCGTTTCCGAAAATATCATAACCCTCTGGACGAAATAGAATTAAACATTTTAAACAAGAGATGCAAAACATATACCATCTCTTGCTACAACAAATACATCCAAGATATTGAAGAGAGTATCGGTAGCAACCCAAAATATTTCTGGTCCTACCTGAATAAGAAACGTGGTACGTCTAACCAATACCCTCATAAAATGATATACAAAGATGTTACTGCTTCAGATGGAACTCAAATTTGTAATCTTTTTGCATCACATTTTTCCTCAGTTTACAGTTCTTCAACCGGGTATAATTTAACAACGAGTAACGAAACTTTTGGTAATAACCATAATAACAATTTAGGTAATCTGCATATATCTAGATCAAAATTGTTTCTATACTTAAAAAGACTTGACGCTTACAAAGGCCCCGGGCCGGATGGTATCCCATCTTATTTTGTGAAAAGCTGCTGTTCTGTCCTAAGTCTTCCACTTTATCTCATATTTAACAGATCCCTAGCAACAGGTATTTTCCCATCACTTTGGAAAACTGCTAAAGTTGTCCCAATACACAAGAATGGAAATCATGTGGAGGTATCGAATTATAGACCCATCTCCATTTTACCCGTGTTTGCTAAGATTTTCGAGGCTTTAATATGTCCATACTTAGAAAAACATTTCAAACAATCGCTCAGTTTAGAACAGCATGGTTTTGTTAAAGCAAGATCTTCCAATACGAACCTCGTCAGCTACCTTCAGTATCTTGTCGACGCGGTTGATTCATCCCACCAAGTAGATTCTGTATACACAGACTTCTCAAAGGCGTTCGACACCGTGCCCCACGGACTACTAATTAAAAAACTAGAAAAATATGGTATCTTTGGAGCAGCCCTAAATTGGTTTGCGTCTTACTTATCGACTAGACAGCAATACGTGGTAGTGAAAGGCTATAAATCGAATACATTCACATCAATCTCAGGTGTTCCACAAGGCTCCCACATAGGCCCTTGGCTATTTAACGTGTTCATTAATGACATAGTATCTGTGTTCAGTAATAGCAAAGTTTTTCTCTTTGCTGACGACCTCAAGCTTTGCCGAGTGATGAGAACCTCTGAGGATACTGAACTGCTACAGAAAGATCTTTCAAGTTTGTCGAGTTGGTGTTCGGAGAATGGAATGTTATTAAATACCTCGAAATGTCACCATATAAAATTTACACGCAAACATAACATCATTGAATCCCGGTACCACTTTTGTGGAACAGCATTGGAAGAGGTAAATTGCATTCGTGATTTAGGAGTAGTCTTCGATAATAAACTGACATTTCTCCCACATATTGACAAAATCGTAGCTAAGTCTTCTAGAACTCTTGGTTTCATATTAAGAAATTGTAAGTATTTTAAAAACCCGCTCACTAAGATTATTATTTATAACGCCTTTGTGAGGAGTACCTTAGAATACTGCAGTGTTGTGTGGTCACCAGTCTATAAGGTTCACCAATTACGCATTGAGCGAATTCAAAAAAGATTTTTGAGACACCTGTCATATTCGGTTGGTCTACACAAACTCCATAAATCATATGTCGAAAGACTGAATTATTTTAAAGTGGAAAACCTATCAGTTCGTCGTCAATTATCAGATATGGTATTCTTGTTCAAAGTACTGCGAAGTTTTGTCGATTGCCCTATATTGCTTGAATCTTTCACTTTTAGAGTTCCTCGCCGATTACCATATAAACCCCTGGGTCTTTTGCGTTTGCCGTTAGCTCGTACTAATCTGAAAATACACTCTCCTATATCTAGACTAAGCCAAACATATAACTCTCTCGATGTATCTGTAGACATATTTAACACGTCACCCATTGCATTTAAGACTGCTGTTCGGAAATTTTTGAATAATGTTAAATAGTATTTAAGTTAGTTATAATTCTTAAGCTATATTAATAGTAAGTATTTTTGAATGTAGTAGATAATAATAGTTCATGTAGTTTTGAACTTAATGTACTTGATATATTTTGTTACTTGATTTGCATGTTGTGGCACCTATATTCAGTGCACTTACAATTTTATTTAGACATTTACTTATTTTAAGATTACTTTTAGTGTAACTGTAACTGGATGTCCTTAAATAAATAAATAAATAAAATAAATAAACTATAACTTAGGACTAAAACACACTGTCACAGTTGTTTAAAATATTTACTGAAAACACGTTCGCAAACTACGATAATTTCACTAAACCATCAAAGCACTTATTACATTAATGAAGGTACATTGAATGTTTCCTTTCAAAGGAATATGCAGTTTTAAGCGACAAATGTTGTTTTCTCACAGCACCTTAACAAATAACATAGTACACGAAAATGAACCATATAATATAGCATGTAGGTTGACATTTGATCACAGCTAGGTGATGACAGAGGATAATATTTGCGTCGTAATAAGTTTTACAATGTTTAGAACTTTACAGAACTGAGTACTTGTATGTGAGTTAATGTTTTAGCGACAATTGATGTTCCCGGTACAGTATTAATTTGAAGAAGAGTGGCTTGTATCGACCAAGAATTATTCCTTATTATGAATAAGCAAGATAAGTGTTTTAATTTAATTCATGTTTTCTTTACTTCCTATGTAATAATGAATGTATAAATGAAATAAAATACCTGATGGTCTTAAGAAAAAGTATGTGATGAAAGGATTCTAAATAAAAATATATTTTTTAAACTCAAGCTTTTATTACTTTGCCTATGTTGTGGTTGGTAGAATAAAAGGCAATTATTGTAGCATATATATTGTAATATAACTTACAATATGAAATTATTTATTTATTTATTAGAAAAGGCTTACCAACTAGATATACAATTAATATTATGACTACTTATAATGTAACATTTCTTATATTTAATACTTTTATATCTAAGTTATAGGTATGCACAGCGTTCCTTCATTTATTAATGAAAGTTAAGTAATACTACTACAATATGTATGTTTACTATTACTAAAAACTATGATTTTATACATACAAAGGTTTCAAAAGGGTATTTTTTACAATTGCCAAACAATGTATTAAAATTTATATCTATACTACTATTACTATGGAATTTACTGTTATATAATTATGAAATAAGTTGGATAGGTGAATTTGAGCCATATTTGTTTCTGAAGAATCGTACATGTACTGGCAGATATGTACTAATACATACATTATTGCGACGACATTACACTGGTAAATCTAGCGACTGGTGACTGAATATAATATAATTGTTTATTGATTTGAACGCTGTAGCATATCGAACATCGATTTGTTTCTCCCAATATAGACAGTGACTTTTGCTTACAACAGTAAAAGATACGTATAATAAAAGATACGTAGGCACAACAGTACCCTTCCTTAAAAAAAACTTAAGTTATTACTAATAATTAATAATGAAAAATCTTTTTTTATTTATGAAAATAAGGGACAAGACGAGCAGGACGTTCAGCTGATGGTAATTGATACGCCCTGCCGATTACAATACAGTGCCACTCAGGATTCATGAAACCCCCAAAAATTCTGAGCGGCACTACAACTGCGCTCGTCACCTTGAGAGAAGATGTTAAGTCTCATTTGCCCAGTAATTTCACTAGCTACGGCGCCCTTCAGACCGAAACACAGTTATGCTTACACATTACTGCTTCACGGCAGAAATAGGCGTCGCTGTGGTACCCATAATCTAGCCGGCATCCAATGCAAAGGAGCCTCCCACAATTAAAAATAATAGCTCGTACGTATGTTCATACACCTCCATACTATTCAGCCCTCGGCATGTGGTGGCATCTTTGGGTCATACATCTAGTGACTAGATATAATATAAGGGCATAAGCTAAAAGGTTGGAAACCCCTGTGTCTTTGAATAGATTCTAGTCATAGATAGAATCATCATTTATAACAAACGGAACGGACGAACCAATTTTCCCAAAGACTCTCTGGGGTCACATATTCAAGTTCACCAAACCACCACTCATCACAAATCAAAAACGGTGCACCCATTAAGACGAATCGAACTCGACGCGGTTGTGTTTCTTAATACCTGCGTTCCTATGACCAGCTTTCAGTTCCACCTAGCCTGAAATAGCCACAGACCCTGGTTACTATCTAGCACCAAAGTAATATTAATAAATAGCCTAGTAATAGTAAATTAGTTATTAATATCAGTAGAATTAGCACTCATTCAATCACACAATTAGTAATCACTTGTTATTATTATTATTTTGCTATTTAGTGTTCTTAATTTTATTACTAATTATTGAATTAGGTCAGTTCACGAAATTTTATGTAATTTTTGTTTCGTTGTTGTAACTTTTTTATTGTAATATTAATATTTTAGAATGGTAACCCTTCATATAATATACTCGTATATAGCCTTTAAGTAGTTTGACAATCCCCTAGACCACCTGGGGTTCTTCGGAAGACCAGCGCTGATCATATCACCTGTGGGTATGATCAGTATATGCTGGGGTGAAATCCAATTCTGCATGTTCATGTAAATTAATAAATATGTCCACTTGTATACTAGGTTTAAGTTGCAGAATAAATGATTTTCTTCTTCTTCTAATCGTCAAGACGAATCAAACGAGCCCAAACGGAGCGGCTTGTTCGGACGGAGCATCGAAATTTATCGTTACGAAACTTTTGTTGAGTTTAAAAGGCTAATTATCATAACTATTGGTAACAATAATTTGAAACGGAAATGAAAAAAAAAATACAATAATATCGAATTTTAAACTTTACTTTACAATACGATTTTTTTCAAGGAAGCTGAGGACAAACGAGCGGACGGGTCACCTGAAGTTAAGTGTTCACCGCCGCACAAAGTCTCTTGTAACACCAAGGGAATCACAGGAGCGTTGCCTGCCCTTTAGAAAGGTTGTACTTGACTGTATTTGAGACTTTTCCCGGATATAATTATTCTATCTTTTACTGCAGTTCTAATTTTAAATATTGTTTCTTTTATGATTAATGGACAGTCTCGATATTTCTATTAGCTTAATCCAAAAAGTTTGCATACTTTTCAAATTATTAATTCGAAAGTAACCCTGAACTTTGAGGCAGTTTATGAGCATGTCAGTGTATATCGTTGTCTTGCACCCAGAGTCCAGGCGTTGCTTAGTTTGGGGCAAGATAATTTTTGTATATCAGTATTATTATGATATTGCCTTAGATTAACGATTGTTCTCCGCTGCACTCCAACAAGATACCGCACTAGTTTCTGACTTAGAAATTCCTATCTATACTAATATTATAAAGCTGCAGTGTTTGTTTGTTTGTTTGAACGCGGTAATCTCTGGTACTACTGGTCCGATTTGAATGATTCTTTCAGTGTTGGGTAGTCCATTTATCGAGGAAGGCTATAGGCTGTTTTTTTTTTCAAAGTTAGGGATCCGTAATTTAATTGCTATTTTGTAACACAAGGTGTAAAAGGGAAAACCTATAATTGCGTGCGCTGCAAAAACTATTGACAATAGAACAAAATGATGTATAGGCTATAATATAGGCAATATTTTATTACTTATAAAACTATCGCGTGAATTATACTTTATATGGCAAAACAACCGGGTCAGCTAGTAATTAATAAAAGGAACGGCATGCTTAGGATTTTGTTACGTGTAGGTAGAAGTATCTAGTATATTGGATGAGACTTCAAAAAGAATTCTAAAGTAATCAATTTTGAAAAAAATGATGCCTTTTATGTACAGCTGTAATAGTGTAACTAATTTTTACTAATAATTAATTAAGTATCATTTATTTATTACGTGATATCATGAAGCTAGTATAGTTTGTCATCCTGTTCCATTATTGTCTAAACTATTTATTAAATTTTTTGCTCTGGTATTATCACTGTACAATCTTAATACGCTTAGACCACAATATACACAAATATTATGTGATAATTCTGACAAGCAACACTAGAAATATAAAAGTGAATATGTGTATGTAAAGGATGACATATTACGATGGAATATTATATTTTGAACCCAAGGTCGAATTGATATGAGATTTTGTAAACATACATTTGGCAGTATTGGAACACAAACTTATATGGCTACACTGGTATATCTTTATATATATATATTTCATGTGTGCGTGTGTATGTCAGTGAACTCCTCCTAGACGGCTGGACCGATTTTGATGAAACTTTCTGTGTGTCTTCAGGTGGATTCGAGGATGGTTATATATATATTTCTTGTGTGCGTGTGTATGTCACTGAACTCCTCCTAGACGGCTGGACCGATTTTGATGAAACTTTCTGTGTGTCTTCAGGTGGATTCGAGGATGGTTTAGATTCACAATTGAACTACCTCCTAAACGGCTGGACCTATTTTGATAATATTTTTGTGTGTTTCAGTGAATTTGAGATTGGTTTAGATTCTCAAAAAAAAATACAGAAATATAAAATAAATCAATTCCGTCCATATTATATAATTCTCCTGCTCATGTGTATGTTAGTGAACTCTTCCTAACGGCTGGACCGAGTTTTGCAAATTTAAGACGTGAGTACAGGACAACGTCTGTCGGGTCCACTAGTATTATATAATAATATAATATTGACACACTTTTATACAAATTATCTTGCCCCAAACTAGGCATAGCCTGTACTATGGGTACAAGACAACGATATATTTAATACAATATAATTACTTAAACATACATAAATACATATAAACCAAATCCATGACTCAGAAGCAAACATCCATATTCGCACCCGGGACCTCTAGCTTAGTAGTCAGGGTCACTAACCATTCGACTATAAGTGTCGTCATATATACTGACAAAGTCGCGGCTTACAGTATATTAGTATATACTATTGAATTATCAAGCAATATGAAACATAACAATTATAAACAACATATACACAAAGCCAAACACATAACAAGCACCACAACTGCGTTGAAAATTCTTGACAATATCCGTGCTCTATCGCTTTAATTTCAAACTCTATCACGTTTGTTGGTAGAGCAAGTTTAGTTTCCGAGCAACGTAGAGCGGGTGAATATTCATTGTTGTCTATAACAACAGTGCCCCGGAGTGAGGTTATCTCTATCACGGCTTAATTCGTTTGTTCGGTGACTTTGCTTATAACTTCTAGAACTTACGATTAGCTTGATATCAGAAATGTGAATTCCATGGAGGTAATAAACACTGTCGAAATATTGTCGATGTTATTTGTCATGTGGTTAGACCTATACGTATAATTCAATGAATAATATTATTAAATTAACGAGTGTAATTAATGGAATAATAATCTCAGGTCTTGCGCATCCCAAATAGTCGGGGACCCAGTGCTCTGTGAACGGCTGGATCACTTGGCATTGCGTAGAGGCGTCGCTTCATTGTGTGTCTTCTACCGCATTTATCACAGGGAGTTTTCCGAAGAGTTATTTGACCTGATTCCTGCCGCCGAAATCCACCTTCACACCCACAAATTAGGATATCATTCCCACCATCTGGATGTGTCTATGGGCGCAAATCGCCACCTACCGTCAATTGTTTGCAACTATTGATATTTATGTTTTAGTTTATCGTTAAAATGAATATATTATTATAGATATATCTGAAATATATAAGATTTAAATACAAATAGCTATTTGTAAACATAAAACTGTTATTTATTAAGGTCTAACTAATTTAATAGACACTGTTTTGTCTGTTAGAATTGTTTGAAAATGTTTGATGTTTCATTTATTGTTAAAATACTTAATTGAATGTGTAAATGTTCAAATTAATTTGTATAAGAATTAATATCGTTATTCTGTATCAAACTTTATTATTTTATGCAATAAGTCTTTCTTAATTGTATTTTGAAACTTTCTTGCAGCGCAATCTTCTTACTTCGTAATGTTTGTTCAAATTAAATGAATAAACTATTATATAAATCATTTGAAGTTATATAAATTCACTAAAACATTTATTGAGCTGTATTTAGGAATTATTTTACAATACCTAATTTTATTTGTGTTTTAAAAGAAGTTGTATCTACTCTGTTTCATCATTGTATGGAAGCTATAAAAGCGGTTGTTTTATGTAAAGACGGTTCATATCTATGCTAGCAGTTGTGCTTCAATAAAGTGAGAAATTCTTAGTGTTGTATTGCTTCATGATGGACCCTGATCAAGGAAACCCTGGCGTAACGCCGACATGTCTAATGCAGTTTTTCAAAAAACTTTCTTCTTGAAATCAAGCTGTGGCTGTGCGTTGTGTGTTGAACTTCCTTGTACAGTGTTTCCAGGATAATATGATATGGGTACCTTCAAACAACTGTGTATACATTTCTAAAAGGCCGGCAACGCTCCTGTTATTCCTCTGGTGTTGCATTAAATTGTGGGCGGCGGTGAGAACTTAACATCAGGTGACCTCATTTGTTTTTTTCACAGCAGGACGTTCAGCTGATGGTAATTGATACGCCCTGCCCATTACAATGCAGTGTCGCTCAGGATTCTTGAAAAACCCAAAAAATCTGAGCGGCACTACAACTGCACTCGTCAACTTGAGACATAAGATGCTAAGTCTCATTTGCCTAGTAATTCCACTAGCCACGGCGCTCTTCAGACTGAGACACAGTAATGCTTACACACTAAGCAGAAATAGACGCCTTTTAGGTACCCATAACCTAGCCGGCAACCTGTGCAAAGGAGCCACTGGTTGTCCTTCTTTTCTATAAAGAAAATTTGAACAGTTGCTCCACAGCATTTTGGGTTCAATCAATGGTGCCTTCCAATCTCCAATCTCATAAGGTCAACATCTGATGTCATCACTTTTCCATATAAAATATCTTTCAATGCATAAATATGCAGTACAATAAATCAACCATAAAACTATTTAACCAACTAATATTCCTCGGTGTTTAAAACGGATTCCTATTGTTCATGAATTTTATTTCTTGTTTCACTTACATCGAATTTCTGAATATGAAGCTGATAATATGAAATATTCATTGATTTTTAATTCGTGTTTATATTATGTTCTCAATAAATTACATTTAGGTAGGAATGTCATTTTGTTTAATTGAACGGTCACTATTATAAAAATGTGAACAATTTGTTATGTTTTTAAAATGATAACCCTCACTTCTGGGATTAATACACAAATAAAAGTCGATAAACAAGAAGCCACAACGTACGAGATGAACAAAGCAAACAAGATTTTATCAACGATACGTCACTCGAACGGTTGCCACAGTTGGAAGTGCGCTCGCACAAAACGTTCGAGTTCCGCATCGTTCATAAAAGTTTACTTGTGAAGTGAGGGTTACCACTAAAGGGCTAAGTGAGGGTAACATAATAAATTGATTAGATTTGCAAGAGTGACATCTCAAGTCAATTTTCATATATGCAAATATTGAGATTGAGCAGGTAGGTTTCGAGTACCGCATCGTTCATATAAATATGTGTAAAAAATGCAATGTTTAATTTAGCAGATGTGGTACTACCATAGAGTAAATAAAAACATTAAAATAGTGTCACCATTAGAAAAAAATTATGTTAACATAGAACATTGAAATTAAAAGGAATCCTTCAGTCAAAATATGAAAGCCACGCCACTAATTTATTAAAACTACCACAGAGTGAACAGATAATGTCATTTGACGACAACAATGGCAGAAGAAGTGGCTCATTATTCCAGTATTTATTATTTAGAACGGCACTTGTGTACAATTCATAATGCTACGAAGCATTGTATAAAATTGTGATACGATAGAAACCACTGCTACTAACAAGTGCACATGGATTTAAGGAAATATTTTGGAGCCCCGATTTACTAGGGGCCCCAAAATAAGAGAACAGAGCTTTTGAGACCAAGAGTTTTTTGTTATAAAGTTAACATCATTTTAACTTCGATTTGTAGCTCCCGTGTAACCCCGATTTTTCGCTATATTTGGACTTAATATGGACGCTTAATATATTTTAATACAGTATTAGTCAGTATTTATTTATAAGTAATGAAAAGAAATTATTGAATTATTATTTAATGTACTTCTAAAAAGCTAAACCACAAATATATTGGAAATATAAGAAAATGCGTTCTTTGAACTGCTCATTTAATCACATTCGCAATTGTTCTCGGGGTCTAAAGATATAAGTATGTCTTAACAAAAATTTTTTTTTGTAAATATAAGCCTTACGTTTAGTAATCTTATGAGTATTTATTCTCATTAGTTTGTTTTTTAATCTTTATGGTACATATCTTCTGAAAATTTAAACAAATGATAGATTGACACGAGATTGGGTCAGAGATTGGAAATAAATATCCCGCTTAAAGGTGCTCTCTAGCGTCTGTAGTAAACACATTTCCGCTGAGCTACGAGTATTGTTGACGGAGCTGTCGAAATTATCTATGCCTTGAAGTTTGACAACTCTCGCCATGAACGTAGAAGTGTCTCGACGCCATATGAAGCTTGATAAATCTCGTCATGTACGTCGAAGCGTTGCTACGCGATAATCTATCTATCTATATATATAAAAATTAATTGCTGTTAGTAAGTCTCGCTAAAACTCGAGAATGGTTGGACCGATTTGGCTAATTTTGGTCTTGAATTATATGTGGAAGTCCAGAGAAGGTTTAAAAGGTGAATAAATATGAAAATGCTTGGAATTAAATAAAAACAACGATTTTGATTTTTCTTTGATGTGTGGGAGGTAAAAAATAAACTTAATTTTAGGTAACTGTAGTAGGTAGATTAACTACAGCATTTTTATGTAGATTGATAAATATTAAGTTTTGTTCAAAAATATATCTGAACCTAACCACACCAACAAAACAAAACCAAAAGATTATCAGCAAGTTTTAACTTGATTAACAGACTGTATCATAACTGGGTGAGTGTCTATCAATATCAAATTGAAACCTTATAAATAGCCAGTATTTCAAGAAATCTCTGTTTTGTAAATTAAACGAAAATAATAATAAAATTTCATTCGTACCGAGGAATTAAAATGATTCCTTTTGTTTGTTTTAAGTTTATTTTATACAAAAGTTTAGGTATTTTATTTATCGATTGAGAAGTCTGCCGGGTCAGCTAGTATTATTTATAAATTATCATTCTTACTTTTTGTTGGTTTAAGTACAGCCCTGTGTCACGCGAGCAACAAGAGTCGGAAATATGCACTGCACTTTACGATTATTGCTTCCTCAAAGCGTGCCGTGACACTAGTAGAAACTGAACGGTCCTGCTTTATTCTTTATTATTCTTTCGTAAAGGATGACACTTCAAATACCAATAAAGCCACGATAAGGCAATTTTATTCACGGTTTCAAGTGTTCTCAATCTTTTTCAAGAGTTAATATAGTGTTATATTATATGTTTGGTTCACCGGAATAGTTTAAGTTGTTGTTTTGATTTCGTTGAGAAACAATTCAAAAGATATGTTAAGGTCCTATCTTGGAAAAGATTTTGTTTGTTTATGAAGTTATACTTCTTTAGGCACGTTATGAAAAAAATATGATGAGAGTGATTTGAATTTTAAGATGCGCGCGCATCATTGTAACACAAGAGTATCAGGGTGAAGTTAGTTCCTAAAATTTTCTGACGTTTGTGGCATTCGTTGATAAAGTTATACTTCTATGGCCGCGTTACGAAAAAATTATGAGAGTGAAATTTTAAGATGCGCGCGCATCACTGTCACACAAAACTCAAAAGTAACAGGTAGAAGCTGGTTCCTAAATTTTTCTGACGTTTGCGTCATTCGTTTTTTTTTTTATTTCTTCTTTCATTATTAGAACAGGCAAAGGGTTCAAGCCTATACAGCCATATTCATTATTTAATAATTAATTGTCAAAGCCATTGTTGCAAGATTTTTACAATATTGTTCTTTCTAAAAACGTAGAATAGCACGACGAATAAATCATTAACGATTTTTGCTTCGTTACGACAAAGAAGTATAACTTCTTGCGTACATACATACGTACACACACACTTTTTTCTCTATTTCTCATTATGTGGTTTTCTATAAAATCTGATAAATTATTTTTGACTAAATTAATGAAAATGTTGCATAAGCTGACACATAATTTAAATAAATTTTCTCAATAGAATTAATCAACGAAATAGACCTTTGCACCATGTTTTTTATATATTTTTAACAAAATATTTTTCAGCGGGGGCACCAAGATCCTAGTGTACGCAGGATGATCGGAAAGTGGAAACATGGCGGTTCTGGTTAGCATAAAAATATTGCGTGCGAATTCATTCAATTCCTCCTTATTATTTATAACAAATTTTTGTTATAAAATTTTGAAGTATTGTTGGGTTATTTTATATGAATATACATTAAGTTTAGGTGTGTTCGGTATCACCTATAACTTATCATGTTGGCAAGTTTAAAGATTTAATGAATGAAATTTCTTGTATAATAATAAGATTACTAAAGCTTTAATGATAACTATACGAGAAGGGAAGAAAATTAAAAGAATCCATAAAATATCTCACAAAATTATAAGAAATAAGACAAACGTTATTGATGCTCTGTCTCACTGTAGAAAACTTAAGTGGCGATGGTCACAAGATATCACGTTGGAAAGGGCTACAAGGCACTAGAAGTAGAGGTCGACCATCAACCCGGTGGTCTGATAATATCATACAAGTGGCCGGTGAACAGTGGATGGAGGACTGCAAGGAACAGGAATAGTTGGAAATCTCTAGAGGAGGCCTTCACCTTTGAGAACGAGGGGTTCTTACTATAAAAAAATATTTTTAAATTAAAAGTTATAGAAATAAGTTTATTTTGTATATAATATGTTAATATTTAAGGAATATGTACAAATTATTTAATTTAGTTAGAAATATAAGGCTTTTTTATTTTTATTTATTTGTTATTATACGAGAAGGGAAGCAATGAATGTATTAAGTTCATATCTCTGAGGATATCGCAGGCTTACAGGACACAGCGTTTATGGGCTTTAAGTCGGAACATATACCGTCGGTAACGTCACACATACATCATAACCTTGATGCTCCGATCAGCCAAATGCTAGTGACCCATTTGCATAGCCTCTGTTCAAAAACAAATTCAAAATTCAATAGAATTAGTTAATAAGAAACAATATAAGTAGTTGTTAATTGTGACAGCAGTAGCTTCTATTGAATATTGTGTACATTTGAATGAAATGTAATAAAAAATTGTGTGTGTACTTATGTATGCACGCAAGAAGTTATACTATTTGGCCCGTTAAACCAAAAATCTTTTCTATATTTTTAGAAAGAACAATTTTGTTAGTTTGATAATTAATTATTAAATAATGAATACGGCTGTTTGGACTTGAACCTTTTGCCTGTCCTAATAATGGACGAAGAAACCAAAAAGAAACAAGAATGTCGCAAGCGTCAGAAAATTTTAGGAACCAGCTTTAACCAGTTACTTTTGTGTTACAGTGATGCGCGCGCATCTTAAAATTTCCCTTTCATTTTTTCATGAGTATAACTTCAAAAATGTTAATTTGACACGTAAACATAAATATATAAATAACTTAAAATAAAACTTATAAAGGTGACAAACAATAAACAAACAAAATTTGAAAGATTAATACTATCTATACGTTACAAACATGGTCCAAACTCAGCTTGTTTGTTGGTGCGAAAACCAATGCTGGTCTTCCATTGGGCCAGGATAAATTTTTGTTTTATGGAAAAAGGAGGACAAACGAGCGTACGGGTCACCTGGTGTTAAGTGAATCAGGTGAAACAGCTCTTTGGAACAATCCCCGTGATAAATGCGGTAGAAGACGCACGATAAAGCGACGTCTCTACGCAACGCCAAGTGATCCAGCCGTTCACAGAGCTATGGATCCCCTACTATTCGAGCTGCTCTACGTTGCACGCGGTCAAATGGATCGAGCTGATACTGGGGTGCGCCAGACCAGAGACAGCGATACTCCATATATGGCCGGACCTGCGCTTTGTAGAGCGCGAGAATGCGGGCCAGCTTAAAGTATTGCCGTGCTCTATTTATGACGCCCAGCTTCTTCGAAGCCAGTTTGGCTTTGCCCTCCAGATGACCACAGAATTGGCAATCACTCGAGATTTCGAGGCTCAGTACCCAGGCTTTCAGGGAAGTGTTGTCGAAGAGCGGTGATACGACAAACTTCTACTTTCTTCAAAGAGTCTCCTTGGAGTTAAATTGGACAAGGTTCAATTTATAATTTTTAGTAAAACAAAAGTTACTTTAATTAGTAAATTAACTTAACGAGAAATTATAATTAACTAAAAACTTAACATGACTCAAATATACTTAACATTTGTTATTGATACTCACATTGAGACACAGTTACTTAATTTCTGAGTTAGTTTTATGTAATTGTTATATATTGTGTGTACCTGTTGATGTATCTTTATCAACAACTAAATAAATAAATATTTCCCGAGGGATATGCAATTAACCTAGAAGTAGTCGAGGGTAAAATCTACCTTATATTTGAATATATCTTTACTAAAACAGGGATTAAATTTTCTTTATAGTATAGTATGAAAAATAAGGGATGAGACGGGCAGGACAGTGGTAATTGATACGCCCTGCATATTACAATGCAGTGCCGCTCAGAATTCTTGAAAGATCCAACAATTTCGAGCGAACAACTGTGCTCGTCACCTTGAGACAAAAAATGTTAAGTCTAATTTGCCCAGTAATTTCACTAGCTACGGCTACCTTCAGACCGAAACACAGTAATGCTTACACATTATTGCTTCACGGCAGAAATAGGCGCCGTTGTGGTACCCATACTGGTAAAGTGGTATTTGTTTTTAGAAAGTAAATAATCAAATTATAGAAAACTGCTGTCGATAGAATATTAGATAATAATTTATCAAACAACCCAAGAGACTTAACGCAAAATTGAATTTCCAAAGACATAAAATAAGCGCTTCTAAACCTCATTTATGGAGGATTTAGTTCCCGCTTACACTACGTAAGTTTTTAATTTAAAAACACCTAGAAATTTTAAAATGGATTCTTATGTCAATATTTACCAAGTTGTGTGAAAAGATTTTGTGTAATATGTTTTAGTATAAGAAATTCTGTACGTTAGATTATTTTACAATTATTCAAAATACAACCACGCCCTCGGTTAGCAATTTATGAGCTTCTTATTTGCGTATACAATAGACTGTGAACATTACTGCAACGAAATAAAGTGTTAATTTGAATGAATGTTTAAATGTTATCTGTATCTATCTATCTAAATATATTATGTTTGTTGAAAATGGTCTTTGTTTGAGGCTCTTTAACACATAAACCACTAATCGTATAGACATGAATGTACCACCATTCGATGCGAAATATATCGTAGATGGTTTATGGCTTATTTTTCGAATTCCAACTTCCTTCATTAATTTATTTCCTTTTAAAATTCGCCCAGCAGAGCGGGCTGAAACGGCTAGTATCTGATAATGTTAAAAGTTAGTACGTATTTACAACACCACTCGCATTTTGTCGATTTTTTGATAGGCGATTGTAAGTCTAGTTGTATATATGACATCAATGATACTAAGCTTATAATTGTTTGAACACTCACCCGTTAAACGCACGAGACAGGCGTACGGTCTACCGTGTAGTGGGTAGGCTCGTCTCAATTCGACACTTGAACAATTAAGCGTTCACATACCGAACGAAATAATGGATACAAACTGGATTTAACCAGTATAAATGCTAAGCTACTGTTGATCAGATTACTAATAAAAATCAGTCTATTTCAGCCAGAAGACATCCACTGCTAGACAAAGCCCCAAAAGATCGTCATTACGATCGGTCCTGCGCTGTCATCATCCAACGTATTCCGGAGATCTTGACCAGATCGTCGGTCCATCTTGGGGACCTACTAACACTACGTCTTCCGGTACGTGGTCGCCATTCGAGGATTTTACTACCCCGACGGACAGATGGCCCTGTCCACTGTCGCTTCAGTTTAGCAACCATCTGGGCTATGTTAGTAACTTTGATTCTCCTACGGATCTCCTCATTTCTGATTAGATCTCGCAGAGAAACTCCGAGCAAAGCCCTCTCCATTGCTCACTGAGCGACAATGAGCTTCCCCACAAGACCCATAGTTAAAAGACGCGTTCCGTCAAAAAATCAGTAGATATCTCTTGTTTTCAGGTTGTCGGAGTGTTTTTTTTGCAAATGGATAAAAATGAACTGCGTTCTGTTCCTTCGTATCTGTGCTTGAAAAAAATCAGTTAGATAAGATTTACAGGATGTTTTAAGCGGAAATGATGCAACGTATGCTACAGTTGTACGTGGGTGTACGAAACTTTAACGAAACGGCTACACCAAAAATGACCCTCGCCGTGGTCGTACGATAATGATTAACCGAACAAATGCTTAAATAAGTTTATGCCAAAATTAAGACCAGACGAGCAGGACGTTCAGCTTATGGTAATTGATACGTCCTGCCCATTACAATGCAGTGCGCTCAGGATTCTTGAAAAATGAAAAAAATATGAGCGGCACTACAATTGCGCTCGTCACCTTGAGACAAAAAATGTTAAGTCTAATTTGCCCCGTAATTTCATAAGCTACGGCACCCTTCAGACCGAAACACAGTAATGTTTACACTTTACTGCTTCACGGCAGAAATAGGCGCCGTTGTGGTACCCATAATCTAGCTCAGGCTTCTGTGAAAAATACGCGTCAATTTAGCCAATGTCACGTTTAAGAAGACCACTAAGCTTAGCTACACAAACTATTCTAATTTTAACGGTGTTAATCGGTGCTAAGATTGCACAAAGATTTATTTTCTTCTAAACAAAATAATTAAAGATACATGCTCCTAAACCATAAAGGACATAAACAGATAAAATTACTTAAACTTTTAAGTATAAGTACGTAGTGATATTTACAACTTAATCTTATATTTTTTGATTATTCTAAATAGATTGTTGGTGAATAAATGTCGAGTTTTAAAGGTTATTTTTGACGTGAGGCAATTAATCAACAACGGAAAGTTGAGTTCCCCTCAGACAGCAGTTTGTTTCAGTTTAAAGGTTCCATTAATCATAAAACAACTTTGTTTTCTTTGAAGGAGGTTTACGAAAATTTTCAAGGATCTATCATCAAGAATATTCCGTAGCCATTGTTAATAATTTAATAAGAACAAGTATCGACAACTGTGTGGGTACTATATTTTAATAATGAGATCCAATTTTGTCTGTATTTGTAGATAAATGAAAAAAATCAACGTTTGTCAACATCAAATAGTAATTTGTACAAAATATGAGGGTAGTTTATCTTTCAGCTGTGACCCACTAGCTTATTAATTGTATTGTGAATTTCTTAGATAATTTATACGTCTAGATAGTCTCTTGCGGTTAGACAACCGATATAAACAGGCAGGAATATTAGTATAGTATGCGTGACAAGCTACGTCTTACACTTGCGATTTGTATGACACTTGAGTGTTAGTGTGTGTGCATTTCTCGAAATAGAGGCTTTTTTTACGAAAATAAGGGACGAGACGAGCAGGACGTTAAGCTGATGGTAATTGATACGCCTTGCGCTGGAATAAGTTCCCTTCCCTGTAATGACAATACAGTGCCGCTCAGGATTCTTGAAAAACCCCAAAAATTCTGAACGGCACTACAACTGCGCTCGTCAAGTTGAGACATAAGATGTTGAGTCTCTCTCCATAATCCCGCCGGCATCCTGTGCAAAGGAGCCTCCCAAAAGGCTAGTTCTAAACTTAATTTTCCAGACGTATAAATAAATGATTCAAGGTGATTTTCATAAAAAATTAAAACCTCAAGTCGAATACGTTGGAATGCGTTCCTTTCACTCGTGCCAATCAAGTTCTAAATATACACTATATAATCTATATACTCTGCTACTTATATCGTAATTCCACGCATTCTTACAAGTTTCCGTGGTGTAGCGGTTATCACATCTGCCTAACACGCAGAAGGCCCCCGGTTCGATCCCGGGCGGAAACATAGTTTTGTTACTGATCGTTTTTTTTAAATAGGAATTGTATCTACCTATTTAATTTCCAATATATTATTTTAGAACACCATGCTTAGATTTTTATGACCCAAAAATGTAATTCATAAATTATTTCACAGTTTGCTTTTATTTAAAACGTTGGATCAGATCAAGATCTCCGATAATAAATCCGATAAATTCATAAATAAATGAAATAAAAATTATGAATTTCGTAAACTATGTTGGTAAAACACAATTCTCTCGGGAATCAAATGCTTTAAAGTTGTGCAATGCGGCAATATTTAAAACAGCACGGAAATTTTTATTCGACTGAATTTATTTGAATGAATACTTAGGGTCTGTGTCACAATGTCCAAGTAAAGTTCTTGATAGGCTACTTGCTACTTACCTATCAAATAAAATCATTGTGAGAAGCTTGTGTTGCTTTATTTCGTGAAACATTTTTTTTAATGAATAGATTAAATTTATTATTTTTATTTCGTCAAACGGAACTATGGAGTGCGAGGTTGCCAGACCGATCTGCCAGATAAAGTCATCTAGAAATTAAATAAAGTGATTGTGAATGCAATCTGTTATATCTAGAACTATTATGTAGCCATAAATTTATATTATACTAGCTGACCCGACAGACGTTGTTCTGTATATAATAAAAAAAAACTGTTTTATAGAAATTTGCCAATAATATTTCAAAACTTCAAGAATTATTTCGTAAAAATGCTCCCTGTTGTTATAATTAAAATTGTTTCACAGTGGAACTGTCAAACCGTGCGTCACTAAATTCTCTCATAGAAAATATGTCCATACAAAACAAATATTGAAAATAAAAATAATTATGGATCCCAAATCGAAATAAAAACCATCCTACCTCTCAAGTTGGACTAAACTGCACTCCATGAAGTAATTCCCATTAAAATCCGTTCATTAGCTTAGGAGTCCATCGCGGACAAACAACGTGTCACGTAATTTATAAATATTAACATTATATTATGACAATCGGCTACTGTACATGGACATAGTGAAACAGCCAGTTATAATAACGTTTTTATAAATATAACCAAAATTGAAATGTCAATCATAACTTTTTTATTTAATACCCGCCTACGAATTGTTAACATAATTATAATAAACAAGCTTTTATCATGCATAATACTTGATATTAAAATAGACAGAAAAAAATTGTGTAGGTGATTCCTGTCGCTGAATTCTAGCAACGCACCATGAGATAAAACAGACAAACTGATAAACAATCCTTACATATGGATGTATTGTGTTTATCCGCAATATGGTTCATAAGATTATTTTTCCTTATTCCAGATATATTACAGGTGTCTTAAAGAAAGGGTTCCTACCTTCAGGGTTTGCTTTTGGTTCAGGTCGTGTGGTCCGAAAGATGCTTTTGTTATTAAAAAAGTAAATTATAAGAACTAGTCTAGCCGTAAATATTGTTTCAACTAAAAACGTGTCTTTTTATTTAATTTTAAGAAAATAGCATTACAGTTGTGTCTAGGGACGCCCGAAAAAAGCAAGCCTAACTAGGAACTAAGCGTTAAAAAAATTAAAAAAACGTGAGAGCAATTTTCCATGGCTTATTTATAATCGACAGGATAAACGTAAAAGTTGATAGCAACGTATTTTCAATTTTCAAAAGTGACGTACAGGCATAGAGTAGGGAAAAAGATAGAAAGCCACGCCAGCCACGTACATTGACATGAGTAAAAACATGTAACGGTACTAAATCTGACGGTCTCGTGTAATGTAAAAATCTGACGCTGAGCACGACTCCTTAAATAAGCTTCACTTCAAAAGATGAGCATTGCAACATGCAAAATGACAATGAATATGCTCATAGCTACAAAGAAATTTACCAGTTGTCGGAAAAGTACACTTGGTCTTCACTCTGCGTCAGTCATGGTTAGGTTGGGGTGTCTTATCAAGCAGTCATGAAGCTTAATTTTTGTAAAAAATGTTTGACGACTTCAGCCGAGGTGTACAAAGTCAGATAGTTATGTCAACTTAGTGCGCTTTTAAAAAATGTACCTTCAACTTTCCAGCAAGGCACGAACTTTCTTAGCTTCGCTGAAAGTCCACATTCTAGCCTTTTTTTTTATGAAAATAAGGGACTACCCATTACTATGTAGTGCTGCTCAGGATTCTTGAAAAACCCAAAAATTCTGAGCGGCGCTACAATTGCTCTAGTCGCCTTGACACAAAAGATGTTAAGTCTCATTTGCCCAGTAATTTCACTAGCTACGGCGCCCTTCAGACCAAAACACAGTAATGCTTACACATTACTGCTTCACGGCAGAAAAAGGCGCCGTTGTGGTATCCATAACCTAGCCGGCTTCCTGTGCTAGGTACCTTGGGATAAGAACCGAAACTGGCCCTCGTCTAGCTCAGATCTGAACGCGTTGGACTACAAATTGTCAGTTATAGAAGACATGGCCTTCTCTAAACGACACGCCGAGTCGAGAAATTGCTAGAAAAAGCCGTTACTAAATTACCTATGGAAAAGTGCGTAGGTCCATATATTCGCGGCCAGAAAAATTAATGGTCGGTCTGAAAGTATTTGGTAGTCACTTCTAATAGAATTATTTCTATTATATTTCTGAGACTTGGATAAATAAATACACATAAATTTTATTAGGATTACGTCATAAAAGTTATCCCTATTTTCTTGTTATTGAATTTATGGCCAGATTAGATATATCTGCATATGATATTATAATATTAACATTATATCTTTTTACTTACAGTGTGTATGAATTGTTTAATTGTAGATACTCATTGTATATGATATATATTTAACAATGTACTTAAGTATGGAAGTGTGTAAAAGTGCAGTGATTTTTTATATAATAACTTATTAAATAATGAAGCTGTATAATTTATTGACTTAAAAAAAGCGGCAATGAATCTATTGCCGTTTTTGGCTTTAATGAGTTAAATTTTATGAATGTTCAACTTTGACGTTTTGATATAGAACATTTTCACTGCTATCGGTACTTTTACCAGTGGTAGGCTCCTTTGCACAGGATGCCGGCTAAATTATGGGAACCACAACGGCGCCTATTTCTGCCATGAAGCAGTAATGTGTAAGATTACTATGTATCGGTCGGAAGGGCGACGTTGCTAGTGAAATTACTTGGCAAATAAGACTTAACATCTTATGTCTCAAGGTGACGAGCGCAATTGTAGTGCCGCTCAGTATTTTCGGGTTTTTCAATAATCTTGAGCGGCACTGCATTGTAATGGACAGGGCGTATCAATTACCATCAGCCGAACGTCCTGCTCATCTCGTCCCGTATTTTTATCAAATAAAAAAAACTTCTATCGGCAGTCTCTACATCTGCCAATTTTTTTTTATATTAACAACTTTATCTAAATGTTAGCGAGCGAAGTCTGATTGGAACGCTACTAGTATGTTTATATAATCAAACAGTTTCAACCAAACGTTTTTATCACAATATCATTATTTACGACAGTGAATTATATTAAGATATGAACCCAATAATGTTTATAAACTAAATTTAATAACGATTACAATAAATGATAAAAATTATAACTACAATTGAATACATGATATTATTAAGTATTTACATTCAACAGTCTTTATTGCATTTATTTAAACATTTATCTGGTTTTAATGGTTATGAACAGAAGAGCCACAGGGCTCACTTCATGGTTGGCGATCGCTCTCATGCTAATGCGATGCTAAAAAGAGGAGCCAATTGACTTTTTGAAATGCAAACTTTATTGAGCATTTTATTTTATCAGCATTGAAAGAGACTGCTCATAGAGAGCCGTCACGCTTAGTGATGTAACGCTCGCTATGAAAACCTTGAGTCGGATGAGGGGGACTCGCTCGGAGTACCTTACCTTGATGAAGTTTTCACTTCCGTCGTGTAAGCATAAGCACGAACCATTTTTTTCACATAACTACAGACAAAAAACAATAAATTTTGGGGATGCCCCATACTTAGAACTGAAATTGAATTTTTTTTCATCCAACCCATACGTGTATCTCTATGGATAGGTCTTCAAAAATGATATTGAGGTTTTTATTATCATTTTTTTTCGTCAGAGCCACTTTCAAAGAGGTAAAATGTGTCCCCCCCTCCAATTTTAACTTCTAAAATTTTTAGAATTATAAAACAAAAAAAAATATATGATGTACATACCATGCCAACTTCCACCGAAACTTGTTTAAACGAGATCTAGTTTTATAGGGATAGAGTTTTTATTATACGTCAGAAATAATTTAATTAAAAAAATACACTATCATTAAACTCTCGATTAAAGTTACAACGAACTACAAGATTCTTTATATTAAGTTACTTGCTGCTACGGAACCCTTCATGGGCGAGTCCGACTCGCACTTGGCCGCTTTTAATCACAAATAAACATTAAATTATGTTAAAGGATTTTATTATTAATCATAATGAAATGTTTCTTTTTAATAATTATTATATATAATATTATTTTTAAACTTACCTACCGTATAAGGGTAAAATAGAATACGGTGCGACTTTCTTGCGCCGTTTCTTCTCTATTCTACAGCCATTTGTCTCCAAAGAGGAGGTAATTATTAATTCACTCCTAAAAAATTCTATGAGCATCAAATTTTGGACAAAACAACCATAATATCATACACGTAAAACAGTCTTGAAATAATGAAAGTAATGTTACACAAATAAAATTACAAAACAAAATTTAATGAACTCCTCCAAGTGAGCCAACCGTTCGAGTGACGTATCTTTGATAAAATCTTGTATGCTTTGTTGTTGATACAAGATATTATCAACGATACGTCACTCGAACGGTTGGATCAGTTGGTAGAGCACTCGCACGGAATGCGAGAGGTCGCGGGTTCAAGTCCTGTATCGTTCATTAAATTTTGTTTTCATATTTTTTTGTGTAACATTACTTTCATTATTTCAAGACTGTACTAGGTACAAGACAGTGAGCCCGTTGGTCTTACTTGTATGAGTAATTAATACCAGAAGTGTTTATTACTTTAAAAAACATAACAAATTGTTTAGAAAGAATTGTTTATCTCATACATTATTACCTCATTAAATTACTTACAAAAGTCAACACCATTGTTTTAGTTGCACAATTATAATTTATACCAACAAATGGAGAGCTGGTTTTTTGTTCGGTTTTTCACTACGGAACCGATCGGAATAATACTTAAGCCGTAAGAGGCAGCTTAATTCGGAGAAGGTCATAGTATATTATGGAAACCGGAACCTATATTTTTTTGACTTAGGAATACATATATGTCCGCAATAAAATAATTCCGAAAATGACAATTCATTAGGTACATATTTATACATCAGTGGGCGTGATACGGACCCTAGTCTTCTCGATATTTTCGTACGGCGCTGATACTTGGACACTGAAAGCTGCAGACCGCAAACGCATTGACGCCTTTGAGATGTGGTGCTGGAGAAAGATGCCCCGTATCCCCTGGACAGCATTTCGATCTAATCTCTCCATACTGCGTGAACTCAGGATCTCCTCGCGATTGTCTTCCGATTGTCTGCGCAGAGTTTTAGAATACTTCGGTCACATCGCAAGGAAGGACGATGGAAACCTTGAGAGGCTCATTGTGGTTGGCAAAATACATGGGAAGAGACCTCGTGGACGTTGTCCAACACGATGGTCCGACCAGATCCGCTCCGCCCTCGACTCTACGGTTCACAATGCCTTTCAAACCGCCAGAGACAGGAATAGGTGGAGAGCGATCATACGTTAGAAGGTGATACAGAGGGGTGGTCACGACCCTCAGTACTGAGGATTACGACGCAGGGAGGAGGGCGTGAGTACTTAATATATACGGCATCTTATAATTAATGTTGATCTTGAATGCTCTAAGAAACATTGCTGATAAAAGTAGGCGCCATTCGTACAACAACAGGGCTTTTTATAATGAACTGCAGTGTTTTAGTCTTAAAAAATAAACTCGAAAAATACGTTATTAAGGATCGCCTTAAATAATTTTCAAACAAAGGATCAAAGTACTTCGATCGAGCAAGATCGCCTAGCAACCTTAACGGTATCAATTATTACAAAGTCACTTTGATGTGGCAAGATATTTCAATAATAATTAACTTTAATTACCGTTTGTCGCTGTAATGTTGAGGCTGGGACCAAATTGTTGGGACAAATGAGTTCATTCATAAATACAGAATGGATTTTCGTAATTAATGACGCCACAGGGTTGAATTAAATGATTTTGATTTTGAACTCATAGTGAGAGATCGTATTTGTCACCTAGAAGGATTATAAAACCTCACACCAAGGCTTACAATTCACAGTAAAAATTTTGTTAACGTAATATATAAAAGGGTGCCAAACTTGGGCGCTAAATAAACACCAAGCAAAGAGACTAACGGCCGTTCCCAATATACTATCTACAGATAGAGATAAATTACTACCTTCTACTGTCAGTAATTAGCAGTCAATAACCTGAACCTGTCGCAATATACCCAATGAGTAATTCTTATCGCCTTACGCGTGAATTGAAATTTCCATACAAACTTCTATCGCTGGTAAGCTATACGTCGTCCCATTGACAGACAGCGTGTACGGATAAGGTGAGTTACCGTCGATAAGTTTATTGGGACAGAAAAGTCAACGATAGTTACGATTTTTATCTCAAGTAAAAGATAGACTGAATATTGGGAACGGCCGTAAAAGTGACACAAAGAAATATGGAAAGAAACTTACTAAGTATGTGACTAAAAGACAAAATAACGAAGAAAGAAATACAGAAAAAAGTAAACTAAAAGACTTGATACGAATCGCATAAACTACAAAATGTAAGTAGGCCACATACCAAACAATAAGGATGAATGGAAGAAGAAGGGGGAGGCCTTTGTCCAGAAGTGGGATGATATATAAAGTATTGTACATAAACTTATATTTAATACAGATAGATATATATATGCAAGAACTTTGACAATATTATGATCTGAATTGTAGCGCATCATAAAAGAATATTAGAAGTATATACACAAACAAAATAACTATTATTAGATTTCATCATATTAGCTGGCAGCCGTCCACTGCTCGGACTAGCCTCCCCCAAAGATCTCCACAGTGATCGGTCCTGCACTACCCTCTTCCAACGTATTCCGGCAATCTTGACCAGTTCGTCGGTCCATCTTATGGGATTCCCTTATTTTTAGGATTATGGGGTTCTCCTACGGATCTCCTCATTTCTGATTCGATCTTGCAGGAAAACTTCGAGTATTGCCCTCTCCATTACCCTCTGAAAATTACCTAGTCGTCGAAAAGGTACTATACCTTAAAGGACGTGATAAAATAGAACCAACAGCAAACAAACCTAATTATAAATTAGAAAGATATAAAGAATGTGGGCGGCGGTGATCACTTAACACCAGGTGACCCGTACGCTCGTTCGTCCTCCATAAACAATTTCAATCCATAAAAAAAGATAATAAAATTAATTCAATTATAAACATACACAAATTCGTTTGTGCATGTTTTCTCGTATCCGAAGCTTCAGAGGTTTTTAAATTTTATCCAAATGATATCCTAAAATAATATTAATTGACCAAGATCTACCTCATTACGTAGACTGTAGGAAGCGTGTTTGTTTTCATAATAAAGGGTAAATTAATGAATAAACACATAAACAATATCAAGGGCCGCCAGCCGCTATAAACTCATATAGCTCAACTGACTGTTAAGCAAAACACTGAGTGTTGCAACATCATTATCGCGTGACACCCCTATTTATTTAACGAATCTACAGTCAACACTGAGCTTTAGAACCCCGATTTAGGGTTGAAAATTCCAAGTCTTATGTGAGATTATTGTTCGCCTTTTCGTAATGATAGTGTTTTAGGCAAGCAAGGTGTCAACTGTCATATCCATTCACGTTTTATGAATAAAAGGTGAATAGAATATCAAAAATATAATAATTAAAATAACGGGACCGGAGTTTGTGAAGGTGTAATTTTTTTATACTACACTTTCCCGGAACGTGGTGTTGTTATTGCAACTAGGACGAAAAGTAATTTATTTACGTACAAACGGGCATGAAGTAACTATAAATTTATGTCCGAATGTGACGGAGAGAAAGCTAGCGATTTATGTAAGGATTAATGTATTATATTCAAAAGATATTTTGTTAAAAAACATTGGTGTGGTAAAGGTTACAATAACATAAATGACCTTAATGATACCAAAGATGAGGAAAGGAGCAACCGCCCTCAGGCTATTAAATAATAAATTAATTATTACTACTATATAACATTGTCACCATATTTTTATGAAAAAAAAGAAGTTAGTTGCGCCCGTTCTTCTCAAGTGCAGTATGCCTCAGATACTTCTTCGAACGGGTGATATTTTTTGACTTACAATAAGTGATATCATATCCTACTTTGAATAAAATTATTTGAATTTGAATTTTTTTCTAAATTAGGGTGCATTTTATTGACACAAGACTAATGCTGAGATCTATAGAGCGTACTAAGAATTTGCTTAGACTTTAAATATGTGAAATAGCGAGAATGGATGAATTTGTAAAGTAATGAATACCGACAGTCGAATTAATTTTACTTTGAATTCAAAACTATTTGATTACATATTTATTTTTGTGGTGGATAATTAACATTGTTTGTGCCTAGTAAACGCCACTTTTGAGCATCTGTAAATACGATAGCTGCTTGTGGCGCCGACGTGGGTCGGGTCGTTCCCTTCCCTAAAATGGTCGAGGGCGGCGATGGCTGGTCCATGCACCATGATCGTGAACGGGCGCTACTTGTGGTGGCAGGATGGTCCTGTTACCGGGAGGTCTGCTTCATGTTTATATTATTTCATTAATTTAACTTTGCTTAGACTTTAAATATGTGAAATAGCGAGAATGGATGACTTTGTAAAGTAATGAACGCGTTCCAAATTTGAAATCAAAGAAAATATTATTTGAGGTTTTTGAGTTGTATAAATATTTTATAGTGTAGTATCTTAGGTTAAGGATTGGTTTCAGCTGCGCTCGAACTAGATATCGCAGGCGTAGTCGCAAACTGCGCAATATGCCCAAATGGCCGTACTCAAGCCTGTCTCAAACAACGTGTGACGCTGACGTGGCACATGGTCTCTAAACTTTGCTAAAAATTGAAACTAAAATGACGGGTTGCTTAGTAAGACATTGAAAAAATAATACTACAAATAAGAAAAACACAGGGATCACATATCATCAGTAAGTATTTTGTATTTTATTGATTTCATTGTAAAATAACACGAAGCGTATGTTACAATAAGTTGAAAGATTCCATTGAGTGTCAAGATGCCACGCTCACAAGCATCTAATAGTTGCCGTAATAAAAAATATATTGTTTTTCTTAGTTAGTGCGGTATCTAGTTGGAGCGCAGCGGAGACCTACCCTTAATCTAACTATAATATATAAAAAAAATTGTGCAAGTACGTCCAATTACTACAGCCAGACAAGAATACCTTTCATGAATTGATTGAAGTTCATAGGTTTCTGTTTATTGTGCTCGACTCTCGAGGAAATTTTATTTGCAGTAAAAAGACTTTCGTATTTTTATTTTGTCGTGTATTGATATTGTATCCCGCGATACAAGCTTTAAATAGCCTGTGTAACCTATCGATATAAAAGTGAATTTCTTGAGCTTCTTCTCTCTCAGAGCGCCATTCGTGTCCGAGGCGGTGGCAGTGTGTTAATTGACGTTAATAATAATTCTGAACTATTTTGGAAAATAAATTACTTTGTCTTTTTTTTTATAAAATTACAAGCTAGTCGCAAGGGCCACTTTACTAGGTGTGAACCCCTATTACTGGGTGCCCCGTTCATTCACCAAGACTAGATGTTCAGAGTGTGTGTATAACACACTAAAACATAAACTAAATTTAAAAGAAAGTAAAGAAGAATAAGGGAAAAGCATGTGTAAGAAACTGTGTGTGTGTGTTTTTTTGTATGTGTGTTTGTCAACCTATGTGTACGGAAATGTATATAGACTGCTCGTTCGCTATTAGTTTTTTTAAGAGTTTTGGTTAAAACACATTTCATTTCAGTGTTTGGAAGTTTGTAAATATCAAGACTGCTAAAGAACTGTAATGTAAAGTTAAATCTATATATATAATGAAAATGGTCTTTCTTTGAGGCTCTTTCATACCTAAACCACTAATCGTACTGACATGAAACTATCACCATTCGATGCGAAATTTTTCCTAGATTATTATTTATTTTTTTATTGTATTTTTAATAAGATGAATATAACTTAATTTATTTCCTTTTAAAATTCGTCCAGCGAAGCGGGCGGGAACGGCAAGTAATAAAATTATGCAGTTAGGTTTGCGGTCTCTGCTAAGACGAATAATTAATTTATCACAGTCTTTATTTTAATAACTTATGTGACAAAATGACGAGTGTGATTGCAGCTACAATAACGTGCATTTTAATTGATTGATTTATTTAAATAAAATAAACATTCCATCAAGACTTCCGCTCACCATCTCATCTTTGGCTTAAAATTGATTTCCAATAGAAACCATATTGTCTTAAAACTCTCTGTGACAAAACTATGTTTCCGCCCGGGATCGAACCGGGGGCCTTCTGCGTGTTAGGCAGATGTGATAACCGCTACACCACGGAAACTTGTCTAATAGCATGAATTTATCGAACATTTAATATTAACTACAGAGTGATGTTTCGTAACAATCGACACTGCGTAAGTGAAAGGAATGTAGCAGTTACGGGCGAGTGCAAATCAGAATCGAACAGTGGGAGGCGGTATCGCAACGGCGCCTATTTCTGCCGTGAAGCATTAATGTGTAAGCGTTATTGTGTTTCCGTCTGAAGGGTGCCGTAGCTAATGCAATTACTGGGCAAATGAGACTTAACATCTTATGTCTCAAGGTGATGAGCGCTATTGTACAGTCGCTCAGAATTTTTGGGTTCTTAAGAATCCTGAGCGGCACTGCATTGTAATGGGCAGGGCGTATCAACTACCAGCAGCTGAACGTCCTGTTCGTCTCGTCGCTTACTGTCGTAATAAACGAAACTTTCCCAAACGTGATGACTGAAGATCAGGAAATACCGACAGTCGAATTAATTTTACTTTGAATTCAAAACTATCTGGTTACATATTTATTTTTGTGGTGGATAATTCACATTGTTTGTGCCTAGTAAACGCCACTTTTGAGCATCTGTAAATACGATAGCTGCTTGTGGCGGCGACGTGGGTCGGGTCGTTCGCTTCCCTAAAAATGGTCGAGGGCGGCGATGGCTGGTCCATGCACCATGATCATGAACGGGCGCTACTTGTGGTGGCAGGATGGTCCTGTTACCGGGAGGTCTGCTTCATGTTTATATTATTTCTTTTATTTAACTATTTTAAAAATAAAGATATTTATATTTTACTAGCTGACCCAGCAAACGTTGTATTGATGGGTGAAAATTTGAAGTTGTATGTATTTTTAATGCTGACTTATAATCAAAGAAATTAAAAAAAAATGTCAAAATTATTAAAAATAAAATTGTGTAGACCACTCTTTACATTTAGGGGGATGAAAAATAGATGTTGTCCGATTCTCAGACCTACCCAATATGCACTCAAAATTTCATGAGAATCGGTCAAGCCGTTTCGGAGGAGTTCAATGTTTAACACCATGACACGAGAATTTTATATATTAGATTTAATAAAAGGCTCGTATATTGCCTCTATTTATTTACGATATGTGTGGATTGATGCATCTACTGTACTCAATAACTCTTGTGTTTTTAATTATTAATTTACTTTTTAGACTTACTCGTTTAAGCCATTTAGTTTTTGACGATTGAGTATTTTTGTTGTATCACTTTGCATATATTGTAATTGAAATGATTTGTAAATTGCATTAAAAATAAGAAATTGTAATACCTAATCTGGTTTGAAAACAGCAACCTTAGAGTTTCTTGCTCGTTCTTCTCTGAGGAAATCTACCTCATGAATGAGCTGTATGCAAAAAATACATATTGCAAGTGTAACATGATTTAACCTATGAAGTAACATATTTGTGATTTGATTTGATTTGATTTAAAGGTCCAATTGATGTGTTGTCAGTCTTTGAAAAAAGTTGACAGTCTAAAAGTCGTATCAGTTCGGGACTACTATAACCAATAAAGTGTCTCCAGTTAAATACGAAATTTGTTATGAATTGACTAGTTCTGATAGATTCATTCTGATAATAGAACAGATCGGGGGTATATAAGCCGTAATAAGCGTGGCCTACGGCAGTTCTTATTAAAACACATTCCTTTCCTTAATAGACTGACTTTATTCTTAATAATATCAATAATTCCTTTATTTCAGGCTACAAGGCCCATAAAATAAATACTTTATAGTCTAACATACATATGATATATAACTTAAATCTACGTCAAATTTTCGCGGCGATGTGAGGCGCGGGTTCGGTAGCTTCCGGCGGTCGGCGACGTCCGCGATACTTGAGGAACACGACCCCCTTCGGTCACAGCTGCACGTCCAGGAAGGTCGATATATGTTCCGTCGGGACGCGAACAACAAAAGAGTTGAAGTCTACTGCGTGACGCGTCACTAACTTTTCGACCCCTCACCGAAACCTTGTGTTCTCCACGAAGTACTGAACAATGTCGGAGGCCTTGGTGGTGTGGTGAAAGCGAGAGACGTAGATATACGTCGCTGGGATTACGGGACGCAGGAGCTGGTTCTGTCCTATCAGTGCTGTGCCACATTGGTTATGACCAGGAGGTCTCCTCTTCTTCCGCTCCACCTTAATGAAGCCATCCTCGTTCGTCAGACCCTTCGACACAGTTCTACAAGCGGGTTCGTTGCGGGCGTGCTCGGTTCCACTTTCTGTCCTCAGCACTGTCCGCTTTCTGGGTTGCTGGCGGATGGCAGCAGCATAGTCACGTTTAGGTGGCGACGTAACGACAGCAGGCGACACCTCCGAGAGGGGAGGAGGTGAGGGACGGGCGGCAAGTACATTACCTCTTACACGTGTGTCTTAAGAGTGTTACATACAGCATTACATAGTGTTTCTTCATGACACATTACAATGTATCGTGAAGATGTGACATTTGTTATCTATGTTCTAACACCCCCACTTAACTAAATAAATGTGAATCTCTAAAGAAAATATTACAATATGTTTTATTTACCCTTAATTCCCAGCATGTGCATAAACTTATAATGCTTAACATTTAAGACCTTTGGTTAACAAGTCAGCTGGCATTTCCTGAGTTGATATGTATTCAATATTAAGTAACTCATTTTTAACTGCATCTCTAATATATTGAATGCCGCAGTGGATGCGTGCTGGGCCCATAACCTATTAAAACACGTTGCTTTCGTTAATAGACTGACTTTATTCTTAAGAGTGTTACACAGAACATTACATAGTGTTATTACACGACACATTTGACAATTTTGATATCTATGTTCTATCAGTTCTAGTTTAGACTCGAAAATGAAAAAGGAAAAGAAAATAAGATAATAAGAAAATGTGAAAAGTATGAAAAACTTAAGGTGATTCAGTGAGGGAAAGATAGAAGACAAGAGAAGAAAATAAAGTGCTGTGTGATCTGCTGAATGCACCGCCATCTGAAAAGAAACAGTGGGGGGGGGGGGGATCTGCGAAGTGCAAGGTCGTGGAAGTGAACGCATGTGGCTCTCATTCCTTTAAAGCTGTGTATTACTTTCCAATCCCTGACCCAATCTCGTAACAATATAATATTCAATTTGCAATCAGTTATAAAAGTATGTTTCCGCCCGGGATCGAACCGGGGGCCTTCTGCGTGTTAGGCAGATGTGATAACCGCTACACCACGGAAACTTGTTACTTAGCATGAATTTATCGAACATATAATATTTAGTACATAGTGACATTTCGTAACAATCAACACTGGGTAAGTAAAAGGAATGTAGCAGTTACGGGCGAGTGCAAATCAGAATCCACCTGTGAGAGGCTCCTTTGCACAGAATGCCGGCTAGATTATAGGTATCACAACGGCGCCTATTTCTGACATGAAGCAGTAATGTGTAAGCATTTTTGTGTTTCCATCTGAAGGGCTAATGCAATTACTGGGCAAATGAGACTTAACATCTTATGTCTCAAGGTGATGAGCGCTATTGTACAGCCGCTCAGAATTTTTGGGTTCTTTAGAATCCTGAGCGGCACTGCATTGTAATGGGCAGGGCGTATCAACTACCAGCAGCTGAACGTCCTGTTCGTCTCTTCGCTTACTGTCGTAAAAAACGAAACTTTCCCAAACATGATGACTGAAGATCAGGAAATACCGACAGTCGAATTAATTTTACTTTGAATTCAAAACTATTTGATTACATATTTATTTTTATGGTGGATAATTAACATTGTTTGTGTATAGCAAACGCCGCTTTTGAGCATCTGTAAATACGATAGCTGCTTGTGGCGGCGACGTGGGGCAGGTCGTTCCCTTCCCTAAAAAATGGTCGAGGGTGGCGATGGCTGGTCCATGCACCATGATCGTGAACGGGCGCTACTTGTGGTGGCAGGATGGTCCTGTTACCGGGAGGTCTGCTTCGTGTTTATATTATTTATTTTATTTAACTGTTTTAATATAAAAGTTATTTTATATTTTATTAAATAAAAGGCTCCCATATTGCCTCTATTTATTTACGATATGTGTGGATTGATGCATCTACTGTACTCAATAACTCTTGTGTTTTTTTTTAATTATTAAATGTATTTCATTATGTAAAACAGCAACCTTAGAGTTTCTTCCTCGTTCTTCTCTAAGGGAATCTGCCTTCCGAATGAACTATATGAAAAAATACATATTTAAAATGTAATATAACTTACCTATGAAATGAAATATTTTTGATTTGATTTGATTTGATTTGAAAGGTCCAATTGATGTGTTGTCAGCCTTTGAAAAAAGTTGAAATCTTGAAGTCGTATTGGTTCGGGACTACTATAACCAAAAAGTGACTCCAGTCAAATACGAAATTTGTTATGAATTGACTAGTTCTGATAGATTCATTCTGAAAATAGAACAGACCCGGGGGTATATAAGTCGTACTAAGCGTGGCTTACTGCAGTTCTAGTCTGAACTGCAGTTCGTGTCTGAACACGAAAGTAAAAAGGGAAAGAAGGAAGATATGAAGAAAAAGTGAAAAGTATGAAAAACTTAAGGTGATTCAGGTAGGATAACATAGAAGATCGAGTGTTCGGTGTGGTGTGATCTGCTGAAGACACCACCATCTGAAAAGGAACAGCGGCAGACCGGCGAAGTGCATGTTCGTGGAATTGAATGCAAATAAAGGGTCGTCCTTTAAGGCACACTAAATGCCAGCGACCTTGAGCGATTTGAGTTCACGGCTTCCGACCCGCCATCTATGTAACAAAGCCAATATTTTCAAAATTCTTTCGTGGAAAACAGTTTATTTGCTTACGATCCTCGTTATTCATTTACTAATCTGAATAAATATACCTACACAAAAAAGTACAAGCTATAAGAATAACTTTTCTGAGAGTTGTACTAAAATAATGCGTCATGCCGTTCCAAAAAACTTGTTTAACTGCAAGGAAAAGTGGTAGTTCAAAAAGGCTCTGGAGTGTTAACTATAACCAACAGCAAGCATTAGCAACCTACAAATAAGTCTTAAGGATATGTGTAACAGGATTAAGTAGTGTTCATAGCTCGAAATGCTATATTTTCACCAAAAAACATGTCTAAAAAACAAGGTATTGTTTACGTGTTTACTGCTTACTATTCGCCTTAAGCAGTGTATTACATATGTCTCCTGTGGTATTACTTACCAATCCCTGACCGACTCTCGTGACAATACAATATTCAAGTTGCAATCAGTAAACAAAAGTATGTTTCCGCCCGGGATCGAACCGGGGGCCTTCTGCGTGTTAGGCAGATGTGATAACCGCTACACCACGGAAACTTATGTAAGACACATGAATATAATTACTGATTTTAAGATTAAAATACGAACGTGTAGATTTTAGGATCATGCCCGAATGAAAGGAATGTTGCACATAGTATTTTCTCTGATTAATGCGAGTGTTACACATTTTAATAAAACACTTTTAAAACGAGATCTGGAAAGGTCTTGAAACGTCGCGTCGCGTCTGGTTAACTAAAATAAAAATGTAACTTTTACGCAAACATCTATTGTAAAACCGTTACAATTACACGCGTTTTAATCCTTTAAAAGTGTTTTATTTGACAGGAATGTTAAAAATAATAACAGTTTTATATAATAACTGCTTGGCTGAGAGTTGTGGAGAGATATAAAGATTCTAGTGGAAGAAATACGTTATTCATGACTATACATGTGATAACTATCTCGATTGGCAAAGAAAGGAATTTTCAAGTGGACTCTACCAGTTTGAGTTAGCGAGGGTTATCCATCATTCACATAGCGCATGGCTCATTTTATCTTTAAAATTATAAACATCATTTCTTTGAGATAACATCGCATTAACTTTCTTAATATTGTAAAGATTATTTTCTGTTAGTAATATTAAAATTAATTTTATAATTCATTTTAAAGTTTTCATTTTTTAATTACTCATGCTAAACGCGAATAATGTTATATATATATTTAGTTAGTTTTACAGCATTATTTCATATGGTATATTATTATGGGGTAATGCTGCTGACATTGGTTTTATTTTTGTGCTGCAGAAAAGAGCTATTCGGGCAGTTAATGGTATGGGACCAAGAGTCCTTTAGATCTAAATTTAAAGATATAAAAATTATTACTGTCTCTAACCAATATATGTATATGAAAACGTAGTACAATATGTTCACAAAAATGATAATTAATTTCAATATATAATATATAAAAAACATAATATTAATACTTCCACGGGGAAGGGCGCTGGTGTGGGACGCTACTTGCGTGGACACTCTGGCTCCTTCTCATGTCCAAGTTACGTCAGTTGGTGCTGGGGCTGCTGCTTCGACTGCCGAAGACAGCAAGCGTCGCAAATATGTTGGTCTCAGTGAGTCATACATCTTTGTGCCGTTTGGTGTCGAGACACTTCGCCCGTGGGGCCCAGAGGCGCGGAGAATGTTCAAAATACTATCTTCGCGACTCAATAATGCTACTGGAAACCCAAGCGCTGGCAGCTATTTCGGTCAACGGATCAGCCTTGCTATCCAACGCGGTAATGCTGCCAGTATTCTTGGTACGCTTCCACGTAATGATAGTTTTAATTTTATGTAGTCGTAGTATTGTAAATATAGTTATAAGATTTGTTTTGATTAAATAAGCAATTATACACAATAAAAATATTAATACTAGAAACAAAAATAAACTGTTAAAGACCACTTCTAGGACAATTAAAGTCAACAAGTCATTTATCGGCAATTGTGTAAGATTTTATAAGCTTCCTGAAAACAATGAAAATGTCCCTCATCAGTATCAAAGCCTATATTAAACATATTAAACTTATAGAAAAATTGTATTACAATTTAAAGGATTATTTAGATTAGAGGAAAGCTTGGGTATGAATTGCTTTAAAGGATTGGAGCCTTAATTACTCATATTAATAATATTAATAATTAAATTAAGCAAAATGATCAAATTTTAAGCAGAGGTATTTAGTGAGTATTGTTTATGTTTTTGAAAATTATTTTTTGTTATTTGGTTGAGTTCTCGTGACAGGCTTCGTCATGGTCGCTTAAGGCGAAGAGTAAGCAGAAAACACGCAAACATGGTGTTTTTAGACAAGTTTTGTTGTGAAAGTATAGCATTTCGAGCTATGAACACTACTTAATCCTGTTACACATATCCTTAAGTCTTATTTGTAGGTTAGTTATGCTTGCTGTTGGTTATAGTTAACACTGCCGAGCCTTTTTGAACTATCACTTTTCTTTGAAGTTAAACAAGTTTTTTGGCATGGCGTGACGCATTTTTTAGTACTTCTCTCAGAAAAGTTATTCTTATAGCTTGAACTTTTTTGTGTAGGTTCGTTTATGCAGATAAGTAGTGAATTACGAGGATTGTAAGCATATAACCTTTTTTCCCCCCAAGAATTTTGAAAATATTGGCTTTGTTACATAGATGGCGGGCCGGCAGCCGTGAACTCATATCGCTCAAGGTCGCTGGCATTTAGTGTCGCCTTAAATGTCACTGCTTGTGGTGGTGCCGTGGGTCGGGTCGTAGCCTTTCCTTAAAAAAAAAAAAGGTCGATGGAGGCAATCGCTGTCCCATATGTCATGCTCGTGAACGGCCGCTAGCTACTGGATGCAGGATGATCCTGTAACCAGAAAGTCGTATTAATTTACATTTACTTTTATAGGCTTACTCGTGTAAGGCGTTGAGTATTTGAGATTCGAGTATTTTATTACATCACATAATATATTATTATATTGTACCTGAATTGATCTGTAAAAATATGAAGCTGTAAATATTGATTAGAGTGGCAAAGAGTTTCTTGCTACTTCTTCTCATTTAAGCTTTTCCGAAGTAATGGTAAATATGAAGAAAAGAAAACTTTTGACATTCATAAGTGTTTGACATTACCTTGACTAACATGAATAAAGTGATTTTGATTTGATTTGATATATTTATACTATTGTAAGTAAGAAAGTTCAATCTTTATTTGGAACAAACACTACAAATACAGGAAAACATTAACATAATATAATAACAAACAATATGAAACACTTATCTTAATAATTATGAATATAATATACATTCCAAACCTACTTAAAACTAACATACATTAAGAACCAAAGTAAAAAAACTAAAGTAAGGCTTATTCTACATCAATATAATAAGGTGGTGTTTGCAATAATATTGACAATATAATCATATTGACACACTTTTACACAAATTATCTTGCCCCAAACTAGGCATAGCTACAACAACTGTGGGTACAAGACAACGATGTATTTAATACAATATACTTACTTAAACATACTTAAATACTTACATATAAACATCCATGACTTGGAAACAAACATCCATATTCATCATATAAATGATTCCACCTACCGGGATTCGAACCCGGGACCTCTAGCTTAGTAGTCAGGATCACTAACCATTCGGCTATATCGGTCGTCAGCAATGTTCCCAAAAGGTTTGCTACTCAGCATATTAGTTGGGTATAACCTAACACAGATTTTCAGTAGCTACCTTCATCTTGACAGGCGTGTTGGTGATCGCAGTTGATGGTGGTGCTCACTCGGAAGGATGCTGTTGCCCATCCTCCATTCTATGTATCCCTTAGTCGCCTTTTAATCGAAATGAGGAGATCCGAAGGAGAACCAAAGTCACTGACATAGCCCAGTTGGTCGCGAAAACGAAAGTGGCTGTGGGCACATAGCTCGGCGGACAGATGGCCATTGGGACAGTAAAGTCCTCGAATGGCGACCAGGTACCGGAAGACGTAATGTTGGTAGACCCCCACAATCTGGTCAAGATCATCCGAGTACGTTGGATGAGGGCAGTGTAGGTCCGATCGATACGGTGATCCTTGGGTGAGGCCTTTGTCCATAGTGGACGTCTTCCGGCTGAAATGGAAACAGATTTCTGTCTGAATGAATAGCTGTATTATTATTATTATTATAGATCTATCAGCTCTCAGAGAATTGAGATCACAATACTTACATCTTAGACCATTTACGTCTAGAAGGACTGTGACAATTGTGAAAAAGTCGAAAAAAACGTTGAGGTTGACAGGTAACCTCTATTTTGATTAACGCACACTACGACACAGTGACGTACGAATCGCGAGTAAAGACTTAGCTTGTCACGCACACTAAACTAATAAACCTGGCCTGTTTTCAAGAATAAGTCTAGCAGCAAGAGGCTCTATCTAGCCTTATAAATAATTTTGTTAGAAAATTGTATGAATGAGGCATAGACGCATAAAAGGCATTAATTTTCTCAAAATTGATTCATTTAGAATTCATATTGGTGTCATATCTAATATGTTAGATACTACTACCGCTCCGGAAACAAATGACGCTCTGAGAGAGAAGAAGCGGCGCAAGAAACTCTCCCAACATTCTTTATTTGCACTCTTTTTAATGAAATTTACAATATTGTACTGTCATTCCTATTTCTATAAAGTAAGCATAATCTAGTCCCAGGCTATCGGATCACTTAGATATTCAGCTGTGGAGTAGTAGGATTTACGACAAAGCCATTTTTAATAAAACATTTTAATTTATTTATAGATAATTAAATCAAACATGTTCATTACGTTGCCTTAATTGATTTCGATACAAAATTCCCAATAGCTTGGGTGCGATTCTGAGCTGTTCGCTATTCAATTGAAGCTGGACTTTGTATCGTTCTCCGTAGTCATTTCACGCACATCTACCTCCTTCACCCAATTACATCATGATTGACAAGCGACCAATGATATTGACCTCTCGAGCACGAAACCAAATACTACCGAATACTAGGTGACCCAGACAACGTTGCATTGCCATATGCAGTAATTCAAAAATATTAATAATTAATATTTTGGGGTATAAAAAATAGATGGCCGATTCTCAGACCTACCAAATATATTGTTTATAAAATTTATCGTACTACAATAATCATTAGATTCGATTGCCATCTTGCAACTCTATTGCGTATCTGTGGATAGAATGGAATTATATTAAAATCGCGATACAAAATAGCTGGTGTTGATCTTATGATTGATGATTGAAGTTGTATGTATTTTTTAAATGCTGAATCATAATAAAATAAAATAAATTGTCAAATAAAATTTTTAGGGGTAGGTGACCCTAATCATTTAGGGGTATGAAAAATAAATGTTCGCAGATTCGCAGACCTACCCGATCTGCACACAAAATTATATACATCGTTTCAGGTATTCTTATATAAGATATAAAAAGTTCTCGTGTCCCAGTGTTTGTTACCAAACTTCTTCGAAACGGCTAAACCAATTTGTTTGAAAACTTGTGTTTATATCGGATAGGTCTGAGAATCGGCCAATATCTATTTTTCATACCCAACTCTTTTATTCATTTATGGTAACAACGTTTGCAGCTAGTGATATGTATAATATGTATTTAAATAAAACAATTTTAAATACATGTTTATTATTTTTTTAGTTAACCCGACGTTCCTTGACCTATTCAGAGCACAGTCCTCCTGAAAACGTGCACTTTACAATTACATACGTTTAAATAAAACAATTTTAAAGAATTAAAACGCGTGTAATTGTAACTGTTTTACATTAGATGTTTGCGTAAAAGTTACATTTTTATTTTAGTTAACCCGACGTTTCAAGACCTTTCCAGATCTCGTTTTCAGGGGGACTGCAGATGAAGTGAGTCAAAGATAGTATTTGTCATAGTTGTCATTATGAAGTTTAGCGCCATTTATTTCCTCGGAGGTGGTATTTGCTGTACACAGATGGTTTTTGGCAAAATTTACTGACAGTGTCATCTTTTTTTTGGTATGTGTAGTCATTACATACGTTTTAATCCTTTAAAAAGTGTTTTATTTAAATGTCTAACACTCGCGAAAATACAATGTACATACAGGGGAATGCATTCGTTTTCTAGCAAGTTAGGCACAACTGTAGATATAAGTACCTTAAAATATAATAGTTAGAATTTAAAATCTATGAAACGCAGGCGGTTGGAATAGGCAGTTTATAGACTGATATCAAAGGTTTTTTATTAACAGATCATGATACTATTTGAATACAATTGAGTCATCGATAGCTTAATATTTAAGGCTTTTACAAAATGGCTTTAAACTCTTAATTCTTTAGTAACTGAAAACTTGTTAAATTAATTGTAATATTAATATTAAAATTGTGTAATATTTGTGTTCTAAAAAAAAATTTAGTTGTACTTGCTGTGATTTGATTTTGGAACAGAAAAACGAAATTTCGTACTTTGACCGTTTACCTGTTAGATATTCGAAAATTTATGAATTACCTTAGTTCATAGTCACAGTGGTCGCACAGTCTTGAGACGATATCAAGTGGTTGTATGTAGGTTTGTTTACAAGTTTAGTGCGGGCCACGCAAATATTAAACTACCTTCAAATGTATGTATAGTAGATATTGAAATAATTTTTTATTAGTTTATTTTATGCTTTAGATTGGTTTATTTAAGTATTTATGTTTTTGTTAAATATGTTAGTATTCTTATCCGTTGGAAAGAGCGGTCTTCCCTAACACAGGTTCCGCGAACTTAAAAGGGAAGTCCTTCAAATTCTATATACTAAAGTAATATATAATAAAGAAATTATTGCTTTTTTTTAGATTAATTTAACAAAAGAGAGTTTTTGACGTTATTATATTTATGGTGCGTTTGAGAAAAAAGTGGAGACATGCACCTTACTCAAGTAGATATATTTACTATATGCTACACATATACTTTAATCATTATACAACTGCAAGTTTTGCGAGTAACGTAAATGACCTTCTTTATGATACCACAGATGGGAATGGAGCGACCGCCGTCAGGCTATTAAAATTATAAATTTGATTGTATTGAAATAAAAAAAGACGCGTGCTAAGTTTTTTGCGCCCGATTTCATATCCTATTTTAAATAAAAATAATTAAATATATTATTGAAACTTTTGTGTGGTGAAGGTTATTATAACATAAATGACTTTCTTATTGATACCACAGCTTGGAATGGAGTGACCGCCCTGAGGCTATTGAATAATGCATTTTTTGTACGATTTTACATTGTAACATTACTTTTGTTTACTTTTTAAAAAAAAAACAAGTTCGCTTAGTTTCTTGAGCCTGAGGCATACATTTTCCAATTTGAATAATAATATTTTAATTTGAAGCGAGGAAAAATGTTAAGGCAGACATACCGTCACACTTGAGATATAGGATAATACGAAACGCAGAGTTCTTGTTATGTTGGTCGGTTGTTATTAACTTTGGTCGAGTGCGTCGTTTGATTGGACAGCTTCCAGAGCGCCGCGGCCGCTCCACTGATGAAGTGATGAAATAAAATACAGCGACGCCTGAATGACACCTTTGTTAGAATTTATTTGATTACTCTACCCCTATCACGAGCTTACTGACACAACAGTCTAGACCATAGTTTCTAAACCTTATTTCGCTCACCGCCCACTATTTAGGTATATATTTTTTTCTAGAATATTTTCGTGAATTTTTTTGCCTTTTTAGACTATATTTTTTAATCTACCCACGCCCCATCTGCGCCATCTCAATGCCCCCTAATTTTCTCTGTGTATTCTACTGCCCCCCCGAAAGTCTCAAACGCCCACAAGGGGGCGTTATCGCCCACGTTGAGAACCTATGGTCTAGACGATTTAGTAATGAACACAAAATACATACATACCGTCGGGGTGGGCAGAGACAACAGAACTCCACTTGCTTCTATCCTTTTTTATAACAATAAGGGACGAGACGAGCAGGACGTTCAGCTGATTGTAATTTGTACGCCCTGTCCGTGCAGTGCCGCTCAGGATTCCCGAAAAACCCAAATATTCGGAGCAGCACTATCACACTCGTTACCTTGAGACATAAGATGTTACTTAAGTCAAAGGAGAGTGCCCATTTGCAGCCTAGGTTTTTCTCACGCGTCAAAATGAAATTAATATAGTGATTATGTGCTTAATTATTGCCATCATCTGGCCATCGGAATCAATGATTTGAACAGGGGATTAAATTTAAAGAACGATGGACGAAGAAAGTGTATGAGGCCAGTGTGAATGAAAGTGTTGGAAGGTTTTAGACCTAGGCGGACGTTTCAAGATCAAATCAGGGACGTCTTGAAAAATGGCCAGGTCAAGAGTACCCTAAACCGGAGAGCATGTATGAAAGGAGTAATGAAAGTGAACGAAGCGAAACAAGTATGTAAGGATCGTAGCAAGTGGAAAGAAGTGGTCTCTGCCTACCACTACGGGAAAGAGGCGTGATTTTATGTATGTATGTATGTATTAAATTTAAAATCAAATAAAACATTTTATAGATTTTCCTGTACATGGCAATGATGGAAATAAAGCCCTCAAGTCCTTTGAGTGTTGGGCTTAATAAATTATTATAATTTACGTTAAATTGACATTTATTGATTCGAATCGATGTTTTTGACGATTCAAATAGAATAAATTTTGGCAAGATCACAGTTTTTTTTTCAGACTACTGAAACCTATCGATTTTTTTTAAATAAGACGGTAAAGGACGAGACGAGGAGGACGATCAGCTGATGGTAATTACAATGCACTGCCGCTGAGGATTCTTGAATAACCCAAAAATTCTGAGCGGCACTACGATTGCGCTCGTCTCTTTGAGACATAAGATGTTAAGTCTCATTTCCTGAGTAATTTCACAAGCTACGGCGCCCTTCAGACCTAACCACAATAATGCTTACACATCTAGCCGGCATCCTGTGCAAATCCTCTAATTTGGTCGACGATTGTCCTACGAAGTCTTCCAAATTTCAATATTACGAAATGTATTGTTATCCATAAACCAATGCTTCACATAACTAAAGCTGCAAGTAATACAAACTCATAATTTACACTTTAAATTAATTACAGAGCAAACAACAGGAAACCGAAGTTACGCTGGCTCGAACAATATCAAACCGGCTACTTCATGCATATTAGCAACAGCCTTTGAACACAGATGCATGGAGGAACGCCTCCCCTACTGTTCTATTTGCCATTCACACGATTTAACATGGCCTTATCGTAGTACAAATAAGTGCCATGTTTAATATCCGAGGTGGTTTTCAAGCGCAAATAACTTTGTGTTAAATCGTAGGTATAGAAGATCATATGTTTATCTGTTCAATACAATGTCGAATTTAACTTCGTTATCAAAATATTGAGTCGGTACGTGTTCATCTTGAGCTTCCTTGTGCGGTGTTTCTGGGACGATTCTTGAAGGCCGGCAATGCTCCTGTGATACCTCTGGGTTTGAAAGAGAATGTGGGCGGCGGTGATCACTTAACACCAGATGACCCGCACGCTCGTATGTCCTACTTTTCCATAAAAAAATCTTGTGTAAATGATGCAGGAGAGAGCTGTACAGGAAGATTGAGTATCCTAAAAAAAGCCAACCTCAATAGCTGTCAACGCCCATGTTACAATAGTAGAAGAAGGTAATAATAAAAAAGAAGGGAGGCTTATGGTGTTTTATTATATTTAAAATAATAAATACTTGTTATGAAAAAAAAACAAGGGACATTAATGAGCAACTGAAAAAATTTTTTTTAAAAATCCGCAGTTTCCTAATAAATAACCTTTTTGAGACGAAATATTAATTGATATCTTATTTATTATATTATATTATGTATAATATATGCATAATTTTATAAAATTAGGAAAAATATAAAAAATGGTAAGTTTTAATTTTTCCTGTCGTAATGTAAGCATTGTCTTCAGGGACTTTTCAATTAAAGGCCGGCAACGCTCCTGTGCTTCGCCTGATGTTGCAAGATAATGTGGGCGGCGGTGATCAATTAACACAAGGTGACACTTAGGCACGTTTTTCCTCTTTTTCCATAGTAAAAAAAATAATTCATACGTCTAGATAGAGCCTCTTGCTGCTAGACAACCAATGAAAACAGGCCAGTTTTATTACTTTAGTGTATGTGACAAGTTATTTCTAACACTCTCTCGCGATTTTTATGCCACTTTGTGTTAGTAAGCGTGCATCGCTCTAAATAGATGTTAACTGTCAACCTCAATTTTTTCACAGTCTATCTAGTATGATCTAAGGAATAGTCAAGAATATGTAAAAAAAAGTAGAGTCTAATCTATATTATTTATTCTATCACCACCTTCTCCCGTTTTGATTAGTAGATCTCTTACGTCGTGCATTCTTCAATGATTTCACTAAAATACCCGAATGCTTATAGACACAGGAGCCAGACACGATAATAATGAAGTTATCCCCCAACCTGTCTGTTTAGGAAACAATTAGGTATTATTATGGACCCTAACTGAAGGGTGCCCCAGCTAATGTGATATACAGGATGGCCAAGAAGTTGACGTCCAAAGCTAAAATTTGAAAGCCTCATGGTGATGAGTATCCGAATCACCCCTATGTATGTTCTACGATTTTGCGTAGTTTAGGAGATAATAATTTTTTCCCCTTTTATCGGCTTTTTCCACCTAATTGTGGTTTAGGACTTTTTTCTAATTTTTTTGAACACTTTTAGTTAATTTTATTGTTGATAATTATTACCTACAGGCGCAATAACAACTTATAAGAAACTATGAATAGTTTAGACAATGCGGAACTAGTTTAGAATTGAGTCGTAAGTTCAAGATAACTGCTCCAGCTAAATTCATGAAAATGTTCAAGGTATCAAAAATAAAATAAAATGGCTTCTAACTATTTTTAACAACTTCCCAGAACATTGGCCAATAAAATGAGCCAAATTCAAATTTTACCTTTGGACGTCAACTTCTCGGCCATCCTGTATATCGCTAGATACCTATTGAGCTATTCAACAATGGTGCTAATGATCTTAAGCAATGATGAGGTGGTTACAGTACTAGGTTTCCAATTAATTTACAATATAATTTGTTTACAATGAATGCACTCTTTCGTACGTTGAATCTATAGATAAATTAATATTGAATAACAGGAACTTGGAATTTGTACCTCAAAAGATTCCTTAGTAGCACATAACTACGATTTAAAAAGTTTCAGGGACACCACAGTTTCAATTTTGTAATATAGAATTAGCATTGATATCAATTTTGTTACATTAATTGGTGTTGGAATGTTTTTGTAACAAACAACTTTGACAACCTATATAGCCGAGTGGTTAGCGATCCTACCTACTAAGCTAGAGGTCCCGGGTTCGAATCCCTGTAGGTGTTTAAGTAAGTATATTGTATTAAATATATCATTGTCTTGTAACCCATAACACAGGCTATATATGCTTAACTTGGGGCAAGATAATTTGTGTAAAAAGTGTGTCAACTTAAGTTTCACAACAAATTTTAAATAAGGGTTTTGTAAGGAACTGATCAATGAACTATAAACACATACTTATAACAAAAACACCTGACAAAAAAAGTACTTACGAGGTGACAATTTATATTTCATGTTCAATATTATCTATGCGCGTCTTCGTTGAAAATTATAACGATTATCAAATTTTTTTTCTATGCTGGTGCAAGCATTGTGATGATGGTACAATAGGTTATAGGTTTCGATTTGATACCACTTCTTAAAATATTATACCTTAGCGGTAGTATCTTTTATTGTTTTGATTTTGCAGTCTAATTATTTTCAGCTTCAAAGGACCAGTAGAGACTTTTGTACATTTTTATGTTATTCTTACTTAATATAGCTTCGTAGTAATGGTAAGAAAGATAATGTAAGTGTACCTTTTAAGTTATTAATTCATTAAAGAATTGTGTTTCTACATTAAGAATTGAAATGGAGGAAGAACCATGTCTTTCAAATTTCAATACATAATTACAATTAATCGCTTACTGGAGGACACTAGCAAAATATGTTAATGCTTGTTTTAAATAATGTAAATAAAAATTTTGTTTTTTCATAATATTATGTTTATATGACAGTGTTTTCATAGGTGTTTAATTAAGTCTTTGTAACATTAGGATACGATGTACGGATAGACTGTTTCGTTGTTCCGCCGAGGTTTTCAATCAATAATTCTATACAACTTTCATCACCAATCTTCATTGCCATAAATTCATTATACAAATAAATTTGTTACCAAAATTTATGAACGTTGCGGGACTCGAACCCGCGCCTCTTGGGTTCCGTTCCGAGTGCTCTTACCATTTGAGCCAACCGTTTGAGTGTCGCATGGACCGTTTATCTTGGTAAGTCTTGTTTAACTCTCAGCCTGTCTCTCATTTGTATAAGTAAACCCAGAAGTGAGGAATATTATTTTATTATAACATTGTTTTAAAAACTCATTAATTAAGTCTTTGTAACATAAGAAAACGAAATGCCTTCACTTGTGAGAGGCTCCTTTGCACATTGGCGCCTATTTATGGCGTGAAGCAGTTACGTATAAGCATTATTGTGTTTCGGTCTGAAAGGCGCCGTAGCTAGTAAAATAACTGGGCAAATGAGGCTTAACATCTTATATCTCAAGGTGACGAGCGCAGTTGTAGTGCCGCTCAGAAGTTTTGGATTTTTCGAGAATCCTGAGTGGTACTGCATTGTAATGAGCAGGCTGTATCAGTTACCATCAGCTGAACGTCCTACTCGTCTCGTCCCTTATTATCATGAAAAAAGTACCTACGAATGGCCCGTTTCCTTGTTTCGCCGAAGTTTTCAATTAAAAATTGTTTCCAACCTTCAACGCCCAATATACATTGCCAAAATGATTTTCCAATAAAAATTCACAGGATCTTCAGATGAGTGTTAATGCTTGCTTTAAGAATCTTAAGAGGCAACTGGATAATTACACCAACACCGCGTCCTCAATCTTCCATCCTGGCAAACTTCTTTGACAAGCGATCCATCATACCAAGATATGTAATTATCTGCTGGTTCAGCTTCTAAGCATACTTCGCTCCAAAAATTATATATCAGGTCTATAACATAATTACTTTATGTTTTTATTATAACATAATACTTTACAACGTTAAAATTAATTTCAATTATTATTTCAATGTTGCATTATGCAATTATTAGTCGGTAGGTGAAAGCATTTATATTATGAATATGGATGTTTGTTTCCGAGTCCTGAATGTTTATATGTATTTATGTATGTTTAAGTAAGTATATTGTATTAAGTATATCGTTGTCTTGCAACCCATAACACAGGCTATATATGCCTAATTTGGGGCAAGATAACTTGTGTAAAAAGTGTGACAGTATTATTATTATTATGAACACTTTATAGAACAACACTTATACGTATATTTATAGAAATCATATTTACCTATTGGTGTGGAAAAAAACAATTTTTTATGTATTAGTAGCATTTACCCGCGACTAAATTTTAATAACGCTAGAACATATATTTATTTATTTCTTATCAAGTGCCTAAATACAAAGTAACTATCTTCGATAATCGAACTTTCAGATTAACTTCCACCCCTATTTCTAGTTTCGACCCGCCAAGCCTTTCATTGCCGATAAAAGGTTCGCGGTAAAAGCTTATGTCCTTTCTCAAGCTCTTGTCTATCTCTGTACAATTTTATTAAAATCGGTACAATGCTTCAGGCGTGAAAGCGTTACAAACAAACTTACACTCACATTTATAATATTAGTAGGGATTTATTTAATTTTCGTGCAATACAAGGGAAACGGTCAACTGCCCACAAAAATGCGGTGACAATCCTACGGCAGATAAACTTGCTAAGATACCTGCGAAAACCTGTCAACAGTGAATGGTGGTGTTTCACTTGGAGACAATATAATTTTCATTTCATTCTTGAATATGGTTGTCCGTGGTAGAATAACACAAGCAGAACCAAATTATTTTTATCCTGTCTGTGCTAATATTATAAGCAGCGAAGCTATTTACAAGTGTGTGTGTGTGTATTTTTGTTTGTAATGAATAAACCTATAAGCTACTTGACGGCTTTCGATGGGCTTGATTCTTTGGCGCTACGAAAAAGTATCCCTCTGCATTTTTTACCGAGTATATCACGGGGAATGCTCGGAGTGTTGTTGAGGTTGATATTAGCGGCGGATTTCCATCAGCGGACATTACGTTAAAATGCAACTACGTTTGGCAAAGAATTTTCTTCCAATAACCAATTTGTCAAGAAAATTACCGGCTGCATTTTTCCCAAACCTATACGACTTAGGTACTTTCAAGCTTAGAGAATTCTCTCAACTTAAAGGCTGGCAACAAGTCTCTTTCCAAAGTAAAAAGTCAAAAGTTTTAATTTCCATAAACATGTTAGATTGATGTTTATTGACTTTAACAAGTTGCCTCAGGTTTTGTGGATATCCGTGACTTTTACAACAAAGCCAATTATACCATAATTATATTGGCTAGTTTTGTATTTAAAACATGACAACACTGTGAAATTTATAGAAAATAATTATACGTACGTACGGAGTTACTGATGCTAAGTTCAAGTCATTCTCCTGCTACACTAGAGGAATCAAAGGTGGGTTGGTGGCCTGGCCTGCCAGGCAAGGGTAACCATGTCAAAATACGTAAAATATACATCGCAATTTGATTTATAAGACTTTGCTAGTAAAAAATAGCCAGGCGTTTAATTATTGAAATTAGAGCCAGGAATTATTTAAAATGTAAATATATTTGCAAAAATGGTCAACTGAGCAACGCATCAATTTAACTATTTATTTTAATAATTCTAGGCAGGGGTATGAAACCTTAGAATTGTTCAAGTCAGTTGAATCATATTTATTTTTTATTAAATTAATATTAAATTTCAAGGCGTCTAGTGGGGGGTGGTTTATGAGTTTGAGCGCTCGAAGTTAAAGGTGATTTGGTCGAAACTAACTGCCACACAATACGCTTCAGGATTATTTTGGCATAAACACAAAAGTAAACTTAATAATAGTGACGGATTAAGACTACTTGATGCCCTGAGAATCCATGCCTGTCCTGCATCCTATCCGTATGTCAAATAGAATCGGTCTGTAAACCTTTACCGCCTAAAAACATTATATATACTCCATGTCAACTTAAAAGGCGCGAATTTTCAAATTAGTCCTAGAAACTTTGTTTTGGTGTGGTTTTTGATAATGTGAGAGTGAGACGTGATGCCCTTAGGACGGATTTTTTTGTGCTTTTTCTGGTGCCCGCTCAGCCGTGATGCCCTAGGCAATTGCTTAATTTGATTAAGGGTTTATTCACTGCTTAAGAATGCTAAAAAGAAATAAGTGCCTCACGACAGAAATGAAAATAACATCAGGTCCCGCAAGCTAGCAAATAAAAACTTTAAGTATGCTAAAACAGTAAGGTTTGTAATAATAATAATAATAATAATAATAATAATAATAATAATAATAATA